>JAFIDM010000004.1:65093969-65114552 GCA_023159025.1 Thereuonema tuberculata
GTTGAGGCGTGTCAGGCCAAAATTGCCTGGTTCCTTTTTTTTCCCCTGGAATCTAATCGGAATTACCATTGTTGTGTGTGACAAAATCAATTTCCAGGAAACCGAAATGCAATTTCACTGTCACCTCCTCCTCCTCTTCTATTTTTTTTTTCTTTAATATTTAATCCTTGTTTCAATAAGTGGCACTTGTCTTGATCTTTCAGTTCTTTTCAATCATTGTGAAAACGTAATAACCTTCGATTTTTTCATCCAATTTTCTTTTCGTTTCTTTAGAAAAGACGTTTTTCTTGTTCTGATTCCACGAAGGATTTTTTTCTTTTCTTTCCCATCCCCTTATCGAACATCATTGTTGCTGTAATAACCTTTTTTCTTTTTGTACTGAGGAGCTGCGTTGAATTATCCAATTATAATAATTTTGATTTTTTGAAATAATTTAAAAAATATTTTTTTCTTTAAGAGGTTTATTTACGGGGATGGCTATGATGCTATATAAACCGGAAGTGGGTAATTTTTTTAAAACGAAAACTTACGTAAGACGAAATCCTGTAAGCCGGAATTACATTTATTCCTAAAGATTTAGGTTTTTACAGAAACATATTTCTGGCTTTTCATAAGGTGCCTTATCATTATCAGAGATAAGTTTTTAATGATTGAAATACAGGTATTTTCATTATTTTGAATCGTGTCTCTTTGTCCTCAAACTGGAATTTTATTATTATGTAATAAAGAGTTGGAAATAGATCTGATGAAAGCCATTAATATATTTCAGGGACTAAATTCTTTGGAAGTGATCGCAGGTACTTTGAACCTTGGTTGTTGAGTTGTTCTCTACATTCCATTCATTCCTTTTTCATTTCAAGTCAAACGATTAATCGTTGCCTAGAATATTTTTTAATAGTTTACAGAGAATTTTTGAATAATGTGGAAAACAAGGGCACAGTGAATGGTCATAAAACATCGCTTGAAATAGATATTAGTTCAAGTTTTGCTGATTCTAATCTTATGATGTTAAATTCTAATGGGAAAATGTACGCAGATTTATCTTTGTGTTGAATTAAACAAAAAAGCTTGCTGAGAACGAATAAAATGACTTCAGAATTGGTCTTCAAAGCTATATGCAAGTTTTTAGATGCGCTCGCGTTAAAAAAGTATTATTGGCGACAGTTTATCTGTCTGTCTGTCCGTCTTAGGCTTGAAACAACTCGAAGCATTTATTATTAGTCTATTATTATAGTATTTTTATTTGTACTTGGGAACAGAAAAATATGCAAATCAAGAAGCTTGATATTAATTATTTAAATCGATAAAGAAATCACCACAGTCTTTAATTGTAAATTTTAGTTTTCCTATAAATGTTTCGTAGGTAATGCTGCGGCCACGTAGACTATGTCTCCATCTAGTGATTGCTTTTCGAACTTCTGCGAAAGCACCACTGTGCTTGTTCTTTCTACATATGTCCAGGATACCTCTTCTGCAATGTAAGAACTGTTTCTCTTATCGAAAAAGAAACGTCTTCAGACACGTAAATGGTTTCGTCACCTTGAGATCGATCCTCCACTTGGAAGCCAATTCTTCCCAACGGTGTCATCAAGTGATTGATTGCCATTGAAAGAAATATCAGTGACGAAACCAATTGAAAAGTAAATGAGAAGTTCTTTTAAGCCTCGATCAGTTCTATAGATCCAACCAAATAACACGAGTACAATTAAGACTGATTTTAAAACGAGCTCCTTTAAACGATGACGATAAAAGAATTGTAAGCTTAATATAGGTCATTACTTTCTGTGAAATAATGACCTAATTGAGAAATGAAATTAGGAGTTTCGCTTAAATTTATGTAGATGAAATATTTGACCCGTGGAGTTCATGGACACTTTCCTTGTTTTTTTTTGATGGTGGATTTTCCTTAATCACTGTTACTGTTGTTCTAAATATTTTGAAATAGTTCTGGAATTTTCAAGGCCTTTGCCCTTTTGGATAAACCATGTGAAGAAAACCATCGAAAGTTCCCAGGACAGGAAATGTCGGAACCTGCTACAAGTAAAAAAAGCGGAGGAGGGGGGGTGGCTGTCCCTTATCTGACCGGTTGGAATTATAGCTGTATCTAATAAACTGGAATCAAACGTCCGTCATTGGGGAAGGTGAGGGGGATGAAGGTACAATTGACTGAATGAAACTGAACTTGGGTGATTAGGAATGTTTTTTTGCAGTTGACAGAGACTCTGAAATTCATTGACGCTTTAGATGTTTCTCAACCTTAAAATGATGATGATAATTTTAAAAAAAAGAACAGGGAGGATGTGGTCTCCGATTTAATTGTTTTGTCATTTTATATTGTTAATTATTTTGAGATTGACTTTCCAGTGCAGATAAATGAACGATCAACTTTTAGGCTGTGTTGGATTTGAGAGACCCGCTGTAGTAACTTAGGAAACTATTGAGATGGGACTCGGGGGGACTCAACTTTCCCGAAATAGTTAAAATTCGTTTATTTCGTTTTTCGTATAGGTTAACACCGGAAGTTAAACTAAAGTAAAATTGTTTAAATAAATAGATGCAGAAAAACTTAGAAATTAAAAAATGAATTTATTTTTTTATATTTTATTTCACGATTTATTTCAGGAAGCAGAATCAATTCTAATAAAATATGATCTTAAATATATTATCAATAGATTTTGGGGGTGGGGGGTGGAACTGCCTTTTTTTAACTCCAAAATTATCGTTGTTGGATTTGCATCGATAAGTTAAATGCAAGGTAAGAAATTATTAAAAATTTGAAAATTGCAGAATGAAATTCCTTTTATAAGTGTGGCTTTACTATGTTTTACAGCCAGTTGTTGAATTTTAATTGTCGTGTTCATCGATGAAGCATTGAACGAATTGATATTTTGCTTGCCTATGAAAAAAAACGTTTTCGGCCGAGTTCTAGACATTAACTTGCACAACTCCCCTTTACAAGTTAAATAAGGTTGTTCAAGATTTGAGCTGACTTATTTACGGTTGTTTATTTTGGTCTGTCTTTTCTATTTAGTGAAGGTAAATGGAATTAATTTTAGATTTCTTTTGTTGTGACTAGGCTGATTATTCAGCAACTTTCATTAGTAGACAAGTGGCGACATCTATCATCAGTAGATACAACTAAAGAGTTGAAAGCGAAACCTGAGGAAAAGATGGTATATAGCAAGTTCTTTCTTTCGCTTGCGTTTTGGTTTTTTTCCTCATTTTTAATGGCATATTTGTTTATAAGATTTTTTTCTTGTATTTATTTTTTTTTTTGTTATGTTTTCATTTTCACAATGAAATATTTAGCTCAAGACTTTTTAAAAGATCAAAAACCAAAAATTGCAGAAATGTTTGTATTCTAGTTTTTCTAACACTAGATAATTTCTAGATTTCTTGTAACACTAGATAATTTCAAGTAAAAAAGACTTGAAAAAATCGGCAGGTCCGATCGAAATCTGGTCGAGATATTAAAATTTTAATGTGTTCTTATTTTTTTTAATTATTGTGTATCTGGCCTTTTTTATAACTACATCATAGGTAATTTCTACTGCTGATTTTTTTTAAAAAAAAAATTAGCTTTAATAAAACTTTTTCTCAAATTTAAGAAAAATGAGTAAAACAAAGCTACCTTTGCAGACTTCCTCAATCCAGATTGTTTTTTTATTGATGTCTACTTCTGTCAGTTTGTCTACAACTTCTGCTATGAATCAGTCCAAATGTATTTTGTCGATGACTGCCAACCAAGAAACAAAGTAATTCTTCACTTTTGGAATTAGGATTAGGTAAAGTTAATTCATTTGCAAAATCACACACAAAAAAATTAGAAATATTAATAAATATGAGACCGTTGAAAACAAAATGATATTCCTGCAGAACTGTTTTGCTCTCGTCGTCCAGAACTTATCACCTGACGAGTCTACTGTACCTTGAGTGATTTTTTTCCCCCTGTTCTTTTATTTTATTATTTTAGACATCTAGATGTATTTGTTACATACAAATATTATAGCCCGAAATGAAATCCAATTTAGTTCATAAGTAGTGCTTCATTAAGTTTTAGAATTGTTGGAATTTGCTGATGAAATTGAAATATTCTGTGAAATAAGTTCCCATTTATTGTCTAAATAACAATGTTTTGAATATTAACAATATTTTATTCGAAATGTGTGTATCAGTTTATTAGGAAAGCTGAAGTCATTAATTTTTTTTCCGATACTAGATCATTTTCTCCTTCGGGTCGTTTCAACCGCAATTGATCTAGAATGGATGGCACCGCATCGATTAGGCGAAAATTAAGACTTTGTAATTGTTTTTGCAAAATGAATCTCTTGGGATTTGATCTGCATTCGAAAGGGATGCTGGGATATTTTCTGATTGGCTCCGTATCGAACGACCTTAGCAGAATTATAATTTGCTCTTGCAAATTAAGAATTTAAGAGATCTTGTATGAAATTTCTTTATCGATTGAGAACTTTCGATTGACGAATTTCTTCTTGTAAGTTGGATCGTGGCTTTGTAATCCAGTTAATATATTCTCTAATAAATTCTCAATGGGTTTTGTTTAGGACTGTATATCTTTGCTTATTTCTCACTTATCCAAAAATTGAATAAAAATTGGATTTCAGAAGTAAAACTGGTATTTTGTATAGGACATTATGAATTGTAGCAACAGTTTGCAACCTATCCTTAAGCATTTACCAGTAGAGTGGTTTTCTGTCTGTTCAGATACATCATTTTAAATATCTTTTACGATATTACAACCAAATTTCGTCTGATTATTTTTGAAACGAAGTATTTGTTTGTTTTCGAAATCCATAATTTCTAACTGGAACTCTTGAAGTGTCTAAAATAGATTGAAGTGCTTTTTAGCCAAATAATGTTTCACTATAAGAATAAGTCATTGTATTCGTAATGGCTTTGGTAAGTATCCGTACAAACTTAAACTTCAGCCATTTCTTGTTTGTTGCTGTTTTCCAGTCAAATTGCGCGATAGTGGTTGAATCATTGGCCTTTTGTTTTGTTTTTCTTACGATACCAGTGGAGGGGGGGGGGTCATGACTTGGAATAAAAAAGTCTTTTCATGAACAAATGTTACATTTTCTCCACTGGTAAATCGTTT
Organism: Thereuonema tuberculata; assembly: GCA_023159025.1. NCBI lineage: Eukaryota > Metazoa > Arthropoda > Chilopoda > Scutigeromorpha > Scutigeridae > Thereuonema > Thereuonema tuberculata. The sequence goes on from JAFIDM010000004.1 coordinate 65,099,089, forward strand.
TGGTTAAATGCTCCCAAACAATGGCCACATGGTTCTCTGCAATAATATTGTTTACTCATCGGAAGAATCCCAGTCCAAAAAGGCTGCCAATCGTTTTGAACTGTTGATTGGTGTGAATGGATCGCTTCCTTTTTTCCAAACATAGTTTTTTATTCCTATTATTTAATAACATTTCTTTCTGCTTAAAGATTATTTATAAGAAATTAAATAAAATCTACAATTTCTATTAGAGGAAGAAGTTTCACAAATAACGTTAATTAATCATTACAACTGTTACAATTTAAATGTGATATAATTTTTCTCTCTTGTTATTATAAAAAAGGGAATAATTTTCATTATTTGTCAGTTGTTTTCAATCAGAGGCTTGTTTCCAGAAAGTAAGAAATTAATTTTCAATATTAGATATATTTATTATTGTGTAAGAATTGCAGTTTTGTTAAGTCTTTTATTTTGCTAATTTACATATTGACTAATCCTATGTGTATATTAATGTATTTTCTTTTTCCAATTCTCTGACTGCTGTGTTTCTTCAGCATTTTTCTTGAAATTTGTCGAAATGGATTTTTTTTTTTTTTTTTTAACGATTTTTAGGTTTTTTTTTTTATTTATTTATTTTCATTTTTAATTAGATCTCTAACGAAGAGCTATAAATCAAATTGGCTGTTATTTTGTTTTTCTTCATCTGACAGGAGAAAAATATTAGGCTTCGATTCGGTGTTTATTTCCTTTGTAAACAAAACAGCTCCGTTATAAAAATAAAAATACGGCGGTCAGACAAAGGCCCAGGAATCTTTTTTCACAGTTTTTGGAACTAAGTAGTATCAAACGGATCTTAACAGTGATAATTATTAGCCTACAGTCCTTCACAGATGTCTAACTCATTGACATAAAATAATAATTTTGATTCGTTGTTGAACTGATTTACTATTACATTCGGTAAAACGATTAACGAGTGACGAGTAAATGTTTGCATTATTATAGATCGACAGAGATGATGAAGAGCTTTTCTTTTTCCCCCTATTTATTCTAATAAGGAGCGTCATTCTTTTAATTTCCTTGAATGACTTTGTTAATTGAAATTCTCCATTTATTCATTGTGTGAAATGTTGACATTCCTCTAATGGAAATACTTTTGACTCTTATCTTTACAATCGTAGGATAAAAGCAGTTGACAACATGTTAAGAAACTAGCTGATTTCCTTGAAGACAACACTTATTTATCGCAATGAAAGTTGAATAAAAACCTTTTACTTTGACGCTAACAGTGAGTGGTTGGATTATAAAGAAATGTTGGTCTTTTCTTGAAATAGAAGAAACTTTTCTTTGAACACGACTAACACAAATGCTGTAATTGCATTTCTTTCTTATAAAGGACTTTCGTTCAAGTGAAAATGAAAAACATTTTTGGAGAAGGAATTCAAGTCTATTTGCTTTAAAAAAAATAGATAACTGTTATGATCATTTTCGAATGCCCTCATCCAAATATATACCAAAATAAAACTGATAGTAATATTTAAGCGATCTATGTAATTTGTTGAACGTGATAACGGTACTTTTCAGAGACTTGGTTTTGCAGATTTCGGCTGTTATAGATAGGTCGAATTTCTATAAAAATCAACAGAGATCACATTTAGTAACATTTACATGCCATGAAGGAAGGTTTCAGTTTCTGAGGTAAATAAGGTAGGAGTTCATTTAATTACTGCGCTTTAATGATTAAGTATTTTGCATTTTTTTGTCTCCAACGACTTGATTAGATTTTTATCAGAATCAACAGGAATTTCATTGTAGCAAACTAGCTCTACCTTTAAAATTCAGCTTTCCAGGGTATTTAGTTTGTCACTTATCGTTATCAAATGCAGACTGATAGGCGTAATTGTTCTATAGTTTTCTCTCATATACGTGAACTTCAGACTAAATCTATTAATATTTATAATTTAAATCTAGCTTCAATGCAGATATAATTATTCTAAAGATTAAAATATATTCCGTTACAGTTTTTTTGATGTTAGCTTTGTTTATACTTTTATGTATTTTTTGAGTTTTATAAACGATAGAGTGAAGCCAAGCACACGAGTGGGGTTTTATTCGTAATATATTTATGAAATAAATACAGCAATGATTGATGATCGTTTTCCCTTCGTCAATGGTTGGAGTCGTTGCTTGTGGCGGTACCTCGTAACTGATCTGGGCAGTTTTCCCATTGAGCGCTTGGGAAACGTTTGCCTTGGGTGAATCGCTCGTTTCTCACGCGGACCGTAAGCAGGGGAAGAGGGTTTGTCCACCTGATTATTTAAAATGAGAAGAGGGTGCCGAAAGTGTCTTGAATGATTGAACAAAAAGAGGTAGGAAGCATGGGAACACGGCTGCCTCCACTGGGTTACGTCATTGAGAACAGGAATTGAAACAGCTGATTACCCTTATTTTTACAATAAAATTTATAGAATAGTTTTCTTGGCACAGCTTAGCACAAGATACTTTTGTGCTACTAAGTAACCAACCATTTGTCTGTGAAATCATGATGATGTTATAAAATGTAATATACATATGACGATAAAATTCACAATCATATTATTGACTAAAGTTAAAAATTTGAGAATTTCTTAATCTTCCAATGTTTAATTTTCGTCTTTTCTCTCTTTACATATATCTATAGTTTTCTATCTGTTCTATAATAATCGATTTATTTTTAAAATAAATCTAATTCTATGTTCGAAGAAGTTGACAAAAATATGATATATTGAACTTCGATGCAGTTGAGTTAGTAATTTCGTAAATATCCAAATATTTACATTTTCTTTCTACTAAATACTGCAGAAAAAGCTTTCTCATTGAAAATGAGGCTATGAAACTTATCAGATCGTTTTAAAATAATGTTATCAAATCGTAATTTCTTTTTATGAAAACCATCTTTTGTATTTCCTTTCCTATTTAATTTGACGATGTTCGGATTTATTTTCTGAGCCATAATTTTATGACTATGAAACCGAATTCATAAATATTCATCATAGAATAAAAAGTATTAAAATAACCACAATGGGACACTTAAGGAAGAAAAATATAAACGCACATATTTTAATGAAACTTACATAGCATTCATTAAAATTTTGTTAAATAAAGTAATTTAATGCCGTTCCGCCTGGCCGAGAGATCTAGACGGCGGTCTGCCGTGTGGTCGATGTGTGGGAACCTGGGTTCGAATCCCGGCGTGGGCATGGCTATTTAAGTACTAGGGAGAAACGGACGAAACACAGAAGAAAGAAACAATCTCAGGGTTATTTCTGGACGAGATGTGAATCTTGCTCCCCCCCCCCCCTTCTTCAATTTCCTAGCCTCTCCCTGATGTTGTCAGGTAGGGCTAGCTCGTGGTCCAAAGTTGACCGTTATTGATGAAAGAAGAAGAAAGTAATTTAATAAAGTTATAAAGAAACTAATGAAACTTACAGAAATTAATAAAAGAACAAATTTTGACATAACTCGTCAAAATTTTCGAAATAAAGCAAACTGTACATTTCGATCCTGTTAATATTGCAAGCAAACAAATATTAGACTTTGGGCAATAGTGTTTATGAGTCTTCCAGAGTCATTGTGTTATTCAGCTACATCGAACTACTTCACATAACATACTCACTTTTCTAACAAATAGTTGACGGACCCCAGCTGAGAGACTTTCTCATTCCTCCCTCAAAGCAGATTCAGCATCTATATTATTCTGGGAAGCAGCATCCAGGTGTGTTCCATGTTATTTAGGCAATCCATTCACCCATAATACTGGTCCATGAAAACGAATTCTGAACCTACACCAAAAAAGTCATACAGAAAGTGCTTGGCTCTTATGTCGACACCGGTTTCATTATTGAAGACATGTACAACGATAGTCATGATACCTACCTACACCATTACCCTCCTCAGAAATGATCCATTCCAAGATTTTGGAGAAATGATTTCGGGTGTCTACCCCTACAAATGTACAGACATCCAAATTAATCCTATATTAGTAAAAATCTATACTTACCACTGATGAACATATGGATCCATTGATCAAATGAATGTTGTCTATCATGATCAAACCCCTTCGTGCAATACCCTGGCAAACACTTCCTACTTGCAAAGCCTTCTCGACACCGTCCATCTTAAATACTGAGATAAGGAAAGAAAGTGTTGAAGCTGTAATACTTTTTATTTGATTGGACTTAGCAGTTACGATTGTTGACTGCCTATAATTGTAGGTCTTGTATCAGTATAATGTATATTTCTTATATCTTGGAAATGTTGTCAAACCCAAATACTACACTTCCATAGATATTCCTAAATCCTGTAACATTTACATAAATTTGTGTGTCTTCTTTTCAATGGCATTCTTTCACTTTGATTGTCATTCAGATGACATCGTAAAGACATTTGTAATCAAAATGGCGTCTACCCTGAAACATGAGGGTGTAGAGCGCTTTTCAAGATCTTCCTAATCTGTAGCTTTTTTTTCTTTCTTTTTTTCGCCTAAGTTTGCAGTAGGATTCAGACAGATTGAAATTAGCAATAAATCCTATCTAATTTTAATGCAATCTAGAACTTCAATGTTCATCTTATTGTTAAATATCCGTCGAGTAACGTCTTTTGGTAAGATGAACTGTTCATTTTTTTATTATTATTATTTTTTTTTAATCCTGTTAAAACCAAAATCTTAACTCTTATAAAAATAAAGTATTATTTTCTTAGATAGGTAAATAGCGGTCACTGTTATCGATGTTTCATAAAGATCTGCTTGCTTTTTTTTTTTTTTTAATAATTGTGTGAATGATAATTTGTGAGATTTGAGAACGTTTACGACATCATTTAAGTAACTCTTTTGCAAACAATAGCAAAGATGTGAATTCCAAGGGATGTTTTTAACTAAACTCCCATTTGTTATCAAAATCGTGACTTATCCCCTTTTACCCGCACCACCCACGAATTAAATCTTGAATTGAAAGTAGTGATATGCAATCGAAATGAAATCCTACTAGTATAAATGGTTTAGAAATCATTAAGAAAAGGAGCTTTTGACGCTTTCATGATTCGACCTGTGGAGCAATAGCAATTCTGAATGGATTAAAATCATTCCAGGGGTCTCAGGAACATCTACTGTTGAACAGTTTGTGAATAATGTAAAGTTGAATTATTTCAATTCTTCTTAACAATGTTATTGTCAAATCTTAAATATTTCTATTAAATATCGATTTCAGTTGATTTTTGTATTCATTCATGTGCATGTTTAAGTGTTGGGGTGATTTTCTTATCTGCAAACATTCATTGCATCTAGATCTGTTCAGAACACTAGAGGATGAAGGAATGCCGAGATAAGGAAAAGGTTTTTGAACAAAGTAATAGGATTTTATAAAAACAATTAAGCCTACTGTACGATATGCATTGGAGGCTCTTTAGTGAGCTTTTACAATCATTCATGTAAAACAGTGGTTCTTAAATGAAGAAAAAAAGTGGCTTCACTGTAATTTAACTTATTTTAAGCTGTAGGATAGCGGGAAGTGAGACGGCAAAATGGGATCTCTTATTTACTATCGTTATTGTTTTTGGTTGGAAGATAAGGTTGTTGTTTTTTCCCGGGTCGAGCAGAACTTTAAACAGTCATTCCAGGCGCCAAAAACTCTAGCCACGTCTCTTTCCGATTTTTGTTTTCAATTCTTAAAATTGATTATCGATATTATTGATTGTAATTCTATATTTATAACCTTTGTACATCAGCCAAATATCACGCTTGGAAATCTTCCCAAAAACAAAAATCTTTTTATTTTGCCTAGAAGCAACGAAAATAAATGTTGTTTTTTTAATTTAGTTCTCAGTCTAATTTTCCTTCTGCTTTTTTCTGCGCCATCTGTGGTGATATTATATCTGAATAAAATTTAAGCAACTTGTGGAAGAAAAATAGTTTTAAAAATAGTTTTGTTAGAAGATACTTTCGTAGGATATAAGTATTTTCATTTCCAAATACATTGATTCACTTTTGAATTATTCATTCTGCATTCGCTTTATTTGGCGTCCTGTGGTTGCTTAATACCTTTTCGAGTTAGAGAAATGTAAATGTTGTAACATACAAGACATTCAAATAAGGAACGTCTTTATTATTAATTTCCAAACGATAAAACTGTTCAAAAATAATTTCAAACAATTTGCTTTTCACTTTCTGTAATTACAATAAATAATAAACTTATGAATTGTTTAATTAGAAGAAATAAAATACAGCCACGAGCAGTTTTTAAGAAGTTATTTTTTCAATTTATTTACTTTGTGTTCCGATTAAGAGGATCTCAGAACACAGCGTCCCACGTGCGTTTGTATCTTCATGGTTTTAGCTCGTGGAGGGAAAAAAAAAAATGCACATTTTTACAACTCTTGTGTCAAGAGTTGTTAGAAATAGGATTCTGGTACAGCTGTTTCATTCTTATTAGGACTCGTCATCCAGATTTACTTAAGGAACAGTTCTGAGGACATGAATGCGATCACGAAAGATCAAAAAAGAAGATCCACAACCTATTTTCTAAGATGTTCATTAATTAATAAATGAATCTGACTGATGAGTTTTAATATGGACAAATAGCTGATTCTCATTGATTACAGAGGAAAAATATCAATTCACCACCAGCTGTAATCATGTAGTGGAACTTCACCAGCCTAAGGAGGAGATAACAGTTAAGAATCCGTATTAGCTGCATGAAAAAAATCACGGAAAACCTACAATTAGTCTAAATTACTAATTACACAAATATCCCCACTGGCTGAGAAAATTCAGTATAAGCAGACGGGTATATAAATACTCTTCTTACGTAATTACATCATTGCATATCCAATTTTTTTATAAGTAATCTCTTTAAAAATCTGCTTTTCGCCATTGGTTCCTTGAACGGCTTTTAAGTTTGACACGTACCGTTGTACAATTAACTATAATTATATTTTCGTTGTAAATTTCCTTTGAAATGATAACGGATAATTAAAAAAAAAATGAAAACAGATAGGAATCAGAAAACTGTTACCTCCGTGTTTCTTGCAAACGCCAATCATTGCCCTTACTTATAATTTTATTTAAAGGCATTAAACGAAATAAACAAATATAAGTGAAGATAATTTCTTGAAAACAATGGAAATTGAGCTGAAAAAAATAATTAGTTTTCGTTTAGGTAATGAAGTAATTAGTTTCGGTAATTAAGTAATTAGATAGATCCGTGACTGAATAACGTGTTATTTATTCTTTTTTTTTATTTTTTAATCCATGAGGTATTTCTCAGCAGGTCACAATACAACCATTCTTTTTTGAACAATGTTGGCCCAAGCGGAGATTAACCTCAAGATTCGACCTCAAAATTCATTAAAAATCCATTTGAACAATCCACGAGCTGTTTGTATTGTCTACCGAGGCACAGATCTCCTTAAAAACATGCTTTTATCGTATCCAAATTTCAAAAATCTCAGTAAAAAAATGTAACTGGTTTTGATCTTGAAAAGAAGAAGAAAAAAGAAAGAAAATTAGTTCTGAATTTCATAAATTATTATTTTATTTTTTTTTTTAATTTTCAAATTCGGCAGGGAAATATTTTCAGATGGAAATATCGAAAAATATTGCAGCTACAATTTGAAAAATCTTTTTGATGTTTCGGGGTTGTCGCAATTTCACCAGCAGTTGGAAGCCGTTGATCTGAATTTTTACCTCAAACATTTTTAATTCTTAAAAATTATTTATAAATTTTGTAAATAATTTTCATTTGAGAAAGCTTTTAAGGAGTAATTTTCTATATGTAATTCTTTAACTTCCCTCGGCAGCTTAATAAAATTGTCAAAAGAAAAAAGGGGGGGTATATTTCTTAAATAAAAAGTGGCTCATTTCATTTTGAGTTGTGGTTCAGGATGAGTGCAGATGCAAAGGCCATTAGTTTGTTTTGCAGTTCTTGGACTTGTTGATTATTCATTTGTATTTTCAGTCTCGAGTTCTTACAAATGCAAATGCTTTTGCAAACAGTCTTTCTCTTTCTCCGCTACTTTTGTTTTTTTCCTTATACATTTTCATCAGTATTTGCGTAATGAAAAGGAATTATTTAAAAAAATTAAAATTCAGTAGACGTCAGTTCTTGACGAAGCGTGAAGTGAGTGAGTTATTACAATAATTGCATTTGTAACAAACGCGCACGTGCCACTCTTGTTTAAAAGAAGTCAAGTAATTTTCACATTACTGTAAAGAGTTTCCAGTGATTCTCGGACTTTCCTGACCCTCCCTTTTTTTTTAACGTGTTTTAGTGATATTGTTGGTTCCATCTTTTGAGACCGCGAGTATTTAAGTTAAGCAGCGATGCGATTTGGAAACTGGTTCCGGGCTATGAGCACAAAGGAAGTCGTCCGACAGGTGGTGCGCTCGCATCCGGTTCATGGATATCGACAGCTGTTTCTCAGTGACTGACCGAGGGAGCTGTGAAAGGAAAGGGAGAGGATGGTCCTGCTCTATACGACAGCTTCCCGTCGCCAGACTGGCCCGTGACACCGCCGGCCAAGGACTCAGCAGAGACGCTGTGTTGGTTTCAGTTTTGAAGCCGCGTGCAGCTGACGCACCATCGTAATGCCGTGTGGAACGACCCTCACAATTTGTAAGTTTGTAACCGATATCGTTTGCATTCAGTGAATTACAATAATTTGACAGTGAGGAAAAATAAGTTAATAACAACAAAAGCGTGCGCTCCAGTAGCCTGACTTACGACAAACAAAAAATTAGATTAAATCTTGCTATAAATTCGAAATCAAACTGTTGTCAACTAGTCATTATATTCTAGTAAGCTATTTTCAAAACTTATTTTTGGAAGTATTTGTGATGTAAGGACGTAATTGGGATTAGATCGTGTTTTTTGGTAAAAAATAATGTAAAAACTTTGTTGACATCAAAGAAAACATTCAAAAATTACGACGACGTTAACTTACAATTGCAGGAAATCTAAGGTAATCAATAACAAATAACAAAAGAAAAATTAGCATAAAAGGCAAACGGTTTGTTGTGAATTATTACGAGTTTTTCCTTCAGTCTGACCCATAAGTGAGACCTTGAAAGCATCGTTGTTTTGTCATTCGGTTCTCATGCGAAGCCCACAGAAGAATTGAATACAATTTCATCATCAGATTCGCCTCTCGACGTTCTTGTTTGTCGGCCAAGTGTGTTTGTTACTTATTTTATTTTTTTTTGAAGAGGAAGTGAAAAGACTCGTGCTCGTGAGCCAAGGATACAAAAGAACGAGAAATGGTCTTCGGACGCCAAGCACTCCTTGGTGACTCATATTGTTTCTCACTGGAGACTATTTCAGACAGTACAACATCGTTTTTGATAACGTCAAAAATATTCTGATTGCTAATGAAGCGTCTGTCTTTCGCAACGGTTTATTCGCCCATTGTTTCGAAACTTCCAACCGTAAGCCACAGTCTCCCGTCAATTGGAAATCCTGCCATCAAAAATCATTTTCCCCGGATACTCCTTTTCTCTCCCGGTCTTTTCATTCTTTTCTGAATGATACTGGATTTTCGGAAACAGAGAGAAAGGGAAAAAATTGGCTCCAGTCCAGTTGAGCATCATTGCATATTGAGTGGATATTTCTAATTCATGTTAATGCCGAGCTTAGAGGAATTAGAGTTAAAATGTAAGTAGATTCAATTTTATTTTTTTTTTTAATTTCTTTCGCCTTTCTTTTTCTTCGTTTTTTTTTTCTTCTTATCAATACTGCTAGCCGATTACTAAAACAGGGAAAGTCTGCTTTCGAAGAACGATTAATCATTTGGTTCGTGTCCTTTAAATCGCACACACACCTGACATCAGATGCCGGAACTTGGTGTTTCACAACTTTTTTTTTTTTTTTAAATAGTTGATAGTAACTGTTGGATGTTTAATCAGAATGAATCGCTATATTTATGTATTTTAAATACGTATACATATTTGTTTGTTTCTAAACAGTATATTTATTATACAGTAATTTTAAGGTAATAAAGGAAAAGGAAACTTTTTTTTTTCCTTTAGAAGATATTTTGTATATTTCTTAATAATGTTAATTTTAAGTAATTAAAAAAAGGCACAATTGGTCAATTCCTTTCAATTATATACACAAGTTGTTTATGTAAATTATGATTAAAAACTAAAAGTACAAAATAAAGATTACAAATAATAAATTTTAACAAAAATAAAATGATTCAAAAAGCATGAGTCAGTAATTTAAAAGTTAATGAGCTTCTCAATTAATAATAGTATCATCTGTTAAGAAAATCTTATACCAGGTTGGACTGAATTTAAAACTTAACTAACCTTTTTTTACTTAACAGAGTTAGTTAAAATTCTTGGATACATTGTTTGTCTGTTATTATTATTTATATTTAAAATGCATTTTTAAATGATAATAGAGGATGGTTTGATGGTTACTGGATTTCGAACAATTACGAGTCACTTAGACTAATTTCAATGAAACTTGTTCGACCTGAAATGACAGTTAAAGCAAATCTAATATTAGTTTCAAAGTTTCCTGACTTTTCAGCTGTTGTTTAGTGGGTTTTGTTAAAAATAGTTTGGTCCAAAATATCGGATGACTCACATTGACACCACGTTTTCGAAAGATTATTCCAATAATTTCCTTTCTTGAAGAATCTTTTATTGTTGTGTTGGTTTCCAATGAGAAAGTAGTTTTCTTTCAATAATCTACTCTTTCCTTCAGTTTATAATCGTTTTCTTACAAATTCCCAAATTAAAAATAGATTAAAACCATCGGGAGATTAGAAAAGAAAGAGGTGATAGTAATTTCTGAAAAGTAAAGAGAAAGGTGGCAAATTAAAGTTTGATTTTCTTGTTGTGTTTGGCAAAAAAAGATAAATCAAAACAGACATTAACGATTTTTTTCCAAAGCATTCGAAAACAATGTAAGTCATGCCATCAGTCAGTATTATTAAGAAAAAGGTCTCGTTTGAATAAAAAAAATACAGATCCTCAATGCATTTGTAACTGGTTACTTCCTAAATAGACCAACAGTGTCATGTGAAAATAGACTTTTATAGACTCAAAATATTTGAACGTTTACAGAGAACGACAAATATTCATGGTATATTTCTCGCAAATATTGTAGAATTGATGATATTCGTCGATTTCGTTTGGGAGTATTTAAAATAATGCCTTTTTATATATATTTAAACATTTCTCACTGTTGGACAAATCTGCTAGTGAAGGCAACAAAAGATGCTTTGGAAGCAAAACAGTAACTTTTCATTTTTATAATCCATTTAAACGTGTGCTTTTACTTTGACGGGATTAAAACTTACTGGATTAAATGAATTTTCGTTACATGAAAAATTGGGAGACACGACTGTTGGATTTGTAGAATATCACAATTTTCCACAAACAGTGAAGTGATGATGTAGTGATTGTGGGTGGCAGAGAAGCCAAGCACTGGAGGTCTATTCCCACAAACAGTGACTTTTCCTTTCTGTTGTTTTGACGACTTCAAGAAAAAAAAAAAAAGCAGAAGACAATGTTTTACATTTCTTTGAGGAACTTGTTTTAAACTAAGAATCCAGAAATTTCATCGAACTAAAGAATACTGTATAAATTTTTATATAAACTTAAAATTAACTTTGTTTGTTTGTTGTATGGAAATATTTGTTTTATCTTAGGTTTTGATAGTTGTTGATTTAAGTTATAGGGTTTTCGTTAGGATTAACAATCGTGTGAAGTTGATCTTTTCTCTGTTACTCTTTGCTTTAAGATTTGGTCAAAAACGAAATTGTTTTCCTACAAAAAATAAATAGTAATTTTAGAACTGTTTTTCTTTCTAGTCATCATAAATAAGATTTATTTTCCGTAAATTCTAGCTTTCATTTTTGTTGTTGATTGATGAGAAACATAATTTCAAGAGAACGAGATGTGAAAGGTTGATTGATGAGTGTCAATTCGAAACTGCTTCCATGTTAATTCTCTTTCCATGGGTGACCTTGTTCTTTATCCTTTAATATATCCTAAAGAGGTATCTTGATCTCTACCTTGACAATTCATTGCCCTTACAGGTCTATCCTGATTTTAGCCTCTTCATTTGCATTGACCTATTTTCATTAGGGCAGTCCAATCGTCATTTCCTCAAGCTTTTTTGTTTATTTACTACAATCGCTAAAAAGAAATTGAAAAGCCTTGGTGGTGTGAGTTAATTGGACCAAAGATATCTTAGGAGTTTTCCTCCTATTTCGTTTCCTTAACTCCGATTGATGGATTGTGGTGAATTATGGAATTCGTTTGACAGGTTGCATGATTTTGAATCGCTGGTAATTCACTGTGAAAATAGGATTTCCATTCGTATTATCACTACGGATGCGGTTGGAGGCGTTGCCCCCAGCACAATGTACGTCGCCTGTTTTTCATCGTTGGTGCACGCGAGTCTTATCCGCTGATTATGATTTCCTCCACGGTTCAGTTAAGTTACACTAAGAAGATAAAAATCTTTATCTTTTGTTTTAAAATATGATATAAGCATGAAGACGGAAGGTTCCATCGTCTTTTTAGCCACGAAAAACGTTTTGGTTTGAAGACGCTTCTTTCTGAGCGAGTGGCTATTTTGAGTGGAATTAGTTAATTGCAAAACAGATAAACATCATCCGGACGCCACTGCGGGGGATTCCGATCAAAGAGTTCATTCAGTGGAAAAGCAAAGATGATCTATTCTGCAGTAGAATTGAGGCTTTTGATTTGGTTGACGCCACTTTTATTCATAGACAGACGAGAGAATATTTTTCGTATGATCAATTCTAGCAAACAAAAACCCTGTTCTTTCTACATCAGACATTTCTTTAAAATTGATTAGGGACAGAGAGTAGCTTTTTTTTATTTTTAATATTGCTTCATAAAACTTTTCTCAGTTGGACTTGTTTTATTTTTGTTTCAGTTTCGGTAGAATGAATGATTTTAGCTTTTCTTCCGTGCATTGCCAATGACGCTGGGATGTTGTCCATATGCTCGAGCATCAACGATCCTTGTGAAGTTTTTCTTCCAAATATAGCCTTGGTTTCCTTCTGTTGGGCTGCATATGGTTGGTTCCTCCGCCCCCAGCTGTATTTAATGGCTCCCAGAAAAACACTCGCAAACAAATAGGTTGTCATTGGCTGATGCGTGGATCTCTAATGCATCACTAAATTTACAATTAATTAAATGGAGAGAAAAAATTACACTCGGCTGAAGAGAAAATTATTTCCGGTTTATCATTTGACGTTGCTCCCATTCGAGTTTCATCCTTTGAACAGTAATAAAAAAATGCTTTTATATTTTTATTCATTTATTTATTTATAATTTAATCGATAAAGAAAGTGCTTGTATTATGTTTTTTTTTTTTCTTTGTACTTGACAACAGTGTTTGGTTTGTTAATGCTGATTGAACTGAATAGAAAAACCCATTGAAGTACATTACAATTTTTATTTACTTCTGAAGATTCGAATTTTTAATAAACAAAATCATTGCCCTAAAATGTTTTTAAACAACAATAAAATTATTTAATTGGTACCTTATTTTAAATGCACAGTAATTTAATTTTTAATGAGGGACATTTTACTTATCAAATTCACTGGTCCGTTTCTTATTTCTGTTAATCAAATGGGTAACATTTCTTTATTTTTTTACTTTTCTTTATCCATTGTTGCTAATAAAAAGATAATCTATCCCATTGTTAGCTAACATAAATATTGTAATAATTTAAACGTTTTCCATTTTTAAATATAGCAACTAGGCAGATATACTTATATTATATAAGTATATTTATATTCTTTTCCCCGTGTACAGATTGATTGTTTGAAGAAGAGATATGTTGAGATGGATGTTAGATAAAGTAGAGTTCGGGGACCTTAAGTTTCTGTCTCTCTTTCTCTCTCTCTGCCTGATGTCGTTCGGCGTCTAACCTCTGTCTCTCTTGTATCTCTTCCGTTGTCTCCTTAACTCTTGACCGTCTTTTACATTCGGCTTCATTCTTCCGATCCAAATCTGTCTGTTGTGCTCTTTCCAATCGTTTCCTCTCAATATCTTTCACAATGTGATGTATGAATTATATACAATCAGCCCGTGCTCTTAAATAACAACCTATATACATTCCTAACCTTATTTACTGTTAACAATTTGGCTTGATAATTCTTTGAATTTACAGTAAATAAGGTTAGGAATTTACATTGGTTGTTATTTAAGAGCACGGATAATCCAAGAAGAATCGATTCCAATGAAAGCGGTTATGATTTGTTGAATAGTTGAGAAAATAGTGCTATGTTATTCCTTTTTGAATGAACTCTTTATTTGATAGCGCGCACCATTGTTGACGGAGAAAACGCAGCATTTTGAAGTTCAACAATGCTCATTTTGCATTTATCGACTTCCTCGCAACAATGAACAATAATCTTAAATAATCAGACTTCCTCGCAACTAAATACCAGTTTTCCATTGTTGCACTACCATTGTGAATATTGGAAATTACAACAATTGGGCCTTTTGCATTCGCAACCATTATACAGGCAAACCCTTGTCCATTGTTAAACTGCGCCGGACAGACGGAAACGATTTCAGTAATATATAGATTCCATATATCTGTAATACTCTGCAATTCTTTCATTTACAGAGGCTTGATATCAGAAGTTACTTTCATTCTGTATTATCGGCCTAAAGTTTTTTATTTTACAAAACTTTATTAAGATACGGTAAAAGTTTGAAAATTCCGATTGGAACTGGGTCGATCGTGATTTTCCTGGCAAGTACATTTTAAAATTTAAATTTAAAAGAAGAGATAAGGTAAATTTTGACAGTTTTATTCATTAGCAGATAAAGCATGGTTCATTTATGAAAACGAGCAGCCTTAAAGAAAAATAAAATCAACACCTGACAAAGATGTAAACATGAAAATTTTTACCATTAAAAAAAATAAAAAATAAAAATACTGTATACAAATGAAAACATGCCTGCGAACACAAAAGCCCGTTAAATTTAAAAAGTTTGATGTTTTGGAAAGCCTGAATTCTCAGGCGATCCGGAATTTCGGACCTTTTCCTGTAATGCAATTAAATATTCTGTATTCGATTCAGTTCATTCATTATTTAAAGATTGATTTTTTTTTTTTTTAATTTTTATGGAGAATTTTCCTGTAATTATTTAGCCTCATAAAATTACCCCATCTTATTATGTATACTTGTACCACACACACTGTTGTAAGTTTGACTCAGGTGCAGTATTGTATTTCTTCACTTTATTAATGGGAAAGGAGTTCAGAATAAAAGTCAGAATTCGTATATCTGTGACATTTCTTGAGATGCTTTGAAATCTAAGTTTTTGGGTAGCACCTTGACAAAAAAAAAAGTAATTGTGACAGTATTTTTTTTTTTCTCCGTTAAAAAAAAAAAAAATTGAATATCTCGTTTTCTTTAACAATTGATACATTTATAAACTTTGTTGTTT
>JAFIDM010000004.1:65114652-65135537 GCA_023159025.1 Thereuonema tuberculata
AAAAATACTGTATACAAATGAAAACATGCCTGCGAACACAAAAGCTCGTTAAATTTAAAAAAGTTTGAGGTTTTGGAAAGCCTGAATTCTCAGGCGATCCGGATTTTCGGACCTTTTCCTGTAATGCAATTAAATATTCTGTATTCGATTCAGTTCATTCATTATTTAAAGATTGATTTTTTTTTTTTTTTTTTTAATTTTTTTTAAAAATTTTTCTGTAATTATTTAGCCTCATAAAATTACCCCATCTTATTATGTATACTTGTACCACACACACTGTTGTAAGTTTGACTCAGGTGCAGTATTGTATTTCTTCACTTTATTAATGGGAAAGGAGTTCAGAATAAAAGTCAAAATTCGTATATCTCTGGCATTTCTTGAAATGCTTTGAAATCTAAGTTTTTAGGTAACACGTTGAGAAATAAAAAGTAATTGTGACAGTATTTTTTTTTCTCGTTAAAAAAAAAATTGAATATCTCAGTTTTCTTTAACAATTGATACATTTATAAACTTTGTTGTTTCATTGGTCGTTCAATTTTATCTTTTAAAAAGTTGAAGGTTCGACGTCTTCTTAATTGAATATTTAAATATTGGACAAAAAAAAAATCGATTTTTTTTTTTCTTATATTTTTTTTTAAAAAAAAAAAAAAAAAAAAAAAATTGTTTTTCTTAAAATATTGTCATTAATTCTTTATCAAACTGACTTCAATGAATATTGAATATGAGGAATTATTCAATGAATAATCCCTTAAAATAATGTCATCTGTAATTAAAAATCTAAAACCTATTATAATAATAATCATAATAATTACTATGCATCGATTTTGATACAAAATGGATTTTTCTGACAATTGTTGGGTCCTTCCTTTGAAGAAATATTTCTCTAGTAAATTCCTAGTCCTTATGAATGACGTAGGCTCATCAAATTGCCATATTTTAATGTTAAATTCCCTCATAATTGCTTGAATAAGTTAATGGATATATATATATACATATTTGTGGACAAGACTATTTATAGTCTTTCAATTATCTGTTGTTGTTTTTTTTCCCTCCCTTTGGACTAATTCAGTTTTTCCCCTTAGATGAAATGCTGTGATACTATTCTACGCTGACAGTATCTTATTTATTATCATTCGCTGATAGGAACCTACATTTTGATGTAGATATTTTAAAAGCATTTTCTTCGGAAGCCCATCTTTAATTTTTGAAGTTAGCCAAGAAATGTAAGAAACTTATTGCAAGTTAATGGATTTAATTGAAGTAACAAAAGGAACCAATGAACTACCAAGAACATTTCATTTTTTTAAGTATTTTTGCTGAATGATGTCGTAGCATTATTGATATTTCGAGAAAAATAGACACTTAAGTTAATTTATTTTCTTAATCATTTTATGGACTTCTTTTCCTTCCAAAACTTAAAGGACCCAGAATGTTCTGCCTCAGTGATTGTATTTTGTGATTGTTGTCTTTTGTAGAGTTCTGTTATATAATCAAGTGTCGTTATTTTCAAGGTCAGTGTTATACCTTAGAAAAGAAATAAATAAATAAAATCGGATTTATTTCTTTTAGCAAATCATTTATTGATACAAACGAATTCATTGAATGTGATTTCATTTACGAAATAGTTTGTGTAATTTTAATTCAGGACTTTAATATTCTCTTGTTGATTGCATAATTTGGGGACGCGCAGATGCTTCAGACACATTTTTTCCTCTTTGTTTTGTTATTTGTAGCTTTTGTCCGTGGCTTTTTTTTTCCTTCCCTCTTTTATATTTCCAATTATTGTAAGGTTTGTCTGGTGGCAGGTGTTTGAAGAGATTCTGTTTTGTATCCATGAATTCAATGAAAGAGAGGCTGGACTCTTTTAGGGTGTATTTTGTATTCGTTTTTGTATCATTCATTAAACATTATTTAAAACTCAAAACTTTTTTTTTTTTTTTTTTTAACAGTAAATTTAGTAATTTTAAATTATTACGAAGTAACCTAAATACATAAATTTATACCCATTTGTATCTCTAGCTGTCAAATGATATTACAGGTTTTGATCTAATTTTTGTAACCGGCCATTTAATCAGAAGGGAAAAAGAAAAAGAAATGATTTAAATTTTAAGTCGTAGTATATCTAGGATCAAGAGTAAGTCAAAGACGTATCTATCCCAGATAGATGAAATTGTAGTGGACCTCTTTGGAACTAATAGGTAGGTAAAGAGAGAGGGATCAAAATACGTTGCAATCATGTCGCTATTTTAAACATTAAACTTTGATGAGTAAGTGAAATAAAGTTCTTTGTATTACTAAGATTTTGTAACGAAAATTGGTCTTCAATAATAAGCTTTTTACAATCAAATTTGATTGTTACTTGTAGCTCGTTAAAGCGCTGTAATCACAATAAATTATGAAATAAAATGTAATGTTCGTAATTTCAAGAAGTATTAATTTTGTAAAAAAAATAATAAAATAATGAAGAATTTGTGAGTGATTTTAAAGTTCAATATCTCGTTCGTATTTTATTCCCAAATAAGAAAATAGTCAGTTTCCTCAATTCAGAACAGTTGGATGAGTGAAATAATAAAGATAATGAAATGAAAGATTGTCCTTATTCAGGATATTACTGACATGAGGTCATGTTTTTGGTCCAAAATAACTCCTTATTATAGCCACAGGATTCATTGCCGTTTTGTCCAGTATTTTATCACACGATGAAAGATAAATTGATTGTTTTAAGTTGCATTAAATATAAACAGATCCTTGTTTCTTAATCTCCATTTCCACCCCCACCCTTTTCTCTTCGCCCCAACTATTGCTGCCGAAATATTATAATTGGAATCTTAGGAAAGTGTAAACACCCGTCTGATAGATTTGTTGTTTGCTTTGATGACCTTCATCATAACTTCTAATTACATTGGCCGCAGCTGCCGCTGTTCCTTCTCCTCCCTTCGTTCATACTTAAGACCTCTTCTTCTATCATGATTTGTGACTGACATCGATGACATTTTGCTTATTCGGATGTCGTTTCTCTTAGAGATAATTAAGATAATTTTTTTTAATACGAAGTCTGGGTCATAAGTTGGCAATTACTTGGCAAGTACAATGATATAAAGGTTAATCACAATATTAGCGGAATATTGTGATTTGCATAAGAAATGCTCATTTTATCTGAGACAATTTACATAGAATAGATCGTAGTTGCTGAACATTAAAGTTACTAATACAGCCATTCAAGTGTCTTAAAGGAGTGTGGGAGGGAGGTATCTAAAAGCAAATAAAGTATTTTTACTGACGCTGTATTTTAGCGATGCAGGTTCTCAATAGTGCTGATAATGTACACTATTAATTATCTTCCCGCCTTTTTGTTGCAAGGACGTTTCGCACCAAAGAATACGAGTCTCGTTGGTCAAGAATTACAGCACGGGAAAAAAACTAATACAATTGAGAACGACAGGAAATGTCCAACAAAAAACAATTTGGTATCGAATGCATTACAAGAATAATATAGTAGCTGATAAAGCTTTCAGAATATTTTCTTTACTGGTTTACTTAGTTATGTGTAAATACATCTGTTGTATTAATTAACGAGTCTTCCAGAGTAGGATTTAAAAAAAAGAAGTTAATATCCACTTTGTAACATTGAATGAAATTATTTGGTGAATATCTTAACAACAGGAAAAGAAAAGCGATATGATGTTGTTGGTATGAGGATCATTCTGGTTGCATTTCCCGTCCAATGATTAGAAAGGATGTTGGCTGTGATGGCAGTTCCTCTTGTTGGGCTGTATTTCCTGTAGCTCTTTTCACTGTGGTGTAGTGGGGGGAGAGGGTGTGAGAACCCTATTTCCTCTGCAACACTTAGGAGGAGGCCATAGAAAGATCTGGTCTTGTAGATTAATGGCAATTAATATTTTAGGGAAGTAAGAAATGACTAAGAAACTTACAAACTCTCAGTGGAATGTAGATATTTCGAAATTAATATTAATCCTTATTTTAGCTTCACTTACTGACTGGTTAGAGCTAAAGTTCGGATAATCTAGTAAAGACGGTTTTAATCTTTAATACCCTTAACCTTTATTTGAAAGGTCCCCGCAGAATGGTTGATACAAAAACTTCTAGAGGACTTGTAAGAAATAAAACTGAGAAAGCTATCTTCCCCAATTTATTTACTAATAAAAAGATTGAAAATGATTTCGAAATCCCACGAATAATGAGGAAATCTTAAAATTCATTAAGCCCCCCAAATTACTACATTGTATATCGATCCATCAAATTACTGAATTAAAACAAAATGTATTTAATTGGAAAGACTTTATTCTACAGGGTGATTCGAAATTCCGTGTACAAACTTTAAAAGTAGGTCAGGAATACAAAAAAACTATTCATAGTGGAAAGTATGTGCTAAAAGGTACACTTAAGTTCAGAAATAAAAAACAAGTAAGGTAGACAACATGTTTATTAGCCCTATGTTCATAATATGACAGTAAGGTGTATCCTTACACAGTAGGTGCTCAAAGTTCCTTCCACCAACAGTAATACACGCCTCACAACTTCGATGCATGGATTTCCGAACATGTGCAAAAAAAAAAAATGCAAGGCCTTTCGCGGACACATCCAGCTGCCACAGTGACTGTTGCGCCGAGGTCAGTGTCAGAGGCAATGTATTGTGGGCAAAACTCGCAGACGATGTCTTTGAGGTACAAAGTCAACTTCTCAAATGGCAATGGCTCACACTGCCCAACTATTGTGCTGCCCAACAGCGCCCTCTAGCACATTTGGGTGGCGTTTGCGGATATACGTTCCACAATGAATATGGTTTGTTTTTTTACTCTTAACTACCTTTAAAGTTTGTACAGAGAAAATTTTGAATCATCCTGTATAATCAAGCAAATTTAACAGACAATTCAATTACCATAAACATAACATTCCAGGTGTAGTTTTATTTTTCCAGTGTACTACAAAACGTTAGTTTACAAGAATTATCTTGTTTAGTATGATCTTAATATTATAAGTTACTGAAAAATGATAAATCTTTCAACTCGGTACAACTAAGAACTTTCAACGAAATGTACCTAAGTTTCGTTATGTACCTATAGTGGGAGTAGATCTGAGGGAATTAGAGAGACCCAATTCTCCTAATCTATTATTTAAATATATTTACTGAAAATTATTAAATGTAAACTTTCATAAATCCTTTTTCTTTACTTAGTTCTAATCCGCAGTTGTTTAATAAAACAGAGAATTATTCCATTATTGTTACAAGATTTCCTTGGAACTTATTGAAGATAAAAGAATGGAATGGGTTGAGATGAGGTACTTTTTGAACCATTCAATTGATGGGACATTTTAGCTCAATGTCAGAAGAAGGAAACCAATGCATTTTCAGTAATTGTTGTAATATTGGAGGCAAACATAAAATGGGAATTATTTTATTAAGTCTTAAATAATAAAAGTATATATAAAAGGTACTGTGTGTTCGAAATTACTTAAGATTCAGAATCTTCATTTATATTGTGAATATTTTGAATTTAAGAATTTGCTTTGTTCCACAAGTTGCAATAAGAGTAAAATTTTTCGGAAATATTTATTCGGAAAACTTAAATTAGATTGTTAAAACAAGACCCCCCACCCCCCTGCCTTCATTCATTTGTTCAATTATCTTCATGAAATGAAATTAAAAAAGGAAACTTTAATTAGCTGTAGGTTTTTTTTTTTTTTTTTAAAGAATTATATTTTTAAAAATATTAAAATGCAAGAATTTGTTCTTTATACTTCGATGTCTTTACGATAGCCTTTTCTAGCAGGGTTGTTTTTTTTTTAAAAAAGGATATCAACAAAAATATTATTCTGAACAGAAAACAACAGAAGTTTCTAGCAATATAAATAAATACGGAAACATTTATTCTTGTTTTGTTTTACCGATAAATAGCCTATGATGTTAGTCCGAACATTGAAAACCATGTTAGAAGTTAATTGATTACGACTTCTATAAGAACGATGACCTCTGGCTTGAATTAAAGTAATTCTCTAATAAGAAATATTGGAGGAGGGAAAATATTTGTCTACATTTATTTAATTAATAATCAGTTAGATGACTTATGACTCTCATTATTAAGGCAGTGATAGTCTCTTTTTAATTTTATTTTCACAATTGTTCAAATATATATAACAGAATATATTTGTACAATAAAATACATTTATATAGTGTAAGCATTTGAGTTTACATCTAACAATATTGAATTGTAAACTCAAAATTGCAGATGAATTAGTTCCATTTTTGTTGGAAAGTTTCTGCAAATTTTATTATTTCCGAATTTTCTATCGTTTGGTGATGTTACATCGTTCCATACTATAGTTTTGAACAAAAATAGTTTCTTTTCCTACAGTGCTATTTAGAGAAGTTCACGACTTGCTCTATAGATAAATGTAAATTTTGCCTTTTCCCTATCATTATTATGTCATAACTCAATCTAACAATGGTTTGAATTGAAACACTTACGATCATAGCTTAATGTGGCTTTGAAACTTATCTCGGAGAAACATTTATGTATTTAATGTGATTCCAGCCTGGCATGAGTTCAAAGGCCATTCGAAAAGTTTGTTGAATGGTCGTATTTTTTATTTCATGAATTTAGGATCAAATTGAGGTTTGAGTTAAAGCTAATACATACATCTGAATACAGACTAACATACGAACTGTAAATATTGAAAATATAAAATTAAAACCCCTTATGCTTATTTGCTTGCTTAATCTTTATCAGTAATGTCTGCCATTGCCCTTGAAGACTTTCGTCACTATTTGCCTCTGTGACCTTTTCAAAACAGATTCGCCTTTGATCGAAACACTGCGAATTGATAATACCGAAATGAAAAATATATGTATCATTGGTCAATATTAAATATCTGTTGCAGTTGATAATTCGACTATTTTGTTACCAAAAAAAAAATGGTCTCAACAGGATGATATATCATGGGATTCAATAATAAAATAAATAAGTAATTGATTAAAAAAAAAAATCCAGCCTTTTTGACAGGAAATCGGAGAATAAGTTCATTGGCCACTCGTTTCCGTGGTGTTTTACTTACGATATTTATCAGCCCGCATCTCCGATATTTTAAAATGTTAAATACCATATAATAGTTTCTAATTTACTCATGTAAAAATTCCAAAATACGGAAAGGCACATTATTTATTTGAAGTTTGACACTATTTTGCTTCTTTGCTGATTAAATCTTTTAATTTCTCATTATTAAACCTTTATTAATATGAAATGTAAAATCTCTTGACGATTCGGATTTATTCATACAAATGCTTGTTTTTCTTATGGAAACTCGGCGCTGTTTATAGGATTTCTTTCGTAGTGGAGTTCATAGTTCAAGGCTGATGATTTTATTCGTAGTACTTGAGAATATATTATTGCTTCATCGAAACGCCGCTGTCCAAAATGAAACTTTTCTATAATAAAAATAGCGAAGGAGTTCGTTCGGTGGGTGGAAGATTATCTTAGCAGAGATCAACAGGAATGTTTTAATAATAGTGAGAACTAAAATCAAACTGACTTTGACTAGTAGTACGAAATCATTTTCCGTTTAACTCTTAATTTTCTTCTTTCTTTTTCTGGCCGGTTTTTTTGTTTCGTTTTTATTATTAATTTGCCGTGAGAACGCGATGCATAATTGCTTCAGTAGCTCGAGGAGCTTCCCAGCGTTCTCCCCTGAACGTTTCCTTTCCCATTGTTAAATTGCTACTTTCTCAGCCTAGCTTCCATTGATGGGTGGCTTAAAGAGCTCATGGGAGAAGCTGAATATGATGCCGTGCCGTATCAGGTCGGTGTTTCTTTCCCCGGCGCGATTTATGAAAATTAAGATTATTTACTAGCGTTTTTCAGTATTAGGTATTTCGAATAATTAGGAAAACTTTTCTCGTCCTCTTCTCGAATTCAGTTTTTCATTATTTGCAGAATGAAATATCAAATTTTATTTGGTTTTCGGTGTTCAATTTAATATTGGAATTGTTAATATGTATTAATATTTAAAAATTTACTGTTTCATATTCACAACCATGTTTAAAAACTTCGTATAATTGTGGGGAAAAAAAAAAAAAAAAACCTTCAAAATTGCATGCTTCATTCGTATTATCGATTTATTTTTATATAGTCTATATCCTAAGGTAATATTGGCATACAGAATTTGCCGATTCTTCAGGGAAATAAATAGCACAGGAAACCAAAATTGCAAAATCACTTATTTTTATAAACTAGTTATTTTAAAACGCTCTTAATTTTAATTTAATTTTATTCTTAATTTTTAAAAATTCTTTTTTTGAATTAAATTTCTGCATAAATTAGGCAAAAGGAAATTGCCTGAACAGTTACACAATGCAAAGTCAAACTGATTGAAAACCCATGGACCAGAATCATAAATTGTATATTCCCACCTGCCCCTGCAGCTCTTCTCTCCCCCCAATAGCAACCAGACCTCTGGCATCTCATTAACCTCCCTTCCTATAGCTCCCCTTACTTCCATTCAGACAAAATACTACGCTACTCTCCTCCCACTGTTTGGTTGTAAAGTGCCCCTACTGATTCTCGCTTTCACCGATACTAGAAATTGCGAAATTTGTATCTTATCGAAGTTTTAAACAATAAATATTAGCCGAATTTGATATTGCAATCGAAAAGAATAATTGAAATTTCTTGACAATAATTTTCAAAGAGAGGGAATCAATTAATACTATTCGATGGCTGGCTTTATGTTTAGATTAAGGGATGGCATGGTAAATAAAAAGTAGTAATGATATTCTTTTTGAATCTTTAGATTAGCCAGAAAGTTGTAGACCATTAGTCATGCTGGACTTGAGGAACATCTGTTTTATGCTTATTAGCACTCATCATTTAGGCTTGTAAATATCAAATAATTCAATAAATAGATAGCCTCTTGTTAAGAACTACAAAAGTGGCATTCAAGATCAAAACAGTATTCATAATATAATCTGAAAAACTCGACAGATTACATTATTTTAAATTATAAAGAACACTGTATTTTAGAAACTGTTATTATACTTAAAAATGGATTATATTTATCTAATTTAATATTTTATGTTACTTATTATTTTTTCTTATCAAAATGTTGACAATATTGCAAAAAAAAATTATTGACAACAATTGAAAACTCTGGGAACTATTTTGTAAGGAAGGATTTATGCTTTTTAGATTTGCAGACTAGTCAACGTATTTTGATGACACTTTTTATTTCAGAGTAGTGAGTTTGATTTACTTCAAGTAGTACTTGCATCTTGGTGAAATGTATGTTGTCCATTCAAAGTTGCTGATTGAAATGGGCAAGAAACATTTTATTTAATCTTAGAAAAGCCAAGACTGATTTTTGGTTGAAGAATGCAAATATCCAGAAAAGTGCCATTTTGGTTTGGAATTTTGAGTTATTTTGTTCAAAGAGTGGAATGATGCTGGCCATTTATGGACGCCCAATCTCATTGATGCTGATACTTAGCCTCTCCTTGCAATCCCATAAGCAAAATAACAGAATGGCTGACAAAGGAATTTAACAAGGTAATAAACAGGAATGTTTCTAAACTATCATTTTCATATGGAGTTGGAATTGAATTGATAAATCTTTTATTAATTGATTACTTTGTCTTCGGTTTGTGTCTGCCATGGTATTGCTGAACATTGAAAAAAAGTTGCTATTTCAGATGAATCTGATTTCCAGTTGCATTGTACAAATGATATGCATATACTTATGCAAAATCCTGCATCATTGTACAGGTCTGACAGATGGAGGCAAGAAGTAGCAACATTTTATTAGGAGGATGTTTTCCTAAGAACTCCTTGGAGCCCTGATACTTCTAGAATATTATTGTGATTGGAAAATAGTCCTTACATTAATATCTGTGACTCAAATTGTTGTAATAAACACTCGGTAGCAGTTTGCTGGAATTGCAAAGTTTGCTGAACATGAAATGTTATCATGGCAGCCAAATCCACTTGTTTTGAATTCCAAACGACAATTTTAAAATTACTTCAATCAAGAGATGTGGCATTTAAATCCTGTATTCTGGATAATTGTAGATCTGTAAGAAATATTCTGATATTTTGATACAGCACATATCCTCAGTATTGAAAAGTATGCAGAGCCAAATCCTTGTCATGTATCAGCAGTTCTGAAGTAAGAGAGGAACCAATGAGCTATTGAAAGTGATAACATTTTTATAGAACTACAAAACAAAATTTTCAATAAATATTATATTGGGATTATGTAATTAAAGTCTTTATAATAGCATTAAGTGTTTGGTTTGAGAGATTTGAGAAGCAGAGATTTGATTGTTATTCTGTTTTTATTTTTATTGTAATTAATACTATTTAAAAAAGGGCTCTGTACTTACACATACACACACAATCACAATATGGCTAAAATCCTATAGTGGAATTAGATAGGCTGTCATTAAAGTCATTGCTTATTTTACAATTTTAAAATTTTTTTTTAGAAAAAGTGCTACACATATTTCTATTTGAGAAAGCTGTGATTCTTTTATTTCCACAAAAATATAAATTTATTATTTTTCACTCAATTTGGTTGTTTATATCAAAATCTCATTTCGATCTTTTCCATTTACAACTAATTAACCGATGTTGGTTTAATAATTAAAGATTTTTTTCAATGTTTGTGATGAAAAAAAATTTTCTTTTTCTTTCTCTAGATCTTACACCTGAAGAGCAACAGCTCTTGGTGGATATTCGCAGGCGCAAAGCGGAACTGCTTCATGAAATTCAGGTTAGTAATGACAAAACTATCCTTACATGTTTATACCTTTTTATTTATAAGAATGGATAGATAGTATTTGATGTTTCGGAGGAACTGTAATTTTCTGTCTACGCAACAGATTTATAATCAAATTACATTTTTACTAAACTTGCAACTTTATCTTAAATAGCTTTATTAACTCCCAAATTGAGGATTTAGTGTAGCTACCATTGTGACATTTTAAATTTATTATAGTGCTTTTGGATGTTAGATCAATAGTAAAAATTTGGCAAAAGTTTTACCAAAGCCGATCCATTGAAGTTGTAGAAGAGTTCAGTGACTGAATTAAGATAGATTTCAGACTCACTCAGGGTTAGTTTAGATTCAAAGTGAAAATTGGAAATGATATTCCTAAAAATTCAACAGCTATAATTTGGTGACCAAAGTTTTGCTGTTAAGTTTTCATTATGTTTTATGGATCTTATTTTTAAAAATTACAAAATTTCAGTAAAAATCTTGATATCTTTCCATATGATTGTATAAACTTTTGCTGACTTTTTTTTTTTTTTACAAATCTTTAAATCCAAAGCAATTAGAAATTTCTACATAAAAGGGTTTTAATTAATTACATTGAATAAAATGTAAATCTATGGAACATAAAGAAATTGAGATGTTCATTGAGACAAGATACTGGATATTAACATTGAAAGAGATTGATGGAGGATCCAGTTCCTGATCATCATCATCATCATCTTTTGATTTCCTTCTGAAGATGATAAATAAATAAATTTATAATCTTTGTTTCATTTATGAGCCAAAGAATATATGAACCAAATTTCAGTTAAATTGTAAATAATAAGCTTTATAAATAATAATAATAAAAAGTGAACTGCTTCTAAAAATTGAGGATTAAAGAAATTTGTTTTCTAAAATAAATTATTTCTTTCAGCAACTGAAAGATGAGATTGCTGAAGTCACTGCTGAAATGGAAAGCATGGAAATAGCTGACGACAGGTAATTTCTGCTTTTATTTCTGTTCTTTTATATAAAATACCCTGTTTTTAATGTTTTTTTTTTTTTATATAATCTTTTATGATTCAGATTTTTTTAATCCATTTTATCTAATCTTCAATTTTATTGAACTTGCCCAAGTTTTATGAAATTTTTCTGTATTTTCGGAAGTATTTAAATTTACTTGTTCTACTTTCTCAATAATATAATTTTTTCCCAATTAATAATTAATACTTTATAAATAATGTTGTATGTTTTGTTCAATTTTACTTTTAGCAAAAACAACCCTAAATCGAAGCAGATGTCTATAGGGAGGAAAAAGTTTAATATGGACCCCAAAAAGGTAAAAAAGTTTTGGCTTGTTTTTGTAGTGATGTGTTCAAGTGCAGTCCTTTACTGTATTCTGTTATAATATTCTCCAGTATGCTGATATAACATTTGATTTAGTATTTGATTCTTATGCAATTTTTAATGTAAGATACTTCTAAGAATGAGAAACTATTTCTGAAGTTATTGGATCAAATTGACAGGCATCTGTTAAAGTTGCTGTATTATTTAATACAAAAACTGATCAATTAAGACTTCTTGGAATAAGTACAAATCCTTAAATCTTTGTGTAACTATCTTAAGTTTTTCATATACTTCTTTTTTTAAGTTTTGGGATATTTAAATAGGGGCTATTTTCGAAACTATTCAGCATTGTAAGTCACTGTTTTTGTTGGATTTGTAAATAAATTTGTTTTTAGAAGGATTAAAAGAAAGGAAGAAATATTAAATAAATATTTATATAGGCTTCAGTAAAGTAGTTTTAGACAGCTTTCAGATGTATATCAAATTATTAAATCTTTTTAATGAATGTATTTAGTGTTAATTCATTATCAGCAGAAATAAAAAATACTAGCTTCTGAATCAAGGAAAATGAGTAAAAGAAAAAATTCCATTTTAAATGTTCAGTATTAAATTTTTGATTTAAAATTATGCTATTCTAATTAAAGTGTATGAAGTTCATCTTAAATTTAATTTTGAAGTTAGGTTGTTTTCTAATGGCTTCAGAAAATGAATAATTTTTAACCCGTTTGGTGTCTTGTCTCCCAGTAAAAGATTATTTAGGTTTTTGGAGTGCTTAAAAGTCTTGATTCAGTTTATTCTTAATGAATAAAATAAAATAATAAAAAAAAAAGATTTACAGAAGTATTTTAAATAAAGCTACAACAATTATAAAAATAAACTACATTATTTTTTAATTTAATACAATTAATTCATCTTAATTATTAATTTTCATCTTTTTAAATTTATGTTAAAATTACTGAAAAAGTTAATTTTTGGAAGTAAGCCGTGTTACTTATAGATGACTTGATATTGTTAGGTTTTGCTTTTTA
This sequence comes from Thereuonema tuberculata, assembly GCA_023159025.1. Classification (NCBI taxonomy): domain Eukaryota; kingdom Metazoa; phylum Arthropoda; class Chilopoda; order Scutigeromorpha; family Scutigeridae; genus Thereuonema; species Thereuonema tuberculata. The sequence goes on from JAFIDM010000004.1 coordinate 65,127,792, forward strand.
TTAATGCATTCTTATTTTCTTACTTTTAGGGGATCGAATATTTAATAGAACATGGGTTACTGAAGGATACTCCTGAAGACATTGCACAGTTTCTCTATAAAGGAGAAGGGCTGAATAAAACAGCTATTGGGGACTACCTTGGCGAGAGGTAATGTCAATTTAAACAAAAAAACTTAGAGAATTAGATGGAAACTTAAAGACTGTTTTAATATGTAAAGATACATTTTATGATAACATTTATGTGATGAAATTATTTTTTAACATTTTGTATTCCAAATTGACTAACTCCCATGTAGTCATAAAAATTTTGAACAAAATTCATTCTGAAGATTTAAGAAAGTTTCAGAAATTTAGTAAAAAATTATAAAGACTTGTTGCTAGTAGTATACCGTCTACATCTATAAAGGAACCTTAGTGACTGTTTCAAGTTGTTTTATACACAATTTTTACACTTCTGCTAAAAAAAAAAAAACCAAATAAATTATAAATTGCCTTAACTGTTTCAATTAATACAAAAGTTACTGAGTATCATAGCTGTTCAAATGGCATTTAAATGTATTTTAGTACAATGTCTGGCTGATCATTTCGATTATTTTTACAGATGTATTTTAACATTCAAAAGCTAATAAATAATACATATAATGTTTGGAATATTCCTGCATTGCATGTACATTAAAAAAAAACTGAGAAACGTTGTAAATAATATAAAATAATAATACACATTATATTTTCACTATTGCGACAAAAACTTTCTCACAATCTGACAGCAATCTAATAAAACCGTCCTTTGCCATCAATTGCCATTAATTCAGATTCCAAGCTCCTGGAGTTGTTGATCCAGATTTTTAGGCACAACTTCTGTAGCTGATACGATGATGGGCCTTATTATGATTTTTGATTAACTCCACATACTTTTTAATTCCTGAGCTAAAGCTACAGATTTATTAATTTTATCAGCATAGGCGTTATGAAGATTATTATTAAGAGGCACAGAAACACACTACCTAGCTCATCAATTTCTGGTCTATTGGCCATAACTGTCTGATCAGTGATAATTATTTGATCCCAGTACAATTTGTGAGCTTGACTATCAAGAACTGTATCAGGATTATATTTGTAGCAATGTGTTTGCAAACTAGCTAAGCCATACCTTATTGCAAGAGACTGATGCATGATCTTTGTCACATTGTCTGTGTGTGTAATCCACATTAGATTGACTCTTACAACTTCTGATAATATACTCAATTGTTTCACTTGCCTGTCCACATCGTCTGCATTCCATCTTGGATGATATATTTCCTACAATTTTTTGTAGCAATTCAATAGCTAATATGAAACCTTCTGTCTCACCAAACAACAATAATCCATATTTCAGTTCGATGATGTTCTATCTACAAAATCTTGACTTAAGTTGGTGTGAATGGGAGCCATAAAGTTCTTTGTGCTTCCAAGTTATTTGAGCATTGACAGACTGGTTCTTTTAGATCAATAATTTCTGATGACAGATATTATAAACAATGACCAAGGTTTAACGCCTTTAAACAACTTCATAAAAATTACTGTTGACTTTTCTGTGAAAGAAACATTTCATTTTTGTTATCACCTGATTGTGCAGATTTCTGATATTAATGAGATCCCTTCCTCCTCCTATATGGGGTAATGTAACTTTCAATATCAGCTTTTTGGTGATACATTCAAAATTTTATCAGAAGAACTCTTTAAGTTTCTATCAGTTGCTTCCAAATCTGTTTGTGACCATTTTATAACCCCAAATGAATACGTTAAAGGATAGCAAATATGTTGATTGTTTTGATTTTATTTCCTCACTGAGGTAATTTTTAAAGTATCTTCCAGACTCACGTACAAAACTTATTTTGTAATTTGTTAATCTGTGTATGTCTGTTACCACGACTTAGCAAAGCCAATATATTTATATTCATCTCCATCTACAAGATCCTTAATAACTTGTACATGAAACCCATCAGTACTTACAAGATGAATTGATCTACAAGTATCAAAGCCAAATTCCATTTGAATGTCATCACTAAATTTTGTTAACTTCTTAAGCTTTATAGAAGAGCTAGCATACAATTTCAAATCATTCATGTAAAGTAGCTGCTTTAGTATATGATTACAGTCTCCATGTTGTAGTTTGAAGCGTTGCACCATTCAAATTCAAGAATCTACTAAGAGGATTGATTGTCAAACAGAACCAAAGAGGGCTCAGTGAAACATAACACATTTGATATTAATTAGTCTTGAACTAATTGTCTGGTCGTCGTTCATAATATATAATTTTGTATTCCATTTGCCCATGATCTGCTGTAGAAACTTATTATACTTGTAAAAATCTTATATACATTCAAAATATCTAACATATAAGAGTGTGGTACAGATTCGTATGCTTTTTATAATCAATGAAACACACACTCAGATTTCTGTTTTTTTAACTGCTAAATTCAGTACTACTGAATCAATAATTGATCCTTGTGAAATTCTACAACAACCTTTTTGCTCTTCCACTATAATTTCATTTTGTTCACAATGGGCATATATCTTTTTTTATTTTGCTACTTTTAATGACAGTAATTTATACTTTGTAGATAAGAAAGTAATTGGTCTATATTTTACTGGGTTTAAACTACTACTATTCCTTCGATAGAAGGAAAGTACTACCAGTAGATAAAAATGTTGGAACGCTGTCCGGCTTCTGTATTATCTTCGTGAAACATCTTGCAAGAACAGGATGAGCAACTTTTTGAGCCAAAAATTGTGCAGTTTATCAGTTCAGTGAAATAAAGTCTCTACTCAAGTTATTAATTTTATTTTAACACTTCTTTCATATTCTTTTTGCAACCACCCTGCATTCCTGTTATGAAACTTTGGCACTACCCAGATATTAGCCCAGTACTGCTTCATAGTTTCCATCATAGGAACATTCTGGTCAGCTTGAACAGGTTGCTGTTGAAGATCCCAATAAAATCATTTCTGATTAATCTGGAAGAATTGATTCTGTTTTTTTCTGTATTCGACATTCTTCATATATTAAACGTTTCCCATAAGCTGCAAGCTTCTGTGTGTAGGTATCAATGATTTCATGTAGCTCTATTAACGTATTATTATTATGTAAAAGTTTCAAACCTTGGATTTCCCCAGCAAAGACAACATGGTGGGTCAAAAACCAAAGCACATATTGCCAAGTGTAGAACAATGTGTAAGGAGGGTTAGGGATGTGTGGTTTGTCTTCATAAATTTTCTAACTATAGGTATTGTGTTGAGTACCACAGCCTTCTATAGTTGTGCATAAGTGTTTTTGTAAAGTCCTAGTGCGCTGAGGATGTGGTGCAATGTGTGAGGCACCAGACCAGTGGCGGACAAGACGATGGTTACAACACGTACTCGGTCCTGCCTCCAATGTTTCTGGAGCTCGTTTGCTGGGTCGGTGTATTTACTGATCTTGTCTGCGTGAGCTTTCTGCATGTTCTTGCTGATAGGCATTGCAATATCAGTGAAATATGTCTGTTTGTTGATCTTGTCAACACGTGATGTCAGATCTGTTGTGATTTTGTCTGTGAATGGGGCGGTCCCAGTACAGCTTATGTGAGAGTGACTCTAATACGCTTTGTGGTGTATACTTGTAGAACAGGACTGTGTTCTTAATGTAAGTGTTTGTGTATGCTAGCTATTGATGAATGATCGACGCTACCTGATTGTGTCGGAGGAGTTAGTCTGTTTGGGAGAGAAGGGGAAAGCCTGATATTATATGGTCGATCAACTCATGCGTAGTGTGGCATTTCCTGCATGTGTCGCCATGCGTGTTTGCATCATGTAGAATGTGTTTCTTCCAGTTGTGTGTGGGGATGACTTGGTCCTGTATCACGATCATGAACCCTTCGGTCTCCCAAACAGCTCACCACTCGTTGGCCATCTGTTCGACGCTTACATTCCCCTCACATTCATCAAAGATTAAAGAAGAAAAATAAATTCAGTCTGTGATAATTAATGATTATTTTAATTAATTTCAGAGTCCTGCTTACTAAGTGTTTATTTATATTTAAAAATATCAAAGTAGTCAGATGATGCACAGGAAATGAAATTTTATACATCTAAATTCATTTTTTCCTTTCTTTCTAGAAATGAATTCAATCAGAAAGTTCTCAATGCATTTGTTGAACTACATGACTTCACAGATTTGATTTTAGTTCAAGCTCTCAGGTAAGTTTGTCAAATATTTTGTTTTGACTTAATAATTACTTTAATTTGCTACTGTCTAGTCCTGTAGAACTTATTGGTTAGCTTGTCGGAAGCGCAGTGGTGCCTCAAAGGAAAAAATACAAATAAAAAACTCACCACTGCGCTTCGGGCGATCATTCATATTAGCCTCAGTACAGAAACCTTGTTGTTTTACTGGTGACTGCTCCTGGCTGATGATAGCCAAAGAGCGTGAAACAGGTGTTCCAGAATGTCACTTGGTAAACAATTTGGTCTCGCCCATTGTTGTTTATTGGTTAGCTTTTGCTCTTTAACAACAGCACTTTTAAGTTGCTTGATAGCACAATATTTGAATAACAGTGGGAAAGATACTTACAATTCAGCTTATTTATTTCATCTTTACTTTAAAGAAGTTTTTTAACAGCAGATTTGCATTTGGTTCTGTAATATTTCTTTTCTAAAATGAAAACATATAAATAATGAGTAATTTTATCACCTTCACTGTCTTATATTTCTTTCAAGTTCCTTATTGAGCAATAAATATTCTTATTTTAAAAACAATAAAAAATCTGGGTTCTGTTTGGTAAACAAATAGTTACGTGTTTTTTTTTTTTTTTTTTTTTTTTTTTAAATGGATAAGAGTGGAGTAATATTTTTTTCTTTGTCTTTGTTAATGTACCAAACATTGGACTCTATTGGTTCAAATTGACAAATTTGAGAACATTTATAACTTGAATATATGTTTGTATTCATACAAGTTTTGTTACATTGAAATTTTGTTTTTCTGTTTAAATCAAAATTAGCTATAAATAGTTGATGCATTATTTTCCAAAAGTGCTCTATAGAAAGCTTATATGAAGTAAAATGGTGTGCTTTTGTTTTCATAATTGTAGGCAGTTTTTATGGAGTTTTCGTTTGCCTGGTGAAGCTCAAAAAATTGATAGGATGATGGAATGTTTTGCTCAGAGGTACTGCCAACTTAATCCAGGAGTATTTACAAGTACAGGTACAGTTAACATTAATTTTCTATTCTAAGCTTATACAGATAATCGGGAGTTTACTGTATTTCTGCCAGTAATTGAACGACATGGCCAGTCTAAAGTGTTTCCCCTTATAATTTGTTGTATTACTGGTACTATATATTTTTTTATCTGAAAGCTGTGTGGAGAGGGGGTTGCTTTGACCTACTTAAGAATTGACTTGCATACAGGTTCCACTAAGGAGACCACTATATAAGTCAGGAACTACCTGTATTTTTCATTATGGGATCAGTTCTTAATTAAAACTGGAAGATCTTGTCTGTCTGCTTTTGTGTTTTATCCAGGAATTTAGGAGGTTGGAAGGAATTGTCTTAGAACATGGCACAATTCAAATTTATGTAATTTTGTAATTTCTCAGTTGTTCTCCTGACAATATCTGATAATTCTTCAATTCTGGCTCCAACAATGGCTCTTATCACCACTGGATAATCATGTAATGTTCATAACTGAAATAGGGTTATTGAAATGTTATCAAAGAGAACTGGAGAAAAAAAAGAATCAAAGATAAAATTGTATTAAAAAACAAATGGTGATTAACCATATAAACAGATAAAAACAAAATTTAAAAATAATAATAAATAAAAACTAAATGTGTATCCCCTCTTTATATTACAAACAACCCAATATTTTAGTGTTTTTGGAGATTTTATCATTTCTTCTTATTCCATGATTATCTTTATCATATTTAATATTTTTCCAAGAAAATAATTTTTTCTTGGACTGTTAAATATATGAGGATGGGGAATGATATGTTAATTCCTATTTCTGATCAAAATTGTTATATCTGTAGCTTCTTTAGAAAAAGATAATTCTTAATCATAAAGTTATAAAGAAGTTTGGTTTGTTGTCAGAAATAAGCAAAGCAAAAATCATCTTTTACTTACAAAATACTAAGAATTTCATTTGAGAAGATAGGTTTTATAATTTTCTTTTGCAATTTGCTAATACGCTGTAGATCTTGGCCTGTACATGATCTGCATAGTAGATATGCTAATCACAAAAAGAAAAATAAGTAATATAACGTAATTTGTTGAGAGGACATTTGTCTTTCCTATAGATAAATTTTTTTGCTAATGCTAAAAAATAAAAATCTATAGCTTTGTCAATTGTGAATTCAAAATAATTTGCTACTTACCTCTGACCTCTCACAGTAGCTCTGAAAGCTCAAGTTCATACATTATTATTTTTACTTACAAATTACAAAAGGTAAGTGTTGGTTCCTACCATTAATAAGGGAGGACAAGACAGGGAAATCGGAGAGCATTGAGGGATGAAGTTTTTGAGTGAAAGATCAATAATTTATTTGTTGCTGAAGAAAAATACTTTAGTTTCTATCTACGTTGACAAAATTTGCCAGAAATTCATGATATCCGTTATAAAATATCTTAGTTTTGAACTTCTTTATCTTTCAGATACCTGCTATGTTCTGTCATTTGCCATAATTATGCTGAACACCAGTTTACACAATCCAAGTGTTAAAGATAAACCATCTGTTGAACAGTTTATCTCCATGAACAGAGGAATCAACGATGGTGGGGATTTACCTGAAGAACTACTGGTTGTAAGTAGAAAATAATAAAATCTTGTACGCATCAGATTCAGTTACAGTTGTCCAATATCCAGTGGTCCAAAATCATTTAAATACATTTTTTTTTCTTTTTAGACAGACACAGTGCATAGAAATTTATTTACCAGTTATTATAGTTGATCCCTATCTGATGCTTAACCCAATTAAAGATAAATAAGAGATTAAAATGTCAGTGGATGTTTGAGTTATTTACGAATTCACAGAATAATTAAATAAAAATAACAATAATGATATTTCAAAGGTTTAAAATATTTAAATGTTTCTGTTAAAATTGTTAAATACAAAATAAAGGGGAAAAAATAGTTTTTAAAGAAAACTGAAAAATGCAAAAATTTGAATTGATCAATTATATATTCCTGTGCCTGTTTTTACATTGATCAGCTTATTGTATCAGATTTATGAAACACAATGGCTGTTTCTAAATACACGTGGAAAATTAATTGGGGACTAAGTACTTAATAGAATTTTTTAGTGAAGTAAAGCCAGCTCAATCTTTTAATTTCTGTTAGCATTATGTACACCCTTTTTCCATTAAAAGAATTGTTATGTAGATCATTTTAAACGTTGGTGGGGAAATGCATAGTTTAAATTTAATCTTTTTCTATAATACTGCTTTCTAATAAAAATAAAACAATATTTGTAGAGCCTTTATGAAAGCATAAAACGAGAACCTTTCAAAATTCCTGAAGATGATGGGAATGATCTGATGCACACCTTCTTCAATCCCGATAGGGAAGGATGGCTGTGGAAGCAAGGTAATACCTAATTTGCTTTGTCCATTTTTGTTTTAGTTGCTTCTAGTAAAACATTTTGCTGAAATTGCTTAGTGTGCTGTGCTTCTATGCAAACATAGAGCAACAGTTACTTTGTGACATGGCAGTGGAATTTGCAGAAGAGCTTTAGTTT
>JAFIDM010000004.1:65141292-65203323 GCA_023159025.1 Thereuonema tuberculata
GGAACTTAGGTTAACATCACATATTAGGAACATACACGCACAAGAAAGGGCCATTTTTATTATGAAGGGCCATTTTCTTGTTGACTTTTGTTTTTCTTTAGGTGTTTCTTGGAATCGCTGGTTTGTCAGATACTGGGCGAATCCAGCTGAAGAAGGCTAGGAAGCCTGAAACAGCTGTTCTGGGTTCCCGGTATCGAAATTTCAAAAAACAGATCAGTGATTCCATTTTTCTTGTGCGTGTATGTTCCTAATATGTGATGTTAACTACAATATATGTCAAACATTTGTCAATTCCAAAACTTATATAATGCTACTTTTCCATTTTCAATATAACATACTGTAAACCTAACATCACTGTGTGATTTTATGGTACATAGTTTCACTGATTGATTGGTTGCTAACAATGTATTGATTGATTATAAAATCAATACATATTTAAACCAAATTAAAACAGTAAGCAAGAAACGTTTTTCTAAATTTTGACTAACTTATTTGATTGTGCTTTTGTGGATAAATAGCTGATTTTGTGATCCCAGAAACTCGATCCATCAAGTCACTGCAGAAATTTGTTTTGGGAATCCTTCAACTCCTGTATATTCTTTTACACAATATGTGAGGCCAAAGTTCTTCTGGCCAAATAGATTGGCTCTAATATTTCAGAGATAGATCAGTGATTCCCATCTGGCGGATTTAGAATCTTTAGAGGGTTAAAAGTAAAAATTCAGTAATGACATCGCCATCAAATTACTTAAAATCTTTATAGCAGTTAACTATTGCAGATTTGCACTTTTTATTTGGATTTCCAATGGGTTTTGTGATTTAAAATGTTATATAAATAAAGATGAGCATCAAAGGATAAAAAAAAAGCCCAGACATAATCCAACAATTTCATCTTTTTGTAAATATCTCCTTGTCTTCTTGTAAGTATTGTATTTTTTCCTTTCATCTTTATATTTGATGATTTACCCATGCAAATTAAGTCAAAATATTAATTTCAAATTGAAAAGAATTCCCAAGTCAGAAGGTTGGTTTGCTGAACTAGATGAAGTCATTTGAAATATTGAAGAATAGATTAAGTGAAATATCTTGTCTTTTGACATCTTTTAGGAGACTTTAGTTAAATTTGACTAAAGTGATGTAAGTTTTGCCAATGTTGAATTTAAATGCCATTGTTGCCGTAGACAGGGATGAGTCTTCCAGAGATAAAGCATTTAATTCTGTTTATATTTTAAAAATGGCATCCGCTGGCAAAAGAGAAATGTAATGGGTTAATAGCATTTGATATTGCTTCCACTTGCATGAAAGTTTCAATTATATTTTCAATGAATATTGTAGATCAGGGATGGGCAATCTTGCTATCTTTAGATCCACATACGATCAACTTCAGATGTTTGAGAGCCACAGGACATGAACAGATATTACATGCACATTGTTATAGATTGAACCCGCTTTGAGAAGTCTGCGAGTACAAGAAAATGAATGTCTTTTTCATTGCCATTTTGTGGGGATAAGATTTTCCATTCCATTATGAAATTGACATGGACAAGTTTTATAATTTGGTAGATTTGTAAGTTCTTGAACATTCATTTTAAGTCTTTTATTTTAAAAAAAAAAAAATAAAGTACGGTTAAGAGGCCTGCTTTTTTTTTTTTCATCCTAGAATTTTAAGAAATTTTGGACTCTTTTATTTTTCGTATTCATATTTTCTATAATCTCAATATTAACAAAAAGAACAAAATTTAAATCTTTAATTCAGTTAAAATCAGCATGAATATATAATTCTTTAAGTTTTTAAGGACTTTTGAAGATTCATTTGGATCAGTGAATATGTATAAACTGTTCTTCTAATTTTATTCAGTTACCATTGAAACTTGTGATATTTGAGTATGGAAACTGTTTTCATTTGTTTAACATCAAAAATTTAAGTTCTTAGCTTTGATGTCAAGATACAGCTTTTAAAATGGGTAACATTTTTTTTTTTTTTTTGTATATGTAATATCTTTATTATTTATTGTACTTACACTCTGCAACATTTATTTTGATGAGATTTTTTTTGCTTTACACTTTAGGAAAAAATAATTGTAGTAAGCTTTGACTTTGTCTTTTTTTTCCCTATGTTTCTACCATTTTTAATTGTATTAAGTAACACAATGGAATGTCTTCAGCACAGTTTCAAAAATCATTGTTGAAATTTACCTAATAAAAATTTCATTAATTTGCACTGAGTTTTATTTTTGTGTTGTCTAAATAATTTAGCTGAAATTCCCTCTGAAAGTGAAATTCACTTCTGTTGGCTGATTAAATGTGCTTTTTTTAAATTAGTTAAAGCAAAGGATGTTGAAATTTTTTGGGGAGAAATCAGTTTTTTTTTTTTTTTTTTATTTTTTTAATTTTAATTTCCATTTTTGCTTTAGTGTCCTGATTTGTTTTCAAAATTTTTCAAATTTGCATGCCTTGCTTGCAAGGGCAGAAATGCACATATTCAGTTTTGAACCATGCATGCATGTTATTTAATGACATTATTTCAGATATTCTTGTTTTTGTCTTATTGTTGTTCACTGTCCTGATTTTTAAACTTTCTCAGTTAATAAATTTGAAAATTAAATCTTGGAAAAAAATCATTAAAAACATAGTTTTTACTGAAATTAAATTTTGCTCAATTTGAATTTAAAGTTTAAATGAAAGTGATGAATATCTTTATAACTTTTATTTCAAAAAAAATTGTTATGAGGTTTAATTAATAAAACCTTTTATTTGAAATTTTAATATAGGTGGCCGTTATAAGAGCTGGAAAAGACGTTGGTTCATTCTGAATGATAACTGTCTCTATTATTTTGAATACACAACTGTAAGTTGCTTTTAAAATTTTAATAGTTATATTAATAAGATATTAAAAACTTTAAAGAAACTTTTAAATTATAGATTAAATTTTATATCGCATTAAAAATATTATCTAAAGCTTTTTCATTGTTGCAGGATTTATCTTTTTACCATGTTACAATAAGATATATGCTGACAGTAATTATCACTGCAATTCTTGTCAGCTTTCTCTCTTATTTTATCAAAAGTAAACAGGGCTCCATAAGTCCCTTCTGGAATTCCTTAACTTAAAGACCTTTTAGTTTCCAGTTATCCTGAAGCGGTATTAAATATGTATGTAAATTATATTTTCCATTGCCAATAAATTATATTCGCTAATTCTCTTATAGGATAAGGAACCAAGAGGTATTATACCATTGGAAAACATCCAAGTGAGGGAAGTTCATGATCGAAGCAAACCCAATTGCTTTGAATTGTATGCATCAGGTTCTGATGTTATAAAAGCATGTAAAACTGATTCTGAAGGAAAAGTTGTTGAAGGTTAGTAGTTAATGACTACTATTTATATTTTAAACACAATTTTTCTACTGTTTTTCTTGACGTTGGATGTTGAAATTTCAATAAAGTGGACTAGGGAGACTGGAGTTGGTCAGCTGTCTGGCGGTGGCTTGTGTTGAAACCAACAGCCTGCGAAATTTGCTGAATTTCTGTACTTAGTATGACACCTGGCTTCTAGAGCACAATATATAGTGTCTTTAGAAAGGCCATCCCTAAAGGTTAATATACTGACAGGATACTTATGGCCTTCATATTTGTTTAAGCATTTTGCTATTTTATCTTTTTCATTATTTTTGCAGCATTACCTATTAAGAATAAAACATTTTTAAAGTTATGATGGATACAGATAGTGTTATTTTAACTTGTTATTGGAACATTGCTTATAGGTTTGAAGTTAAAGTTAGAGTAGGAGAGGCAAAAAAAAAAAATATAGTTTTGGCTACTGAAGCAAATATCCAAGTTAAACTATCCTTATCCCTTTAGTAAATTAAATTACCAACTGAAGTAAGGATAAAACTGCAAGCATCATCTTACATAGCCTCTCAAAAATTACCTCTAACTTACTTTTTTGCAAGTATACATCCATCATAGTAAAAGTTTTGAATAATATGGTGTCATTTAATACTGCATGAATCTAGTGGTAAAGCATTGGACTGCAATCTAGAGGAGCCAGGTTCAGTTTCATGTAGAAGTAGGGGATTTTCTCCTAGGTACTTCTCTTCCAGATGGGTCGTAGGGATCACCCAGCCCTCTGTAAAATGGGAATTGGGTTTCTTTAAAGGTGGTTGGACTTAACCTAGAGTCTCAACTTACAAGGGGAGGATAGGAACGTCCCCCTATCAATTCGATCTATTGCACATGCAGCTCATGACTAGGACTGCAAAATGTGCAAGTTGTAGGGCACGCTTTGCAGCCACTTCTGAGAAAATAACGTTTGAAAACTTCAAGTGTGTTCATATACTTTGTACATTACTCCATTTCCAAGCAGCCCATGGTGCAGTGGGTTAGTGCTCTATTTCCTAAGTGTGGGATCCCCAGATCAGATCTCACTGCTGATGACGTTGGCAGTTTTTTGTTTTCAATCCCTACATCACAAATGTATTAAAATTATGCAAATGAAAATATATTTAATAATCAGTTTTGACAAAACATTTCACAGCTTGTTATTTTTGTAATCTCCCTACAAAATTGAACGTTCCATCGAAAATATCATATATACTGTATTTAGATGTGATTATCATTCTGGTATACCAAAGAATAATGTGGGATTGGGAATATTATTTTTTATTTTTGTGAGGATATTGAGAAAATCAAATTGATTATTACAAGGAATAAAGTATTTTCAATGGAAAGTCCAACTTTTCACAAGGGAGATGATGAAAATAACTTCACAGCTTGTTTTGTCAAAATTGATTATTAAATATATTTTCATTTGCATAATTATATATGTTTGTAATGTGACTGAAGTAGAGATTGAAAACAAATGTCATCAGCAGTGAGATCCAATCTGGGGACCCCATGCTTATGAAACAAAGCACTTACACACTGTGCCACTGGCTGTTTGGAAACCACGCAACACACAAAGTATATGAACACGCTTGAAGATTTTCTCAGATGTGGCTGCAAAGCGTGCCCTACAACTTGCACCTCTTGCAGTCCTAGTCATAGACTATACGTGCAATGAAAATGGATTGAATGAGTAGTGGGATGCTCATACTCTCCCCTTGTTAGTCCTGTTGGTCCTGGAATGCTGGGAGCCATACATCCCATGACCTCAATAGACTTGTAGTGGAATACTTTTAACTTTTTAATTTGCATCATTTAATATTGACATTTCTATCAGTTCAAGTAGAGATATTTTATAAGCTTGCAATAAATTTTGTAATGTTTTACCTATTAATGCAGTTAAGAAACAAAATTAAAACTATCAATCTCCTTTTGAAAGTAAAAATTTCTTATTCAAAGAATATGCTATCTTTCTTCCTCCTCTGTTTTTTTTTTTTTTCCAGTTTGGCTTTGTGTTTATAGAAAATATGAAAAATGCTTTTAATACTCAATTTAAAAAAAAATAATTAAAAAGTCGTTTAGTTTAATTCTCTATATTTGAATATTCATTTGAATTTGTAGATAGTTATTTTTTTTCCATCCCATTTTGACTATTTCCCTATTCCTCCCAGTTTGGTTTGCTCTTCTTGGTTCTCCCCTCCTTCATATTTTGACTTTCATTTGATTGGTTTAAGGTTCTGTTTATTCTCAATTCTTCTAGCACTCTCCATTCTGTGTTGTCAAAGGGATTCTGTAATAGATTCCGAAACTAGTTTTTTAATCTTTTAAGTTTTTAATTGTCTAATGTGTTTTTGTTATTTTTATTTAGTAATGTTATTTGGCATACGTTCAACCTTTTAACATAGAATATTTTTTTTTATTAAGTGTAACCTGTGTTATTTGTTTTCATTTATCTAACTTTATTATCTTTTCTCTGCAATGCTTTTTAATACTAAATTTTATTCTTTAATGTTTGTAGGAAAGCATACAGTATATAGAATGTCAGCGGCCACACCTGAAGAAAAAGATGAATGGATCAAATGCATACGGTAATTACATAGATGCTTAGCGACTCTCTTAACCTACTATTTTAAAACATAAATATGTTGACATTAACCTTTTTGTTTTAATTCAGATGTTTTAAAAAACTTAATTTCTCTTTTATAAAACTTAATGAAAAAAAAAAATGTTAGGAGTTGAATTAATTTTTTTTGTATTTGAATATATTGGGGACCATTAACCAGAAATCTGACATTTTTGATAGAAGACAAATTAATTACTTGTGGTCTAATTTTTATGTAAGAAATAATAGGAGAAAAATATAATGTTAATCACCCACTGGGTTATTATGTTAACAGCAGTTCGTCAGAAGTTGTTAAATAAATTATATACCAAATGGCCTTATTGAGTCTTTCAGAGTTGTCTGTAGCTCAATCTAACAACCGGGATGTCACCAAATTTGATACTAATTAGGACTTGGGAAGCAGGATTCCATGAAAAAAAATTTTAGTTTAAAAAGTCACCGAAAGGAGGAATATAGTTATTGTACAATGTAAAAAAAAAAGCTGAGAAAAATGGACAGATAAATAACAATGACTAAGATTCAATGAACGATTGCCTTTGTATTGAACTTATGATTACACAGCAATAAAACTTTTAATATCACTTAATTCTGAAAGTTGGTGGTGTGTAAGTGTTGTCAGAAACCTGTTGCCCAACTCATTGATTTTACCCATTCCTAAGAGGACCTGATTCAATGTGACCGCCATTCTCAAGGACCAGAAATTGCATCCTGTAAACAGCATTCTCAACAGCAGAATGTAACATATCTGCAAGAATATTATTATGATCTGTGCTATGTTGTTCTCTAAGGCTGCCAAATTAGAGGCACCACTATGATATGGCCTTCAGGTAACCCTGCAACCAAAAATTGCATGGAATAATATCAGGGGAACAATGTGGCCATGCAACTGGAAAGAAGTGATGAGTCACTCTTTGTCCTTTGCCACAGAAGCTGTTGTACCAGTCGTGCAATGTCGGAAGGTGCACCATCTTGCATAAAAATGGTGTCGTCCAGACATTGTCGTTGCTGAAGTTACGAAATGATGAATTCTTCAGCATATCGCAATATTTCTGTGCAGTTATGGAATAGTTTACTGATCTGTCAGTGATGTCCTCAAAAAAGAATGTTCCTGTTACAAAACTGCTGTGAAGCCAGAGCCGTTTCTAGGTGTTCTGCCACCCTAGGGGAGAACTGAAAAATGCCGCTCCCTCCCTTTCCCCCTCCCCCACCCTTATTGACACCACTCAATAAAACCGACATTGGAGAATGACCTGCGAGACAAAAAAATGTCTGTGTGCACATGGCACAAGAAGGAGGGATGTATCAAGTCGCGACATGATCGTGAGATAACGCACGCAACTCTTTCCAGAATTCTTTATTTAATAATTAATAATTTCACTGTTTGATATATATATAAAATTAATTTTTTCCGTCCTTCGGCCGCCCTAAAATCTTGCCGCCCTAGGCGGCCGCCTAGTCTTGCCTAATGGTAGAAACGGCCCTGTGTGAAGCAACACCAAACACTAATTTTTGGTGAATATAATGGAGTTCACAGGGTGATTCGGATGTTTATAGTCCCATTCAAATAAAAATGGGTTTCATCTTCCCAAAGAAGTTTTTGAGGCCAAGCAATGTTGCTCTTCATTCTGGCTAGAAATGTCAGTCATTTATTAACATAAAACCGACCTCAAAAGGTTTCAAGGTATATTTTGATAGTTCTAAGCCATATTTTAACTAAATTCTGAATCATTGATTTAGCAGGAACTTTATCACCAGGATATTTTGCTTGATAACGTTCACAAACCAACACAAATGAATTTGTGCGAACAGACTCCTCCACAATAAACATTTGTTGTGGAATTGAATGCGCCATTACTCACACACAGGCCAACGAAGACTAAACAACACTCATCAGCGCATGTGCAACTGTGGTGCACAATATCCGGAGTGGATATCATCACATGTGCATGATCATTAGCTTTGAATATTGTCTACAGTAAACATACAACATATACTTTGAAACCTACTGTGGCCAGTTTTATGTGCTCCTGTATAAGTATCATGTAGTAGCTGCTGTTCTTCGATGACCATATATGAATAAAATTTAATAATTTTGGGCAAGACTATGCATAATGTGAAAGGTGACCTATCCAATTGTCATTCAATTCCACGGACATTACTACTACCAGTAACATGTCTGTCTGTCTGTCAACAATAATGTTTGCAACTTCCTCAGTTATCTGTGGTTGCATTGGTTTCTGTGCTCTGTCAACTCTAACTTCGAAAGTTCCAGTTTTTTTCAAACTTTTCTGAATCATTTATATAACTGTGTTAGCTGAGGACCTTTACACAAGTTCTGGCTGATTCTAAACTCCGAGTGGCTACTGCATTGCAGTCATTCAACTAAAATAACTTTATAAATAATGCATGATAAGGTAAGTTGAGGCACATGTTGAGCATGACTATCAATAGGAATGTATTTGCAATGATCTCCCTTTTCTTTATAGCTCTATTGTATGCCAACAACACAGGTGGCCAATTTTGTTTTTCAAGTTATTGGCTCTCAGGGCTACAACAGCTTCGTGTTCCTCCTATCAGTAACTTTTTGAACTCAAATTAGTTTCTGTGGAATCCTGCCTCCCAGGTCCTAATTAGCCTCCCTATCAAATTTTATTGACATTTCTGTTGTTCAGATGGCTCTGAATGGGGGGGAAGTTTAATTATGGCCACTGGTGTATGTAGTAATGACGTGGTTGAAAATTTTTCTTAGCCCTTTAAGAAGATGCATAAAAGCACTTATAACAAAAATTTTGAAATAAAATAAATTACAGTAATAAAAGCTACTCTTAAAAATTGTTACAAAATATAATCACCTATTCTAATTTCACCTAAGTCTGTATAACTGCCACTAACATTAACATTATGCCACTAACATTACATTCTATTCTTATTTTTTCCAGTTATTCTTTTTAACAAATTTTAAAGTTGTTGTTTTTTAGTTTTGTTTTTTCCTCTTTCCCTTTTGGTTCTGGTTTAAACTATTGCTTTTGTAATTTTAGAGATACTGATTTCTAAATATACAGCATGATTTTAATGCATTTATGAATATAAGTATGGATATACTTTTTTTATTAATGAAATAGTTTGAAGCTTGGTGTAACTTCTGTTTCAGCAAATATTGATGTACAGATAAATCACTTCATCATGACCAAGATTTCGATGAAAAATATGCTGTAGCTTTAGTACTTTGGAGCCCGAAAGCAGAATGTTTTTTATCTTTCTGCGACGATTGATGCTAAGACGAAAAACTTTCTGCAGGTGCAGAAAGAAAAAAAAATGAATCTTCAAATCGACAACCAAAAAAAAACGGAATCTCCGAATCGACAACCAAAAAAAAATCGACCCCTGTTCTATACGATATCTTTTTGCAGCCCTGACTTTCGTTCTGCGACATTGTCGTGCCGTCGCCCGATATTCTGTTTTGGGGCTTTGGAGTATTCATTTATTTACAGTTCTTAGTACAGTACAGTTCTACAGTATCATTGCATCAATATTTTATAAAAAAAATTTAACAGAATTAAAACTAATGTTTTAGTACTGTAAACTCCCAAACTCAACTGCAGTATTTTGAGCCTTTTAAAAATAAGCTTTTTTACGTCTAATTTAAATAAATGCAAGGCCTAATTTGATTAAAATATGAAATGTTGGCTGTCCTTGCATCCAATCTGGTGCATCAGTCAGAGAGTGGCAGATAACTACAATGGAATCCATGAATTAAGGAAAAAAAACAGAAAAATCGCAATAACTAAAAAAATACTTGATTAATTTGAATTAAAATTGGTGAATGAGACAAAAACATTGATTTCTTCAACAGTGAGCACATATAGAACTAGGTCAAAAATAAGATGTTCAAATTAAACAGCTAAGGATAGCTCAATTTTGGGCGAGGTCACACCTAACAGCAGAGATGATCTCACAGCAATTTTTCATGCTCTAGTGATGGTATCTAGGAGCTCAATAAGTAGCAACAATCATTGTTCTTTTAAAGCTTTCCCAAGCCTCTTAAGGTCATAGGGGATAGGGGCCAAGAGCATTAATGCATAAATTTCCCAAGAACAATCAAGAGATGCTTGATTCGATTAAGGTCAGGATACTGAATGACCAATCCATAAGTACAATTGTTCTTGAAGATATTGATCCAGCAGTCTTCCTCAGTGTCAACCTGCAGTATTGTCTTTAGAACTTAAGTATCACCTATTGCATCTGCATAAGAGGAAATATAGGGCCCCTAGAACATAATTCCTATATAGTCTAACGTTATTGGAAGTGCACACAAGGTTTATGTGGTCCACCTAATGAGATGCCAGCCCAAATCATCATGAATCTTCCACCATAAATGTCCTTTTCATGGATGTTAGGGAGATGGTGGCACTCAAAATACTTGGTCTACTAGGATAAAGACTCCTTTGTGAAGCCTTGTATGTACAATGAAAGCAGATACCAGTGCTCCTGTTGCCACAGCAAAGGATAGATCATAGCTTTACCATATAACAATGCTGATCCTCTGGCTCTTAATCAAGAATTGATGATGTTGCCATGGAAGTTGTAGCCCTGGGCCTTCCTTAACACTACCTTTGAGAAACTGATTGTATAATTTGAAATGGTTCCACAGTCCAGACGATGGAAGAACTTGCATTCAGTATCTTGCTACGTCCAACTGACTTTGACCTCTAAGTCTTCCATCTAAGTTCATCTGGTGACTTGTCTTGAAGTCATTACAACACATTTCAAACTCCTTTCTTGACAATCTCAACAAATACCTCCCATACAAGCCATTTTTATGCTGCAATTCATTTGCATCAACTGATGGATTTAGTTGCATGTGACACTTGAACACTGAATGATCTTCCACCTTATTTTATTCAAATGTCATGCCTTTTCAAATCATTTTTACAGTATAATCATGATTTCCCCGTTAGTCCCTCCCCCTCCCAGTTAATGGAATCTACTGTACATTTATATTTGTACTGACTAATTTGGAAATGTTGCCATTTCAGACTAAACAGATTTATTGAGTTGCATAATATGTTACATTTTTTGTTTGCATCACTGTCCAGTCTCTTTTCTGTAATCTTGTCTTGTTTGTTGCATTCTGTGATGCCAGTTTAGTGCATCTTATTTTTTTATGAGAAATGTGATTGATAGTTTATTATCTTCATACTTTAGATGCCTTGGTTAAATCTTCAAGTGATTACTTGATTGCATGATTCTGCATGAAAACATCTTATATTAGATATTACGGAAGCATAAATAATGACAGTTTTGATTCATAAGTTAAATGCCTATTCAACAATGGCTCAAGTTGGTTGTTATTTATTTAAAAGATCCTATAGATATGGATTTGAATCCATTATTTTGTAACTGAATTGGTCTTTTTATTTTTAGAATTAGAATAATGTGTTTGTTTTTAATAAACAGATTAATATAAAGATTTAAAGATAAAGATGAAGGAAATAAATCTTACATCTCGTTTACTCATCATTCTATGTTTCGTCCTGATGAGAGGACTTCTTCAGGAATCTCAAATAAATACAAAATTAAAATTTACTTGTTATCATAACTTGTATTCATAAGAAGAGAAAGGTTTTCTCTTTCTTATTTTCTTTTTATATTATATTTTGTATTTATTTGAGATTCCTGAAGAATTCCTCTCATCAGGACGAAATATAGAATGATGAGTAAAGGAGATGTAAGATTTATTTGAGTCAATTTTCTATATATGATAAGAAGAATTATGAAAGTTGTGATAAAGATGAATCATTAAATTTAAAATAGAAAGAAAATAAGCATTACAAACTTTGATGTTTATTAATATTATAAAACTAAAGCATTGGATTCCATATTTTAAAAATATATAATAATTGAAATTTCTAAAAATACTGTAGTAATATAATTTTTTATAAACAATTTGTTTTGTTGTAACTGAAACAAAGCTTCAAACAATAGGTTTTTCCTCTTTTAATTTCGTTTAGGTAAAATTCATTTTGAAAGAAAAATGAGAATTAGATTCAATTAATTCTTTTTAAAATTGACACGTAGACAGACAGGAACTGGCACTGATAGTTTTTGAATGTAAGAAAGTAAGAATGAATAGTATGTATGTATTTCAGTTTGGAAATTATACAAATATTTTCACTATACATTCCAAATATTTTTCAAATTTTCTTTGGTTTTTGTTTTTGTTTTTTGTACAAACAAACAAACAAACAAACAAACAAACAAACATCCCTTTGCAAATTTATTCTTTAAATGCAAAATTCATGAGGATTTTTGAAATTACGGTTTATATGAATATGATTGAAATATTTCTTAATGAGTACATTTTGGGTAAGTTTCAAACTTACACTTGAAATATATTTGCCCAAAACTTCAGGGCCAAAACAATAAATAAAAAAGTTCTAGCAAATACAAGTTTTAAAAAATTCACATAGTTGCATCAATTACAGATTGTATCTCATTATTAATAGCAGAGAAGAAATCAATTTAATGCCATAAAAGAAAAAGGGACATTTATCAATAGGTTTAGTACAAGTTCTTGTGTGTATGCTTGACTCTGATGACAGCCTTCTGCTTCCTTTTCATAGGAAAAGGAATATATTTTTTATAAATATATATTTTGTTTTTAGTTCTTGAGGGGTAATTTCCCATCTGAAGAATATATTTATCTTCCCTTTGTACACCTTTTGGGCGTGCACTGGCTGAGGAGAGCTCAATAAGCTCGAAACAGCTGTCCCAAGGTCTCAGCTTGACTCAAAAGGCATTCCATTATAGAAGGATTTGTGTCATCCATGATATTGATTGGTTTTCTCTCTTTTGGACAGTTTACAACTATTTAATAGAAAAAGTAAATTTTCTGCCCTTAAACTTATTTTAAAGATTCTAAAAAATCTTGAATTAACTTATATAATCCCAATTGTTAGTTCCTTTAAATACTTTATATGGAAGGGGATGATATTTTTAGAAATATTATTAAGGCTATATTTATTGAAAACACCAAGAATTTAAGATGATATTGCTAAGCTAAATCTTATTAGATTTTGCACTTTTGGTAAAATTTAACATCATACACTTATTTAGTCTTAATCGTTGAGAATTATTTTTAAATAAGACTTGAATAACATAGGATATTGATTACAACTTGTATATTAAGGAGGTAGAAATTGTGTATGTTCCTAAAGATTTTTGTTAAAAGTCGATGTGCAAAATTGTATTATTTTAATAGTTTCGTATGATTGTTTTTGAAGTTCAGCAAATAATTAGTACTTCAAGCGTTTGTTTTTGCTGTTGTTATATTTGACAATGATGATGATGTTATGCTGCTAGTCAGAAAATTGAAGGGCAATTTTTATTGCCATTAGCCTTCTGTGTGTTTGAATTACGTCTTTATCTGTTCTCTTATTCAATTACATATAAACTATTTAAAATTGTATCCCGAAATTTCTTTAGAATTATTTTTTTCTTTTTTAGTCAGTTAATTCATTGTTTTGTTATATCAAAACTCTTACTAGGCTAATAGAATAATAGCCAAAGTTTAATCCTAGAGCTTATATCTCAGGTTATTTCCTTTGGATGAACTGACATCCGTATAGAAAATACCAATTCAGAAGTTGGTAGTTGAGTATTTTATAGTGCAAGGCTTTTCAATATAAAATATCTCGTTTTGGCTTTCAGTTGGTGTATTTGAAAAGATTTGCTTCTCCCAAACGCCTCCACTCATCACAAGGTATAATTTTCCTGTGAACTTCAGCTTCTTCATTAATATTTGAAGCAGACCTGCAATTCAGTATTTAAGGAAGACAAAACCTCTCAATTAAAGAAACAAAACAAAAATCATATTTACAGTTTTTAAGTTTGATCATATGAATGCTAATCCATTGGTAAATCAATAAATGATCATTATTTAATCCCTGCAACTTTGTATCAGTATTGCAGTATCTGTGTCAACAATTTGAAACAATTGTCAATTTTGGAAAAAGAATTTGCAGAAGATGGTAATTTTGTTTTGTAGGTGTGAAGCTGAAATATACTCTTAAGACGAATTTTGATCTTTTAGCAGAAACCTAGACATTGAGAAATGTGATGTGGATTTGTATTTGAATCTAGTTTCCTTTTAGGGAAGATAATTAATAAATAATCAATGGGATAGAATTAAATGTGGCTATTTGAATATTTTGATAAGGAGTGTTGAATATTGAAATATATAAGTAATTTATAGTTTAATGTAATAATCTTGATTAAAGACATGCCAGTAACTTAATATTGTTTATAATATATTACTGGGTTGATGTTTCTATTATACTTGAACTTGAACCTAAATGAAGAAGCAGATAAGAAATCTGAAGATCACACATTTCTCAAACACAAAAAATAGATATGTACTTACAGGTAGGCTTATCAGAACTTCGCTTATAAACGCTTGACCCTTTTGTAACAAGTTTAGCTTCCTCAGTTAATTCAAATTTTCAATAAAAATATGTATATAATTAAAGTGGATGTTATTTACTATT
This sequence comes from Thereuonema tuberculata, assembly GCA_023159025.1. Lineage (NCBI taxonomy): Eukaryota > Metazoa > Arthropoda > Chilopoda > Scutigeromorpha > Scutigeridae > Thereuonema > Thereuonema tuberculata. The sequence continues at coordinate 65,155,846 of JAFIDM010000004.1, forward strand.
GTAAGCCAGAAAATCAAAGTAATAAAAAGAAAGTACATTAACGAAAAGAAAATAATAATAAGAAAGATTTATATGCAACAGATTCGAACCGAGGACCTTCAGTATATGAATCCACAACTTTACTCATTATGTTATTGCTTCAAACTGAAATGAGATGGCTGTATTTCTAACCTTTAAGCTAATAGCGGAAATCCAATGAAAACAATGCCAAATATCTCGAAAATGGAGGAGAGTAGGCCCTAAACCTGTATATATTTTTGAAGTACATCATGTATGCTTTCATCTCAAAAGGGTATTAAATTCTGTAATAGGCAGAGAGGCTTGTAAGAGTGAATGTTTGGTTTACCATTTTTTTTGTTTTTCTGTATTTATTATTGGGGACTTTACTTCTATTATTGGGGACTTCTCTAAGAGAGAATTCATTCTGTACAAAAACTTGTAGTAAATGAAATGTTAGTTTTAGAAGCAAAACCAGGCAAACTTCTTTTATATTTTCTTTGCAGTCCACCATCCTTTAAGACCCATGAGATTAGTGAACTTGTTCTGGGAACTAGTGAACGTCATTGGATTTTTATTCCTTAATCAGTTCTGATACAGATATTGACACTTGCATTGAATTTGCACAATTGTCTTATTTAGGAATGATATATGAAGGTTTTTAGTAAGTTAAAAATCAATAACAGGAAAGAGAAAAAAACAAAAGTGGATAAAATTTACTAACAATAAATTATTTACTAACAATAGAGTAATTAGAATAGGGCAACAGATTTATAAATACTAGCAGATTACCAAATATAATTGGGAAGTTTTTTTTTTCTTTACCAATTTTCAATGAATATTGGTTAACTGAATTTATGTAATGAATTTTGATGGACACTTTTGGCATTGGTTTTTTATGACCTATTTTCTATCTTTTCATGCAGCATGCTTAGGGATATCTGAATTCCCATCAAAATAGTCTTAAGACTATTGTTATACAAGTAAGATTTTTTTTTTTTCTTCTGATATCCCCTTGATAAATTTGTGTCCTTTCTCTTAAAAAGAATTTAAGAGTATTCTGTCAATTGAAATTGCAGTGTAATATTAAAACTAATAAAAATGATTAAGAAAATTGAAATCGTCAGGAATTGGTGAGAAAAAGCTGGATTTTTTTGGTTGGTTTGTTGTTTCCTCTGCTTTACATAGTTAATCAGTTACAGTAATCTGATTACTCATTCATATATCGTAACCTTTCTACATTTCCAGTTTTTCCAAAAATAGCTTAAATCAATAAACGAAGGGATTCTTTCAATACTTGCTGAAGAATTAATTTTAAAAATACCTTTTGAGTAATCAGAGTACTATCTGCCAAGTTTTTATTTTTTTTATTGTTCAACTTGAATAAAGAATAATTGAACTGAATGAGAAAAATAGGTTTTATTTTATTAGACTTCCCTCCAATATTTTGGATTTTAAAACTAAATCAATTTGATTGGTTGTAACAGATGCTGTGAAGGCATTAAAAGCAAACAACTAAAGCCATGTTATCTTCAATTTATTCCAAGACATAAATGCAAAACTGATAGTGAGGAGTCAGATGAATTCATTAAATAATAAGCCACAGTGTTGGTGAATACTGACCTTGTCATAATTTTCTTTTGCTACAAAATTTATTATTATTGTTACAGCTTCTTAAATCCATGTTATTAATTGAAATGTAGGAATATTTCCTTTTTCAATCATCTCTGTTGGATTTCATATTCATTGTATAATTGAGTGACCTTAGAATTCTGTGAAGAATTTTTCAACAAAACATTGAAATGAAGTTTAAATGTAAGATTGATATTTTGAAACTATGAATGTTGCTAATCATTATTGCCAAAAATTTCATTATTATTATTAACCCAGCAGGGATTAATATCTTCACATTTTTTTTTTTTTTTTTTTACCAAAAATTATCTGCTGTTGTAGATACCAACTTTTTTCTAAGATGAATATTTTGTTAATCAGATTTTCTTTCATATTGTATTGATGTGGTTCTAACTCGTTTCATTGTAGTCATGATACATTGTTGTCTTCTTGCTGCAATTTTATTCTTAGATTCCTCTCTTCTTGGGAGTTTGTTGAAAGAGATCTCATTTTATGAGCTGATTTGGAAAGAAATCTAATTTGAAAGTCATTGTTTAAAAGAATTGAAGAGGATTTTTTTTTCACATGACTATTTTTTTTGTCATGGATCATAGGCAGATTGTTGAATTCCTTATTTATTACAGTAGTTTGACTGTTATTTCATTTTTGAATAAGATGTGGATTAGCTTCCTTCTTTTTCTTTGATAAGTTTTCATTGATTATTATTGCTTTTCCTTGGTGATTTTCAGATCAGATATTATTAATCCAAAGTATATATATATATATATATATATTGGGTTGGTGCATAATTATTGAGGCTTTATTTTTTGTAATCTCCTCTTTTCAGATAGTGAAAATGCATTTCGAAAATCATATCCATATTCACCATATTATGCTGTACGACTTCGAGAAAGGTTGGAAGGCAGCACATTCGTGATCTCAAAGAACTTTTTGGCAAAGGAATAATCAGCAAAAGCCAAGTTGAAAAATGGTTCAAGAAGTTTAGATCGGGCGATACAACCTCGCAGATGAAGAAGGAAGAGGTCGACCATCAAATTTCGACGACCAGGCACTTTGGAAGCCATGGAAGAGGACAAAAGCTTAACAATGAGAATGTTGGCCGAAGACTTCAATGTGGACCATTTGACCATAGTTCGTCGTCTCAAAAAGCTCAGAAAAGTATGGAAAATGGCTGGATGGGTCCCCCACGAACTCTCTGACAGCAACAAAGCCAAACATATCTGAATTTTAATCAATTTTCTGCAGCGAAACGAGCAAACTCCGTTCCTGCAGAATCTCGTCACTGGGAATGAATCGTGGCTTCTCTTCAAAAACAACAAAAGAAAGAAGGTTTGCATTTTGCGAGTTGTTGCACCCAAAAGGAATACCGAAGACATCCACTGTAAGAAGGCAATGTGATGTATTTGGTGGGACAGAAGCGGAATCGTCCACTGGGAAATCATGTCAGATCACAAAATGACTGCCTTCCAACCTTTCTTGCAGTGGTACAGCATAATATGGCAAATATTGATATGATTTCCAATACACATTTTCACTATCTGAAAAGAGGAGATTATTTTTATGAAAAAATTACGCAAAACTCAAATTTTTACAGAAATACAAGTGACGAAAAAAGCGTCAATAATTATGCACCAACCCAATATATATAATTATTTATTTATTTTCCAAAATGAAGGGTTTTCAATGTTTTGATGATTGAGCCATGTATAAAAGGGTATGGCATTTATATCTATATATCAAATTTTCAAATAAATAATTATTATTATAAAATTAATGCATTATGAAAGTTAGCTATTGTCAGACAATAGGTATTGGTATTAATAACTAGATAATCTTATATATTTTTTGTAATTTATTTAAATTATTACACCGAGATAATTATTTCATATAATTCTTCTTTGGAAGTTGGGATATGAGCAATATTTAATTAAACTAAACTTTAAAAACTTGGACTACTTGTATTATTTGGTTTTTGACATACTGTTATGTTTTTGTATTTATATTTAAAAATTAGTTATTATTAAAAGGAAGGACAAAAGTTCATTCTTTATTCTTCCAATCCTCTTCCTGCAAATCTCTTAAATATTTAATAACAATGGATGAGACCAAATTATTTGTTGAATGAAATCAATGACATTATGAAATAATGAAAGCTAAATTCCTGTTGATTTTTTTTTTTTTTATTTTTTAGGCAAAGTATTAGTCACAATCCATTCTACGATATGTTAGCAGCTCGTAAAAAGAAGGCCCAGAAGCACTTGGTAGGTTCCCGACAGTGACATTGTTTAGTCCGAATGCTTCGCCAGTGGCAGAAGAAAATCAGAAAATAAAAATAGAAAACAAAAAAGGACTGGAAATTGCCTTAAGACTAAAAGAACCAAAACATCACTTGCCATCCATAGAATCCATTCTGCTGTGAAGCCAAGGCAGGATGTGAGCTGTGCAAGCTTTTTAGGAAGAATTACTGGCACGTTCTAGTGCCAAATATCAATATTTATTTAAAAAAAAAAAAAAGAACAAACTGCTGGACTATTCACTGATATTGTTGGATCCTGACCAAATAGGTGCATAATCTGTGTTTGAAAACAAAAGAACGTTTTCCTTGTTTCTGTCCAATTATGTATATAACTTATCAGTAACATTAGTTTTATCCTTCCTATAGAGATGTAATTAATCTTACATTCTTTCAGAGGAGAGAAAGACAGGTAAATGCCAAATAAATGGAACCTAATTTGCCACTTTGTAATTCAGAATATATAAAAAAAAACCGTTGTATGTGTTATGGTTGAGCTATTTTGCTAAGCGAGTGTCAGTTGTGTGTTTTGTGTAAATGTCTTTTTTATTGCTGATATTGTGAAATGTAAAGTTTCGGAAACTTTAGGATTCATAATCCTTTCCATGAAGAAGGAAGATTTATACAAAGAGCAATTTTATTAATAGATATAGATGTTGTGTTTATGTAAGATCTCTGCAGAAATATTAAAGTTCAAAGATCTTTGGGCATTATAATAAAAGATTGTACATAAGGATAAACAAATACCTTTTATTTACTGTCAGGATTGTTCACCAATTTTGAGAATTCTTTTTAGATACTAAATGTATTTATAGATAAATGCCCTTCTTGTAAATATGTATCATGATTTATAATACGGATATTTTTTTTAAAGACAATTCTAATTTATAGTCATTGCCTAATCATTGTTTATTGCTGCACAGTATTGATTTAGTTTGAAAATTTTAAAAAGTTAATATTGAAATCCTTATTATTTTTATTAATAAGGATTAGATTTAAAAACTGTTTTTAGAATAGGCATTTCATATTTTTTCCATCAATTGCCTTCATGCATTCAAAAATACTTAAAACATTTAAAATTCATGAGAAATTTTCTTTATATTTTTTGTTTGTTTCTGGGATGATATCTGCACATTTTGAGCACTGGAAATCCCCATTTCAATTTCTCATTAAACCTTTATAACTTAAAAACAATGACCTAGTTTATAAGAGAAGTATTTATTTGTAATTTTATTTTAATATCATTTATAGGCCCAAACAACTTCCATTGTTTTTCATTGTTATTAAAAACAAAAAGTCTTTAGATTGATAAATTTTATGTAGAAAATAACATTTAAAGAATTGAGATTTTATATTTTAACTCTTTATTTACGTCTTCTTCCAAATTTCTGTATAATTTAGAATTGATTTTTTTTTCTTTTGTATAAATAATTGAAGTTATCTAATTGTGTTTATTAAATAAAAGAAGAAATATAGCCTCTCAATTTGTTTTCATTATTTTTTTGAAATATATCTGCCTAAAATATATATATATCAAGTATAGGCATACATGAGGTCATCGAGAGCCACATTCTATAGTATTAAATACATTTCTACACACATCGTAACTGCTATATAAAGTATAAAAAAATACATATGGAAGAAAATGAAAAAAAAAAAAACAAATATTAAATTTTGGACTAATTATTTTGTATTTTTATCAAGAGATATCGGGAGCCGCATATGCCCACGTGTTACAGTAGCGCCACACAGTGTCGACAATCGGAACTAAATTGCCGTTCCGTACAGTAGCGCCACCCCGTGTCGACAATCGGAACTAAATTGCAGCTCCGCACAGTAGCGCCACCTCGTGTCGACAATCGGAACTAAATTGCCACTCCGCACAGTTGCGCCATAGAGCGTCGACAATCGGAACTAAATTACCGTTCTGTACAGTAGCGCCACCCCGTGTCGACAGTCGGAACTAAATTGCCGTTCTGTACAGTAGTGCCACCCCGTGTCGACAGTCGGAACTAAATTGCCTTTCCGCACAGTAGCGTCATCCCGTGTCGACAGTCGGAACTAAATTTCCGCTCCGCACAGCAGCGCCACCCCGTGTCGACAGTCGGAACTAAATTGCCGTTCCGCACAGTATCGCCACCCCGTGTCGAAAATCGGAACTAAATTGCCGTTCCGCACAGTATCGCCACCCCGTGTCGAAAATCGGAACTAAATTGCCGCTCCGCACAGTATCGCCACCCCGTGTCGACAATCGGAACTAAATTGCCGTTCTGTACAGTAGCGCCACCCCGTGTCGACAGTCGGAACTAAATTACCGTTCCGTACAGTAGCGCCACCCCGTGTCGACAATCGGAACTAAATTGCCGCTCCCCACAGTAGCGCCACCCCGTGTCGACAATCGGAACTAAATTGCCGTTCCGTACAGTAGCGCCACCCCGTGTCGACAATTGGAACTAAATTGCAGCTCCGCACAGTAGCGCCACCCCGTGTCGACAATCGGAACTAAATTGCCGCTCCGCACAGTTGCGCCATAGAGCGTCGACAATCGGAACTAAATTGTTCTGTACAGTAGCGCCATAGAGCGTCGACAATCGGAACTAAATTGTTGTTCTGTACAGTAGCGCCACGCCACAGAGCGTCGACAATTGGAATTAAATTGTTGTTCTGCATAGTAGCGCCACACCGTGTCGACAATCGGAACTAAATGGTTGTTCTGTATGTTGTTCCAAGTATGGGCATAAATGAGGTCATCGAGAGCCACATTCGGGATTTTCATATGTATGAAGAGCCACACCATAGTCACGTTCTATAGTATTAAATACACAAATTCAAATTTAATTACATTTCTACACACATCGTAACTGCTATATAAAGTATAAAAAATACATATAGAAGAAAATAAAAAATGAAAAAGAAAACAAATATTAAATTTTGGACTAATTATTTTGTAATTTTTTTATGTGATTATAAGACGTGCTTATGTTTCTTTCTAGTGTTGTGAAATGGCAGCCAAGATGCTTAATGGGCGAGTTCGTTCACACGTTATTCTGTGTGCCGTTGAATCGAACAAAGCAGTCTAGATTCTACAAGCTTGGCTCACTGACAGGGTTAGCCGGAGACTTAAGAATGATGAGCAAACATAGAGACCAGTATCTTCATGGCAGATATTTGGTCTCCCACACAATATAATTAATCAAGTTCCTTAATAAATACAAATATAGCATATAATATGTTTGGGATGCTTTGAGGAGGCACCTTGCTGGTCGACAACCCTCATCCATAAACCACCCTCATCCATATACTGACAGAGTGGGGTAATTTGTATACTTATATTTCTAATCTCACTTCCTACTTTTTATCAGAACCACATGACCAAAATGCAAATAATTTCAGTTCCTTGTCGAGTCCAAATTTGCAATTAAACTACAGTAAGTTTTAAACTGAAATATTTTTGGAGGTAAATAAAAGTTAATTTACTAATGTTTTACAAGAATTTTCATGATCTTCAAAAATGAAAATGGATGCTTGATCAATTCTTGTTTATAGTCAGTACGCAGCGAAATGCATCTGCGAAACTTCGCAGGTCCGTGTTCTATAGCGCTCTAGCTTTGCCATCATGGCGAACCCCTAGAAGCATCCATGGAATATCCTGGAGACAGATACTGAGGTGGTTTCCTATTGCCTTCCTCAGGAAATCATTAAGGAATGATTTCAGACCAGAAGATAAAGATGAACACAGAAAAGGAAATTTTTCGAATATCCAAGCTAACGCCAGGATTCGAACCCAGGTTCCAACACATCTACCTCATGGCAGACTGATATCTAGACCACTAGGCTGATCAATTCTAGCAAAGTCAATTGCCACAATCACATGAACCAGAAAAACATTCCTTTGTAGTATCGATCATAAAATATACTGTCCGTTTCGAAATGCTAGAACCACGACATCACAGTTGATTCTATCCGGCAAAGGGGTGATACCCTGAGATGGTCACTTTCTTAAGACCTGTTTTCCTTTTAGTACCTGTTATTTTTGCAATAGTATTTATTCTTTCCATAATTCTTTCCCAAAAAGCGCAAATAGAATGCAGCTACTAGTAAACTAACACTATAAAAAGTAAACATCCCATCTTCCTCGCCCCTATTTGGAAGAAATAGAAGGAGACCTGATGCATGAGCAAAAGCGCTGAAGGCTCTTGTAAACCCAAACGAACAGTAATTATTACTGATGTTGTAAACAGTAATTTCTTAGTAGAGAAGGGTAGATTTCACCTCAGAGAAACTATTTTGCTTTATTCTTTTCTTTTTGTAAATAGATTTTCAGTGTTATATCAACAGTTGCCTCTAACATAGATAAACTTAAATAGACTTATGACCATCAAAATAATGGGAATATTTTGTATGTTAATTTAGGAGTATGAAAAATAAAAGAAAAACGCACCAGACTACGAGTTTACTGATCTGTTTTTTTCTCATGTATTTGTATGCATTGTTAATTTAGGAGTCATGTAAGGGAGAAAATCTAAGTTTTACTCGAAGTTTTGAAATTGTATTGGGCCACCCTATTAATAAGAGAATGCAAAAAGTACTTTAGTTAAAAATAAAATGTAGATTACAACGTTGTTTATGAATGTTCCCCTATACATAGTGTGGAAATTAACTGCAAATGGTTTGCATGATTTTGGAGGATCATCTCAACAATTAGGCCAAATTTTATAGCTAATTGATTGATTTTTACTAACAATTTCACTTTCTAAGTTGCTCATCTTCCAATGAACTCGTGTATACAATTGAATTTCATGCTAAAGCTGTCCAAACATTTGCAGATGCAATTCAGGAATGACAATAAAAAAATGTCAAGAAAGATTGGATAATAAATTGCCTATTATCACAGATGTTCAAAGAACTGAGTGGATATTTTTGTCTATCCACAATACAGGTAGTTTTGAAATTGTTCATGAAAATGGAAGTTATCTTTTTAACAAAGTATTTTCTATTGTGAGAGATGATGACTGAATTATAAAAAGCTGCTTTCATACTGCCTACTGGTATCTGAAATAATGAACAGCTTAGAAATAAGCAACACGAAACAAACATTTCTGTGCCATTTCATGTTTCAAATCTACTGCTGTTGTTTTGATGTACTTTATAAGCTGAGAAAAACTACCTCTGCACCAATACTTACCTTGGTAAGAATTTTGATGAGATTTCGTGTTTTGCAGAAATTTATAATCAAAATCATAAGTTACTTGGATCAAAGTTAAATATTATTTTAGGTAAAAACATTCTAACAAATTGGGCAGATTTTATATGAGAAATTATTGTAATGAATGTTTTTATCAGAACACACAGATCAGTATTAATTTGCTAACTAATCTCAAAAGCACTTTTGAGTTGATTAATGACCTAAAAAATGCTTTTCAGATTAATTAGCAGATTTACAATCAGTACAAGCAAATCATTATTTTTATGACCGTTTCCTATTTGTGAATTTTAGTTAAATATACTCTTTTAAGTAGAAAGAACCCAAAACCTTCTAATTAATGATACAACACACATCCATTCGTTTTCTTTAACTGATTTTTTTTTTTTTTGCTTCAATTTTATTGGATGAAAGTCATGACATCTCAGAGATTGAGGGAGGAAAAAAAAGGCATTTTGAAAGAAATCCCAATAGAAAATAAACCTTTCAATTACATGATTCAAAAAAGGACTGACTTAGCAGTTATACATTTGCTTCCCTGATTATACGTACACAGTTTGTCCAATCTCCAAATAATTTATGAAAGTGGCAAGATGTGGAGATGGAGTTGAAAAGAGGAAGAGGATACAGAAGGGTCAGAAAATTATCAAACAATGGTATTTTGTTTCAATTTCATATTTAAATTAATGCATTTTATCTCCATGTATGGATGTGCTCTTGTAAGCTGAAGTTCATGAATAAGTTCATTATCAAATATTTTACAATTTTTCTAAAATAGCTCTGATTCCCCCCCCCCCCAGTCGAGAAATCTTTATAAATAGATGATTGTAGTGAAAAAAGTCATTCATAGAAACGAAAAATTTCTAATCATACTTGATTTAAGAGCTTAATTCTTCAGCACACTGTTTGCATAACATGGAGATAATCAGCAAACGAAATTTCTGAAATTTATTTTAAGTGTTTGAATAGACTGCATTAAAGGCAAAATTTCAATCTACTGATTCATATATAATTTTAAAATTTAATAAATATGTAAATTCATTTATTTATTTTTATTTTATTATTTTTTTTACTAAAATACTCTGGGATGGGGAATTTAACATTTAACTACAATGTTTCAGAATATAAAAAAAACAAAAAACAAACAAAAACAAAATAGCTAGTGCACTAACAAGATTTGTCATCCATTCATACTAACACTGTTATCATCCCATATATACAAGTCCCCTCATCAAATAAATCTGTATCTTGTCCATTTAATGGATTTTAAAAATTCAAAATCTGAAGGAATACATTCTAATTCATTTCTGCTTAATAACATTTTTTTTAAATAACTACAGAAACCTTATCAGCAATTACACAATCTCGCCTTTAGTTATTTAACATGATCAATAGTAAATTGATTTTATAAAAGCAAGAGAAAATACACTATCCCATTAATGATGAGATATTAAGTTCTTTTTACATTTAAAAAAATAACAATATAATGTTTTCTTTATGTTCAATTGATCAGATCACATAAAACTATATATATAATATTAAAAGAAAAGTACAAATGAAAAGCTTGAAAGTAAAGTTGCATCAAATGTTGGCAGTGGCTGTTTGCACCGATCTTATTTTAAAATATGGCCTTTGGGAGGGAGGGGAGGAATCACAAAGCATCTCCAATGCTTTTTTTTCAAAACGACAGATGAGATGATTGGTTTTAGTCCTTTGTGAGCAGTTTCATGTCACTGAAATGGAAAAGTAAAGGCAGGCAAAGTCCATTCATTGTCTGTGCTCAGTAAAACAGATAAAACAGCTTAAAAAAAAATAATCAATGTTTATGCATAGATAAATACTTGACTTTAGAGTCCGAGTGACAGTTTCTAAACATTCGATTGTGACTTCCTTTGTAGTAAGGTTTCCTAGAAAACCTCTGATCCTGAAAATATCAAAGAATTAATATTAAAACATTTGCATTCGTGGGAATAAATAAAAACACTACAAAGTTTTAAAGTCAAAGAGTCAACTTTTATGAAACATTAATTCCTTTGTAAAAAGAGAACACACAAATCTTAAGGGAGTAGACAATTTAGGCATTCCGTCATTGTTTGCTTTCAGTTCATAAGAACTGCTCTGATTAAACAATAATTATTTATTGCTTTTAGGTAGATGTTTTGAATTTTAAAAGATTTTTTTTTCTTCTTTCAAATGAAAATCAATATATCTTTCTTTTGAAAGATACTACTACACTTAGGTATTCTCTTTGTGATTGAAGCTAAGCTATACTGAGTGGCGTAGCGAGCATAACTGGCACCCGGGGCATAATACCTTTTTGGTGCCCCACCCACCCCCTGAAAACCCAAAAAACATATAGTAATATATGTCTTGGGGACCATTTGGCACCCCTCTGCAAGTGGCGCCCGGGGCATGATACCCCCTTCCCCCCGCTACGCCACTGGCAATACTAGGAACTAGGCATTAACTTGAATAACTTGTGGAAACACAGACAGAGAAAGAAAAACATGCAAGTAAATTTTAAACTCAGGATCAGATATATTGTTACAGTTTGTATATAAATATTTTTAGAAATCATTTATTTAATCTGTGTTAATTATTCCTTGGAAATTCTGTTTATTTTTAAATTCTATTCCGTTGCAGCCATAGAATCAGTTACTTAATAAATTTAAAATATGTTCTTGTCCAATCATTATGTATATTTTTAACCAATCAAATCACAACCATTTTTTTTCATTTAATAAATTAATTCAGTTCTGTTCCGAAGATCCCAAAGACTCTCCCACAAACACCGTTACAATTTTGGTGCCGAAACCCTGGTCTTTGCTGCTTCAAGCCAAGGAAACCTCATCATTTTCCACTACAGTCAAAAACTTCATGGACTACCGAAGCTCAATCCAGCCAGAGCTGTGCTTCCATCGCAGCCACTCCTGTACAGGGAACCGACAGTCTTTTATGCCAGGCAGAAAGAAGACCCCATCCAATGGCTCAGAGATTACAATCGCAAAGCCCAATACAACTCATGTAATACAGCCACACAATTGAAGAATGTCTACTTTGCATTGGCAGGAATAGCAGCTAAACACCTGGACAGCTTTCAAAGAGCATTTTGGTGCAACATTCATCATCCCTTATGACAACATACAACAGGATAGGCAGGTGTTGGATACAAGGGCCCAGCGATCGGATGAGAAAATGTTCGACGGAACAAAGTTGCAACACTTTAACGCAATTCCGATGCCTGCATTGGGATCGCTCTAATCGCTCCGCCATCGCATCAGCTGACATCATATGGGAGCTGCAAAACCAAATCCAAACCTTCATTGCTCTCATATCCACTTAAAACCAGCCTCCGACACCAACCTACTTGTAGTATACCACTGCCAAGCACACCCACAGCCATCGAGAACTTTGCAAGACAGGCCAATCTGCTTTTACTGCCAGCATGTCATCAAACATTGCTGAATCCTACAGGAATCAACAGCATAACTAGAGGTACCCACGCCAGTTGCTCCTGCTCAAGAAGCCCAACACCGGGCTATTGTTTTTCCACTCCGTACCAAAGCAGAGTAGCTTCCTATGACAATCCAGTCCTAATACAACACAACACAGGCAATCGTCATTTGCACTGTCACAAATGTAGTTTGCGCCTCGACATTTCCGCTTAACCCTTTCTCTCCTCCCCTCGTTTCTTGCATACTCCTCTACATATTTCCACCTTTTCTATATATCTGCCTTCCTATCAATTCCTGGTGTTGCAAGGATTTTCCTTCCCTTATTCCCTGCCAAAACGGCATCCTTATGCCAATTAGACAGTGTTTTTCTCAACTTTAGAGTGACCCATAAGAGCTTTTATGGACAGAACACAAAGACAACTAGCCCTTGAAACCTGTCGTTTCCGACAATAAAAGTCGATTTCCCTCTCCCCCTGTTATACATTGCATCAGAGTTCTGTTCTCAATAGGGGGAAAACAAAAGGAAAGGCCACCTGAGACTACGAAAGTGATGCCACCCATTCTTGACCAGAGGAGGCGACGGGGGGACCAACAACTCGCTCCTTGGGCGGAAAGAGAAAACAACAGACAGAAGGCGAATGAGATTGCCAACGGGTAGATCCAAAGCCCTGTGCGATCTCCCTCGCTTCTCTGAGCCATCACACCCTCCTGGCCGCCGAGTTCCCGATCAGAGGTCGAAATAATCCCAGACCTGAGCACCGGGATACTTGGTGCGATCCTACTTTCCCGCTGCTCGACGAGATCATCCTAAGCATCTGCTCGCATTTTGACCTCCCGTTCTCCAGAGTCGGCAGACGACCACAAATCAACAATGGCGGCGAAGATCCCTCCGCCGGAAACCGCAAATGATTTCTAGCATCTCCAGCCCTGCCTGTGCGTTGCTTAGTCCGGTACCGTGAGTCATCCAGCTTCCATTTATTTGTATTTCCCTCTCTTTCCTTTCCCTGTACCTGCAATAAAGCCTTCTTATCACTCCACATAGCCAATCTGTCTTTCATCTTTGAGATGGCGCAGGCCACTGGTGAATTCCCTTCGCTAGGCTAGCTTTCCACAGCACCTCCCTTTTCCCCCGTCCAATCTCCTCACTCCCCCCTTACATACTTATCCTGTGATTATGGTTTGCTTGGGAGAGCACTCGATGGCGTGTGCCTAAAACAACACGTAACAAATGGTAGCAGAGAGTGGTTTTGTTTTGGGAATGCATTAGATTGGCACTTAAAGGCAACACGTGACACTTGGTAGCAGAGCATGATTTAGGACGTTACCGCCATCGACCGAATTTCCAGTCCGACTAGCTTACTGACGTGCAGAGGATCCCGTGCCTTCGCTCGCTTCTCTACTCATTCGTAACCATAGCCCTCCCTTCCTTCCTTGCTTTATTTTTAACTTTCCTCCCCCTTCCTACATCCGAAAAAGACAGGCTAAATACAATTGGCATGAAGTAAGAATTTCCTGACTCCATCCCCCTTCTCTCCAGACTTTCCTACAAGGTGTATATGAAGTGAAGAGGTCTCAAAATGGTGCTTGCCTATCTGGGAAAAAAATAATGCGGGACTCATGTCAACCATCGTTGGATGAGTGGCAGAACTACTGGAGAGGCTGTGCTCGGATGAGATGGAATTTGAGGAGATGCAAATTGACCACGGGGAACTCGACGAAGTGGACCTACGCGATTTGGAAGACCGGACAGACATGGCAATGTGCCGAGAGCGAGGACAAGTTGATAGGACCACTGCAAGCTCTCATTAAAAGGTGCGATCTGCAGAGCAACAAACAGTAGCCCACCATCGAGAAAACCGCTGTCCCTCAAGGATTATACTCTTGTGTTTTCCCATCTCAAGCTGACAGACTCATCAAAACTCATGGATTAGAATTTTGCGGAATTTATGGAGATTCTCCCCAAACTGACGGACAAAAGACTGTCTTCCGTAGGTGAATTATAAGGCAGACTCTTGGCTCGAGTGGGACGACTTTAAGAAAGACTGCTTGAGCGATTTCCTACTTCCCTGCAACACAGGAAACGAACGGAAGAGTTGCACGAGATCAAGCAGGCGCGAGGAGAATCGGCGGAGATATCCGTGGCGCGTGTGAAACAGTGGGCTTGCATGCTGGATCTGACACTCAGCAACGACCAGCTAGTGAACCTGCTATACAAAGACATTCTACACCCCCCCTAGAAGAATGCAATACCGCTGAGGATGTATGTAAATATGCCTGCCAATACGAGATGACAGCAGGGTTGCAAGACAACCACGCCGCTCCCGTGAACCAAATTGCGAGGAACCGCAAAGGAGATGAGTTAAGACTCTGAACTATACGAGCGAAAGGAGGACCAAGCTAAAGCCAGACCATCCCTCCAATGCTCCGCCACACAAACGGAAGGGATATCCTGCTTCAGATGCGGGTGCCGATTCCACAGGGAGTCGGAAAACTAAGTGGACTCAAAAGACAACTATGATTGTGAATGGCACGAGTGGCTGATGAAAGTACGGGAAGCCTGTAACCCTTCCACTACTTCGCTGAAATCCCAGGAGCGGCATTCCCCGTCCGTCCGCCTATTTGACGTGTCTAGAAGAACCAATCCCCCTGGCACCTAAGATTACATTGACTCTCCCCGGTGGCCAAACTATCACTTTTCAGTGCGACAGCAGGGCTGACATGACATGTGTGAGCTCCGACATCGAACCCTTCCTCATCAAAACTGGCTGCCCCTGCGAACCCTGTTATTTCTCGGTCACCCTGGCGGACGATAAGGAGATACCAATCCAGCACCCCTACCGAATAACAGGCGACTTAATAGCGAATGATAACTCCCGAGTCACTTTGTTTGCCGCGAATTCAAAGTGTTCGCCATTGTGATTCCTGGAGCCTCCTTCGATTGAGTGATCTTCATCAATACAATACGTCCCTCCGCTTCGTAGACTAGGATCCTGATGGAGGACTCACACTCAGTTGGATGTAATCATGTCTCCGTGAACAACCCTACCCTAGGGGGAGAACTCGAACATATCATCACACAAGATAAATCTTGGGGAAATATTTCGGCTACACTCACACGATTGATAAGGGATTTTACCCTCTAGTCCAAAGGTGTCCCTACCCCTTCTCACCCGCTGAGCTGGATTGTATCCAGAAAATAGTGCTCCAAATGGAGAAGGAGGGCTTAGTCTACAGGTCAGAATCCTCCTGGTCGCTACCTTACTTCCTAAAGAGGTACCCGGACTGCGAACCTCGATTCATTCTGGACGCACGTGAGCTCAATGCCGTCAGTACCTCTGTCAGCTACTACACGCCCAACGTAAGTGAGATCATCCGTAGGCTGAAGGATGCAAAGATCTTCAGCGCCATTGATCTCACAAAGGCATACTAGCAGATTCCCCTTGATGAAGAGTCCCGCAACAAAGTCTCATTTAGCATAAAATAAATTATGCTTTCAAAATAAATTATGTAGCTTTCGGACTCAAGAATGGCTCTGCGACGCTGAATAGAGTCCTAGATGAACTGCTAGGTTTAAAGTGGCATCCTTCCCTAGTGAAGTATGCGGATGATCTATTAGTCGCCACCGGGGACTGGGAAACCCACCTGGATATTCTTAACGCCCTATTAAACATCCTGGTCGGGTCAAACTTAAGATGAACTTTGAAAAATCCCAATTCGGATTGGAGGAGATAGAATTTCTAGGGTTCAAAGTGAACCAAGATGGCAACACCCCCTCCGAAAAGAAGATCGAGTCAATCAGCACGTATCCCGCTCCCAGGAACCTCTAACAGCTCCGATGCTTCCTCGGCACGACTGCTTACTATCGGGAATTCATCCTCAACCTCAGGTGCATATCCTTCTGAAGGGGCAAAAATTGCATCCTTCGAGAGGATCAAAAGCATACTCTCCTCCGAATCATTCCTGTGCCAACCGGATTTCTCCAAAACCTTTCACGTAAGCACTGATGCGTCAACGGAATGGGTAGGAGCCACCTTGTCTCAATTCGTCGACGGAAGAGAGCGAGTGATCGCCTTCGGAAGCCGCGGCCTGATCAACAGTGAACGTAATTACACTGTCACGGAACTAGAGTGTCTTGCGGTCATTTTTGGGGTCCTCCACTTATGCCAATATTTAGAAGAATCGAAGTTTGTCATCCACACCGATCACCAAGCTCTAAGATGGCTGTTGACACGGATCGACTTCTCCAGCCGACTCACACAGACTTCATAATGGAGCACAAAAAGGGAGCCTTAAACTGTGTTCCGGACGCCCTTTCCCGAATCTTGTGTGGATGGTTCAAGGTAAATGAGGAGGAGTGGATGAAGCTGCAAAGACAAGACCATTACTGCTCCAACATCCTGCGGAAACTCAAAGTCCACGGTAGCGGTGATTCTCCCTCACGCCTAGCCCAATTCAGAGTGGAAAATGGACTCCTTCTGAAAACTGTCTGGGATCCAGGCAAAAGGGAAGAGAGGCAGGTCCTGGTGATCCTGGAGGTGAAGAGCGAAGAGCTCATCAGTATTGGCACAAGGATGTGAAAGTAGGTGGCCATCTGGGCATCAAAAAGACCATTGCCAAGATCCAACTTGCCTATTGCTGGCCATCCATGGTGCAACAGATCAGGAACTTCGTTCGTTCCTGCCACATCTGTCAGACCTTAAAACATGACCGCTTAGGCCCGGCTGGATCATCCTGAGCACCCACTCACATTTGGACCTCCTGTTCTCCAGAGGACCACAAATCAATAACGGCAGTAAAGATCCCTCCGCCGGAAACCGCAGATGATTTCTAGCATCTCCAGCCCTGCCTGTGCGTTGCTTAGTCCAGTACCGTGAGTCATCCTGCTTCCATTTATTTGTATTTCCCTCTCTTTCCCTTCCCCATACCTGCAATAAAGCCTTCTTTTATCCCATGATCGTGGTTTGCTTGGGAGAGCACTCGATGGCGTGTGCCTAAAACAACACGTAAAAGCACAAATTCAGTTATGCTCCTCGTCGATAACAATGCAACGACTGCATTTCTGGACACTGGAGCTTCCATTTCGGTGATGTCTGAAAACCTGAGACAAAAGTATTGCAAGACGATGACGACTGCAAATTCACCCTTACTAAGAACTGTCAATGGCGAGAGGCTTATGATACTGAGAATAACAACAACATAGAAATAACGGCCTTGTCCTAATCTTCATTTTCTATGTTGTGCAGCCATGCAGCTTTGACTTAATTCGAGGATGAGATTTCCTGCAATCCACAAAGGCAAGAATAGACTGTTCCAAAGGATACGTACACAGAAGACACCATAAATGATCCAATCATCGTAGAACAATTTGCCAGAACAAGCTATTACTTCCAGCCTCAGTCACTGAAATCCACTGCATGATGGGATGAAATTTTTTTTCTTGCCTTTTTTCTTTATGATAATATAAGTTTTTTCCGTTTATGTTATAAATATTAGACAGAAAACCAATTCAAGATTGGTTAATATTCTCGTTAATTAAGTAATTAAACCAAAGTTAACTAAATTTTTTTCTTCTTAACATGTTGTGATGATAATTTTAAATACAAACAGTAAAAGAGTATTTCAGTTGTGTTTTTATTTTTTCTTATTATAAAAAGAAAAAGTTAGTATTCTCGTTGATTTTCAATTAGAAGTACTTTATTTTTCTGAATTCAAGTAAAACATACTGTATATAATTAATTAAGTAACAAAACTGTTTTTTTTTAATATGCTAATACTCTTAATAAAAAAGTTATGTTTTGCTTGGCAGTGCTCTCACATTGTTGATCATTATATGGATCTTAAGAGTTAATATATAATATCTCTTCTTGCTTTTTCTTTTTCAAAAGTGGAAAGACAACTTTCACATGGCACCAAGAAAATATGGTTGCTGTGTCAGAGCACTCCTATTCTCTTGGCGTTTTGTTAATAATAAATTTTAATTATTCAAACATTAATAATAATAATAGGAATTCTGAGTATTCATTTATAATTAAATACGTACAGTAAGGATTCAATTGAGAAGTTTGAACATAATACACATTTGCAATAATGATAAACACATGCGGTTGTTAATGTATTAAATGCATAACAGTTCCATAGGTGTTGGATAAACTGATAGCAAAGTAAACAGCACATTGAGAAAAAGATCCCTTGCTACAAGTATGAAAGAAAGTTGTAATTATTGAAAGATGTCTTTCCAGCTTTGAGAAAGAAATGCAAGAAGAGTTTTACTTTATTTTTCTGAATTAAAGTACTTCTAATTAAAAACCAAAATTAACGAGAATACTTTTGTTTTTTTATAATAATAAAAAATAAAAATTTAGTTAGTGAAGAATTACATTTAAAACTCTTACATAAAAACTTAATTTTTCCTAAAATAAAAGCACAACTGAAATAATTTAAATACAAACAGTAAAAGAGTATCATCACAACATAAGAAAAAAAAAAGGTTAATTAATTAAGTAATTAAACCAAAGTAATATTTATAACATAAATGGGAAAAAAACTTATATTATCATAAAGAAAGAAGGCAAGAAAAAAAATTTCATCCCATCAAGCAGCAGATTCAAACTCGGGAACCTTGGATTTGCAGGCCAGCGACATTTTGTTAGTCCACGGTAACACTTGCTTTCATATGATAGCAGTAACCTAATAAGGCAATAGTTGAAAATCTATGAAAATAACACCGAATATCTCGAAATCTGTAGGACGTTGGCCCCTATACATATATATATATATATTTTGAAGTACTTGATGTGTACTTTCATCTCACAAAAGGGCACTCACATTTGAAAGATACAGGGTGTGTCGTCTCTTGTAAGTTGAGGTCAGATGGTCAGACTGATGCCCATCTGCCTTTAACCCCTGGGAAAGAAACCCAGTACCCATTTGGTGGAGAATGGCATCTGGAAAAATCCCTTTACCACTTGACAACCAGGGCCACACTGAAACTTGGTTGGGTTAATTAAATTATCAGAATCTTAGAAGCGGAATCAGAAGAGAAAAAAAAAATAAATGAACAAAGAAAAAACATGATGGTTAAAACATTGTTAACTTACTCCCTCTGCATTTCCGTAACGGTTGTCTGCATGACTATGTAGCTTCAAGCAAAAGATTTTAACTGATATTTTTATGATGTGAATTTGACCAATCAATTACAGATTTAATGAAAGCAAGTTTACTTCATTACATAATTCTTAATATTTTTCAAACTTGTATAACATTTCGTCATGATAAAAATTTCATTTATCTCTGAATTTTGAATTCATGGCACAGAAACAAAAATAAATTAGAAAGAATGGAAATACCTACAAATATAAATGAAATATAAAATTTATTATTAAATTATTGAAAAAAAAAATTGTCATTCCTTGATTTTAATATTAAGATTTCATTTAAGACCAAAAATTTGTTGATTTGAGTTAAATAAATACCCAAAGTTAATGTATATTATTTTACTAGCAGCAAAGCCTGTCGAAGACAGGCATAAAAAAATCTGAAAAATCATTTTATTATCAACTATAAAGTAAATATCTCCTTATAAACTACATTTTTTAAAAAAAACAGCATCAGATCCTTCTATCAGATGTCCTTGATTTATTCGGTCAAGAATTTTGATTTTGACGTAGCAAGCGATGTGCTCGAGAAATAGTAACATTTAACTGTCCATGACTAAAATCAGGCTCTGGTAAATAAATACCAACCATATCTAAAGTTTGTCCTTGTAAATAAATTTTACTAATAGTAAGAATGGAATAATTATTATTTTTTGACCGATAATGCCGAAAGGCATTTAAAACTCACCTTTGTAATCTAAATACTGCGTTAACTTGTGAACTAAGCTTCTACGGCAAAAATGGTTTTGAGTTTCGAACACAGCGTAAAAAACTGAGTAAGTATGCCAAATTTCTTTAAAATGGATGCAGTGGTAACAAAATTATTTGGTTTTGAATGTATGTTTTATTAGAATTTCAATTGTCTAGGTCAATTCCCAAGGATAAAATTTTGTGAAAACAACATGGAATGAACTAATATTTCAACCAGTTTGAGTACTTTTGATTCAATGGTACCATTGAGAACCTTGGATCTATCTTAATAGCTTAATTATATCGAGTTACAGACAGATGGACAAAATTAGCAAATTATATAAGTTGATATCTTCTATTTATAAAATATACCTATTTAAAATAAATAAGTAATTTATATTTTTTTAACCTTTGTCCATTATATCATACCCCAAACATTTAACCTTCAACTTTTCTCCCTCTTTACCAAAAAAAAAAAAAATATCTCTCAGATGTGATCACCAATTCTTTCCCCGGATATCATAGCAACGAAAATGGACTTGTCCACGTAACAATTTTAAAATTCGATGTTCCAAAGGATTATTGTTTTCAATAGCAAATGGTTCACAGATGGAAAAAAAAAAAGTAAGACTTTTCTTTTAATACAATATTGTGAAATATTGTCAAATTGTACTTTATTCACTTACTTAGATCACATCAAACTCATTTTGATTAATTCCAATTACTTTGCTAATAATTTTATTATTGTAATAACTTTTCAATAAGACATTTAATAAAAACTTTTATTGAAGTTCAAATTTTATTTTCCTTTTTTTTTTCCCTACTTCTCTTAAATGAAATTTTAACTAATCGATGCATTTTTATTTTCTAAAAGCTTTATTTTTCCTCAAGCTCTTTGGTAGTTTTTATTTTCATTAATAATTTGATCATAAATTTTCTATTTCATTGATACTCACAGATATTTCCTTTATTTGATGCTGTAAATTTAAACGTCGGAATTAAATGAAACAAATCTAATTAATTTGACATTTTCATGCAGACAACTGTTACGGAAATGAAAAGGGAATAAGCTAACAATAGAGAACAGCCAATGCGTTTGTTTTTTCCTCTTCTGATTCTGCTCCCTAAGATTTTGGTAATTCCATTCAGCCAACCTGTATATTAATCCTACTAAGTTTCATTAACATTGACCATTTCCATGTTTGAGAGGTTTTCTTTTAAGCCTGAATCCTTTGCACTGAAATGATATTGTAAGGCAACAGTGAAGATCATTGGCATTTAATTAAACATTTATAAAAAATTTTAACATTCCTAGCAAATACACACCTGATGTTTGCTTTCGTTCCTCATATCTAAAGCCTTCTGAAAAGGATTGTAAGAACTGCAATCAGAAAATCCTTTTCGATAGGGTTTACTTTTCTTTACCTGTTAATAAAAATTATTTTATATTTATTTTATAATAAATTCAGGGGAAATTTAAATAAAACTAAATAAAATTAAATAAAACCGAATTCTCAACAAAAAATCCTCCACTTACTCTTCCCCTATCCAAATCTTCATCATAATCATCAGAATAATGATGTTTACGTTCCATCTGAACGTCATTTTCCAGATTGGTGTCAAGTTGGTTGCGAGTTCCGTCCCATGAATGCACTAAATTAAAGAGACAATCATTAAATAATCTTTTCAAAAAAAAAGGAAACTAGCAAAAGGAATTAACGACTAGATAGAGAAAACTTAAATTAGCTAGGATTATAGTTGAGCATTCCTAATCCATAATGCTTGGAACTAAGAATATTTCAAATTTTGGAAGACAAAATGGTGGTAATAAAAACGACCAGACTGCACTGGAATGAAAGGATTTATAAAAATTGTTACAGTTTTAAAAGCCTGTCTTTCAGATTTCTTCATCAGATGAAGAAAATCAAAAGACAGGCTTTTGAAACTGTAATTATTTTTGTAATTTTATAAATACTTTCATTCCCAGTGCAGTCTGGTCGTTTTTATTACTTTTACATCCACAAGTTAAACAGCTTCAATTAACAAAATGGTGGTTTGTAGAAAAGGGAAAAATAAGTAAAAACAAAAAAAACTTTTATGAAAAATAAATAAAAAAAAAAACAAAGATTATTTCTATGTAATCATCCATGGGACGCAATTATTCCATTTCCTGAGTGTCTTTTGTACAAGGTCATTTTAGCAGCATTTTTTGATCTTAGCAATTCATTGAGGTAAGTCTAGCAAAAACTTTGACATCGATATCATGGTTAGTCGTGAGAAAAAGAGAAACTGTGACAGCAAAAGCTTTGTGACGGAGTAAGGATGCCTTTTGTTTATCCTCAGCTTCATTCAAAACTTTGTCTCTTTCTGAGTTCTTTCCTTTTTTCCTCCTTCAAATCTGCTTTAAGACAAGTTTAATTAATAGCAAAATAAACTCTTCCTCAGTACACTATGTTTAATTTTGTTATGAACAAGAACTGAAGATTCTCTTGCCTGTGTAAAACAATGCCAATGTTACTGAGTAACAAAGCAAATGGCAAAGTTTTTCAGAGCACATTAAAAGGCTCCTTTCTATGACTATAAATCTTGCTTGAAAAATGCTTCTTAACTCTCTCTCTCTTTTTTTTAAACCTATTTCAATTTGTAGCAAGTTTTAGCAATAAGTTGATAGCAATGTGCCAGATGTTGGAGTCTGAATGCCCTTGCTAAATTTAAAATAAAAATATAAGTTTTTATCTCCATTTTTTTTTTTTTGTCAATAATCTCTTGGATGCTGGTATTAAAATAAGTCAAAGAATGAAGTTTAAACGAGATGAGTTATTAATGTCCCCTAGAACCTATCTGCAGGAGAAGTGATTTAGAAAAATAATTCTCTAATTTGGTTCTTAGATCAGTATCTAGGTTGACCTAAGAGGCTGCTTCAATCTCCAGTTAAATGGTCTACTTGCTTATGCTCTGCCATAGTTAGAAATAACATCACTCAGGATAAAATGATTATACTATTGAAAAATTATGGAATAATTAACCATAAATATATACATACTAAAAAATGAATTTAACTGTAAAAGCCTCTAGTTAGCAATGTAAAGTAAAACAGCAAAGTAGTATTTTCAGTATAATTGACTGGGTGGCGATGTTGTGCCTGTTTGTTATGCCCCCTGCATAATCGGAACGTTCAACAACAGTTCGCCTCTAATGCTCTGACTGTTTTTATTAAGATTAAACAATCGGAGTATAACTGACTGAAATATAATCTCAACAATCTTTCAGTTCTGTATATTCCACCCTTCAAAAGTGTGAATTATGTCACAAGGCACTACATCACTATTACATGAGATTCTTTCTACCAATTGATGTTTTCACAGTTTCACAGCAAATGCTACAATTTTCCCTTTTTTAAATGAAAATTATATAATTATTTTGAATCAGTTTTAATTGCTACATGGCAAGAATTTGTTTCATATTAAACTGAAAATGTCTTAAATCTCATATATTTAAGGTTTTCAACAATGTATCATTCAAAACATTTAGCATTAACAACAGAATTAAAAACATTTTTTTTTTTTAATATTCAAATAAAATAATACAAAACTCAAATACCTGAATTTCCGTAACCCCACGTTGAAGCTTTCAGTAATTCTGTGAGAGCATTGCCTTTGCTCCTACTATCCCATGATGAAGAGCGTCCATTGTCACTTGACTTGTGATCGTTAGAATGAGAATTTTTATGTGAATCATGATGAGGGTCATTTCCATGTTTTACAAGAGGAACTGTAAAAGCAATGGGTAATTAATTTTTTATTAATAATCTAAATATGCTTCAATGCTTAAAACAAGTTTTTATTATTGCCTTTAAACTATGTAATCCATGCCATATGAATGAATTATCTGGCACAAATTTTTGGCAACCATTTAAACTGAGTGAAAATAGTTCATAATACATATTGCCACAGCAAGGTTGTTTTTCTTCATCACTTGTGTTTAAAATGTAAAATGAAAACAGTGTATTTTTGCATTGATCTACAGAACACTATATTCACTACAAAGTACAAACATTAAAGATGGTCAATGATAACAATGCCAGAAATAGAATATTTTTTTCTTCTTTGTTTCATGAGTAGTGTTATGCACTTTCCTTTCTGATATTTGAATCAATATAGACTTCATCAAGTCAAGGCCAAGCATAGAAGACTGCTATTCTGATCAGACAACAAACCAAGATTTTTTCAGGATTGAATATAACTTTTTGTAAAGATAAATCAAAAACTTTTAAAAAATACTGAATTTTTGGCTCTTTCTATAATTAAAATATTGAATGATCAAGAATTTATTTCTTTTAAATTTTTGTTAAAATGACTTATTTTGGGGAAAAACTGGTTCAAGACCAAATTTCACAGAAGTATTTAGAATATCTCTAAAGTTATACACTGGTGGAAAAAATGAAAAATGAACACCCCTAAGGAAATGAATGGGATGCACTGTATTTGCTTGTGGTACTTGTAGAGGACAGTAAATGCGATGATCAAAAGAGCAGCACTGTGGAAGAATTAAGAAGCAAATACTGGCAGTGGACAATTCAAATCCCTATAAGTACTTGCTGACCTGTCACAAGAGTGGGTGGCTGTTTCCAGCACCATACTGTGTGGCAAAGTGGTGATGAACGTTATAGACATGCCAGGACGGCATAGGTGAGAACAGTTTGTGCAGTTAAGGGAGTTTGAGCAAGATCGTATTGTGGGTCTGCGGGAGGCTGGGTGGTCATTCCGTAAGAATCGCTAAAACGGATTCTGAAGTGTCTGCTGTGCTTCAGTGGGTCCGAGGAAGATGCAGATACTCGCCAGAACCATCGCATCGTATGATTGGCCATCGCGGATTGCACAGAAACTGCAGCTCAGATTAGGATCAGTATTGCACCCGGGGTGTCATGTAGGACCATCTGCAACCATTTGCTGGAAGCAGGGCTACGATCATGGGTGCCGCTCGCCTCCAGTGGTGTTACGAAGGAAGCACTACTGGAAGGGATGAATAGCGCAGCATTATGTTTAGTGATGAGAGCAGGTTCTGCCTCAGCGGTTATATGGTTGTTTGCACATGCTGCGTTGACCAGATGAGCGGTACCTGCCACAATGTACACGGCAGCCACACAGGACCAAATCCTGCCATCATGGTATGGAAAATGACCATTTGCCTCTGGTTGTCGTGCAGGGAACATTGACAGTGCAGTGTACGTCCAGATCATCATCCAAGCCATTCAGTTGCCATTCCTGCAACATCAGGAATGATGAGCTCTTCCAACAGGCCAATGCCCGCCCACAAACTGCTCAGGCTCAACAAGCTCTGCAAGGCATTCATCAACTCCCTTGGCCAACATGATCGCAAACCTGTCCTCCATTGAGCAAGTGTGAGACTTGATTGGACGGGTCTGGCCTGGTCTGCTTCACCTATTGCACCACCAAGTGGAATGTGCTTGAACCTCCATTTCCTAGGATGACATTTGGCACCTCTACAATTGTCTCCATTCGTGAGTGCAGTCATGCATTGCTGCTGGAGGAGGGTACACTGGGTACCGACAGGGTCTTTTGACACACACACTGTAGCCTCTGTACAAAGGCGTATTACCCTATGTGCACGATCATGTACAGTGTATGACCTATAGAATGTGTGAATAAAATTTCATTCTCCTGGGACCATGGCTTCA
Source organism: Thereuonema tuberculata (assembly GCA_023159025.1). Taxonomy (NCBI): domain Eukaryota; kingdom Metazoa; phylum Arthropoda; class Chilopoda; order Scutigeromorpha; family Scutigeridae; genus Thereuonema; species Thereuonema tuberculata. Next base: position 65,181,968 of record JAFIDM010000004.1, read on the forward strand.
GGGTGTTCATTTTTTATTTTCCACTAGTGTATGTGTATATATAGATACTGCAATTACTAATCATAGTCATACATACAAATAAAGAATTACATAATCATTAACTGAGTAAACAAACTGGACGAGGGATTGCCTTTGTCCACATGACTGCTCTAAAACCTTTTGTCATATGTATACAATTATATTCAAATTGATGCCAAAAAAAAAAAAAAGACTGCTTCATAGGTCTTGACGTAAGGATTTCCAAGTCATTCTGAAAAAACATAGAGGATCACTGAATTAGACCCCCCCCCCCTCCTCCTTTGAAAAAGAAACTCCAAATCTTGAGAACGAAGCTAAGATGGTGGGTCTGAAAGTAAATGCCTCCAAGACTAAGATTATGAAGATAAATACAAGAGATGGAGGAACACTGAGAGTGAACAACAAAGACATTGAAAAGGTTGAAGAATTCATGTATCTTGGGAGCATTGTTACCCATGATGGTGGAGCAGCTGAAGATGTCAGAGCAAGAATACGCAAGGCAAACGGGGCCTTCATTCAACTGTACCCAATCTGGAGGGCAAGAGAGATATCTACAATGACTAAACTTCGAATATTCAGAACCAATGTGAAAGCAGTACTATTGTACTGTTGTGAGACTTAGAAGGTCACCTCCAAAATTACCAGTTGCTTGCAAGTCTTTATTAATAGATGTCTCAGAAAAATTCTCCGAATATTCTGGCCATATGTGATATCTAATGAAGATCTTTGGAACCAAACAAGAGAGGAATCCGAAGCCATTCAAATCAAGAGAAGGAAATGGAGGTGGATTGGTCATACCCTCCGAAAAAGCCAGGATGCTGTTGAGAGACAAGTTTTGTTCTGGAATCCACAGGGAAAAAGGAAACGTGGAAGACCAAAGATATCATGGAGAAGGACAGTGGAGAAAGAGGCCATGATGGAAGGAAAGATGTTTGCAGAGTTGAAGGTCCTCGCTCGAAATAGAGTGTGCTGGAGAAACTTCGTCGAAGCTCTATGCTCTGGATAAGAGCGAAAGAAGTTCTATGCTCTGGATAAGAGCGAAAGAAGTTCAAGTTCAAGTTCCCTCCTCCTTTAATGCTTCTTCAGAGATTCAAAAACATGAACATTACATGACAACAGACTAGATTCTATGCAGACTGGTAAAATACCTCTCATCGGAATTTCTGTAATTTCATAATTGTGATTTGGGAAAAATTTGCGGCCTTGCAAACTATAAGAGGATGAGATTGTTAGTAAGAAGATTAGATTTTGATTGCATGGCATAACTTTTCCAATGACAACTACATCTGTTTATTGACCGTACCATTATATTACAGGAAGTCAATGAGAAGACATACAGGAGCCCATGAATACCTCCTTTTGAGCAGCACTAAGGAATTTTGGTAACACTATTCATAAATTTTTTGTTACAAGGGGGTGCAAAGCAAATTAGGTCCCCTGACTGACCAATCTCTTTTTTCAGTAATACTCATTCTCAGTAATGTATCTATTATTGGCTTCTTCATAGTTACATCAGTGATGATGATGATCTGGGTGAGGATCAATCTGTCTGGGCTTCATTCCTTGGTACAGAACAGCCATTTGCTGATGGATCTTTGCCAGTGAAATCCCTCTGATTAAAGCATGTTGTTTTTCTCTGGACACTTCCATTGCCATAACTGTTAAGGGTCATTGATCTGTTTGTAACAATACAACTAATGGAATTCAAATGTTTACACTGACCTAATATCCTTGTGTATAAATTACAGTGTCATCCAACAAGTGTTGGCAGGCATTCAATTGACTCAGGATTACTAACAAAACGTGCCTATGACCAGATAGGTAAATTATCAAGATGGCTGCAATCTACCATATTTCAACTAACATGGTAAAAAGTAAATCCAAATAGACATCCATATTTAAGAAAAAAATAGCTAAAGGATCACTTGCTTCAATTCGTGCTCACATATAAATATCTGCCAAACAAGAGAAGATCGTAAAAAATTATCCTCTACTTTTTGGCATTACTAAACAATAAATAAATAAATAAATAAAATTGCCTATGCCCTTTCCTTCCACTGGCATTGGAAGGCAACTGCTGCTCCTTCTCATTATTCCAAAATTAATAGAGCTTTTACAGTATACACATAAAATTTGCCAAGCTGTCATGTGGAAACCAGAGATTGATGAAAATCCCATTGGAAACTGAATGAGAAGAGAGATGATGAAGATGATGTGGCAATATTGAATAATCATAAAATATAACAGACTTTTAAATGTAACAGAAATATAAATTACTTTAAACTATGTCCACTTACTTTTGCTTTGTCTTTTTTCTTCTTGTTCTAATGTTTCTTTTGTCCTTTCAACCCATTCTAATTCATAGCTACTGCTACTGCTATCACTGGTGTAGTGATGCCGATGACATTCGTCATGCCTATAATAGATAATAGTTAAGTTAAAAAATATACATCAATGTTATTAAATTTCTATAACAAATTTTAAGCAAAGCTTTTAGCAATATCTAAGCCAGGTTTCTTAAAATCGGAAGTCACACATTCATTTTCTGTTTTATTGCTTTTAGAAACTGTTTCCTATTTAAAATATCATTTCCTAAATAACAACAGCATATCTGGAATAATGCCCTGCAGTTTTCATTCTCAAACTTTTTACTTTTCTTTGTTAATAACCCAAAGATGGATGGCAGAAAAAAAAAAATACTCCTCATAAAGTAAGTAATAGTATTCTTACAATTAAATATAACCACAGAATACAATGGTCAGATAGAACTAAGTTAGTAGAGGTTGAAGTATGTCTGTCTCCTTTCAAATAACAAAACACCAATTTTAAAAACTATGGGATAAAAACTTTTCTATTTGCCATGAATTTAGCACAAATTCTGTAATCTAAAATCATCAGTAGCGTAGATTCAGAACTGAAAGGAGAACAAGATTAAGAGCAGCAGTTGAAGAAGATATAAAACTAATTTGATTTCCCGGCACCAGGCTAGATGCAATGTCCAATGATGAGCTGTCAATAATGGCACATGATCAGGGTGTTGGTTTCTATAGCCTAGAGTATGCAATGTGCGTTATGCAATTTGCTCACTGACACTTTCTGGTGCTCCAACATAGAAACTAGATGTAATCTGCACTACTGTTGCTCTTGTGTCGGTCTGTATGAGCCTGGACAGTCTACGCTGACCCCCGTCATCACTGGCATGTGGGCAGCCACCGCTTCGACACTTGATGCTGATATGTTCATTGATGATATATATTCGTAGTCGACTCTAGATACAGTTGCCTTCGAAAATGCTAGAGTAGTTACACTTGGCAGATAGAATGACCCATCTATCAGATAGTGTGTCAATAATCAAAGTTGCTAAGGTTCCTACAATTTGTCAATTGTGATGTACTGCTGGGAAGGCCAGATGTTTATCAGGTGCATTTGGTTTGGGTGTGTTCCACTGTGCGCTTGGGGTGCCAGCTTGAACTTCCATCACCCACATCGCTAATGTTTTGTCTATTCAATGTATATATAAAGCCTGACAGAAATTTGGAATTGCTGAACTCTAATTAAAAGAACATCTTTCTGTTTCTGCAATGCAAAACAGGTACAGACTTAAACAATTACAAACTTATTCAATTATTTGATTAAATCATTGAATAAAATGTTCAATTTAAATTTATCTAAAAGTAAATTAATTAAAATTACAATAAATTAAAGTTTTATAATTATTTTTAGAAGATTGAAAATCTAACTTACCGCCTGTGCTTCTTTTTCTTCTTTTTTAATTTCCTAATGACAGTATCATCACTGACACTTCCATCATCTCCGTAGCCGTGCTCTGTGCTTTCATTTCGATGTCTTCGTTTCTTTCTTTTTTTATGCCTTTTGTGGCTGTGGTGATCTTCAGACGACTCTGAATGGTGACCGTTAACAAGTGGCGTAGAAGCTTTTAAAGAATGAATATCTAAATTTTCAGAAGAATTAACTAAATCATTAGATGATTTTGCTTTAGAAGTCTCCAACTGCTTATTGTCACTGGATATACTTTGTGAAGGAGTAACCTGAGTCCATTCCTCTTTACTAGAATTAGGAGGAACGTATTTGCTACTTGGTTGAAAATTAGATTCTTTACAAGTGGTTCCTAATATAGTTTGGGGATGATTATGATCACTTTCAAGTTCACTGTTTTGCTTATTTGGAACTGTTTTGTTATTAAACTCTCTTATTTCTGAAGCCTTTTCAGAATCTGATTTTAAAGACGGATTTTTTCTATTTTCATCTATTTCTGAATTAGAATGCAAATTATTTTTGGAATTACAAAACTTTTCCCCATTTTCACAACTATTAAAATAGACGTTTTTAGTCTTTTGTGGTTCATGAGTTTCTGTATCACTGTGGTATTTTACTACAGTGTTGTATTTCTGATGCTTTGATTTCAATAATTTTGATGAATCATCAAAAGATTGCACTTTTCCAAAACTTTGCAAGTCATTGCTTTCTGCTGACTGCGAACGTTGGAACAGTGCCTTCCTCTTGGCAAAACTCGAATGGCTTTCTTTAATAACCTTCTTTGATTCATTTGGAGTAATTTTCCATCCAGGAAAGTGAAGCTCTGGCTTAGGCCCATCATTTTTATCTCTATCTGTGACTGTCCAATCAGTTGTTGAGTTCACACTTGTGTTGCTACCTTCAGAAGCCAAGGATGGCGACTGCTGACAGCTCTCCCTCACCAACCACTGGGACGTTGCTTTTACTTTATTTCCTGCTCCTGTAATGACAGACAGAGGATTGGACTTTTCCGTTGGCTTCACAATTTCACAGGGGGTTTCTTTAGAAGAACCCTTATTTTCACATTTCTCACTAACGACTGATTGCTCACAAGAATTACATTTTGGAGAACCAGGCAAATGAACTGTGGCATTCAGTTGGGGATTAAGAGTAATTTTATTTGCATCACTATCAGTGTGTTTGACACCATTCACATTCATCCGTCTTGGAGAAAGAGACACTCCTGACAGACGCGCTCGATTTTCCTGATCAGATTCTTCTGAAGAATCAGGAGCGTATGGCACTAGACTGGAGATGGGGTTTCCCAATGAACTTCCAACTTTTGATGAATGATCAGAAGGACTTCGATTGTTAGATAAAGACGGCATCCACTTCTGCTGAAGACTGTAAACTTTTCCATGCTTAATATGCATCACAATTCGAGGATGTTTTGGGTTGCCTTCTGTGGATGAGGATGTAGGGGAGATGAAATTAGACGAAGGGCTGATTTGTTGTAAACCTACTGGCTTAATCCCAAACATAACCTTTTCTCTGTAAAAATTAAAAACAAATAAAAAGAAGTCAGAGACCAACAAATACTACTAAGAAGAAGGCAACCTTAAATGTTAGATTTTGGACTATTAAGAATTAAAGGAAAATAAAAAGTTTGGTTTTAATAATTTTTTAAAATTAAAATTAATTTTCTAATCATACTGATTTATTATCTTTTAACTGTCATTGTCTTGCTTGCAGTGATGCAATTTGTTTATTATATCTTAGATTTTAGAACATCTGTACAATCAGATTCACAGCTGAAACAGTAGCTAACAAATAAATCTCAACACCAGCAAAAATATTCACCAATGCTTTTCTTCTTTCAAATAATGAACTGATTTGTTCCTTTTAAGCAAATCTTTTTTCTTTTCTTTTTTTTTAGTTTTTAATGTCTCTGTTTGATTATGTATAAAGTTTATATTAACTTCTGATTTAGTGCAATTTATTTTATTTGTGTAAAAGATTTGTTATTTAATACAAGATTGTGACTGAAGATCACTCTCACAAAATCAACCCAGAGATTGTTGTAACACTTAAAAGAATCCATCATTCAAATGTCATACATCGTTTAAATGAACTTGGAAAGGTCTAGAGAAATTGAACAAATGATCTTCTCACAAATAATAAATAGGTCAATGGAAATGCAAGTGTGCTACTTTTATAAAAGAACTATTTCTGAACCTGATTATAACCAGTGATTAAAAAAAACAAAAACCCAACAACTTCTATTTTTAAAGTGTATGCCAATCATGAGCCTTCATCCAAAGAAGATGACTGTTACTACAGGGCGGAGAATGATGAATTGATCAATGCAAAAAAATACTGTTCACATCTCAACAGAATCGAAGACATTTCACCAAAAAAGTAGCTCAGAAAAAAAAAAAAAAAGCCATCTTTGCTCAACAAGAAAGAGATTTTCATCAAAAAGTAATAAATAAAAGAACAAGGAAAGAAAATAGTCAAAACAATTTTACATATTACAAACAAGATGCTTATAACAGAATTTGTGTAATCATTCTTTACAATTATCAGACAAATAAGAAAAATTAAGGACTCAGCATCCAAAAATTACCTTGTTAATTATAGTCACCAAAGTCTAATGAGAAGTTGTGGACAATTATTGGTGCTCAGTGGCAATGCAAAAAAACCAATCAATGATTTGCCACCTGTCCAAGGCTTTGAAAGAGGTCAGAAAGAGGCTACAGAACAGGTTGAATACAAATTATATTGATTATTTCCAACAACATGAGTTATTAAGTGAACTGAAAACGGATAGACAACAATAGCAATGTTTAAATGAACGTCAATTTATTAAACTTGAATTTTGAAGAGGAACAGATTCCAAATTAGGAGTTAACTGGCAATTGTGAAGCCATGCATAGCCAAAGAGGCTTTTGACCGATATACGAAATGTAAATGTAAACTTTGATAATTAGGAGAATATCTAAATTAATTCATCCTCCGAGATCTAAGAACCACCAAGATCAATCCTAAACCAAAGAAGTAATGTATTGTAGATTCTGAATGAGGGAAAACGATATCGCCAGAATATTCCATCAAGGTTTAGAAAAATGCCTATCGATCAATCACAAAGAAACAACAACAGCTTAAAAAGTTCCTTAAACAGTAGTTTACTGATATACGGTGACGGAAGAAATAAAGCCCTGGTTAATGTGAAATGGAATTATTTAAATGAGAAACATTATCTGAATGGATAAGTGGACCATGAAAACGATCTTCTAAATTAGGTTTAATTAAGCTGCAGACACTGCCCAGGTTATTTCTAAGGCGGAAGATAATGCTTTGTAAAATGGAAGTGACATGACTTAAGACAAAGGATTTCTTTTTGGAAGAAAGACAGACCCACCGTACAGACAACTGATGGCCAAAAAACTGAAAAGAATCCCATTTTATCAGCAAAATGTGCAGTTTTGAGAGATGAGAAAATTTGAAAAGGTTGACAATTGATCCATTCTAAGCACTCACATGATCTTTTTGATGCATAAATTCTTTCTGCTATGACAGTTTTGAGTTATCTTGAGACTGATATTTCTACAATTCCACAAATAAATATATAGATATTGGATACAGCTGATCATGCTTGCACTATTTACAATTTGAAATTTAAAACTGTAATTTAAAAATATTAACTCACTACGTTTCAAGTCCTCATCTTGTGACGACCCCTTGTCAAGTGACTGTGGACTCACCATTGGTCTCATCTTCTCAATGGGATTCATCATTGCTCCGTTCTTCAGAAATACTGTCTTGAGCTCCCTCTGTAGACCTTTAAATCGAATCGGAGCATTGACGAATCCCAATGGGAAATCCACAGTCACTTGATAAGGGGTTCTGACAAGATGAGGACTTGAAATGTAGTGAATTAATATTTATAAATTACAGTTTTAAATTGTAAATAATGCAAGTATGGTCAGCTATATTCCATAGATTTTTAAACTGCACTTAAAAAAGCTTTTTAATTAAAAAAAAAAATTATCTTCCAATTTAATGTGAACTGGAAAGATCAATTCTGACCAGGGAACCATCAATACAAGACACTTCTTGTATTTCTATTTCTTACATGAATTTACTTGGTTCTCCTTTATGATTCCTGATGAGATTCTCCTTTATTGAATCTCCCTGTTTTATAGAAAACCCTGCATTCTTTCATCTGTTTATAATTACATAAACCAGACTGTCATAGCAATAGCAAAATGGAGACAAAATATTCCAGTTTGGAAATACATTCAAAACAGAAGTTTCAATATTGAAAAATATTCAATTCATCATAGTACCAGAAGACACAAACAATAAAGAAATTTTCTTCTAAAAAAAAATTGATTCATTACAATTAATATAATTAATAATAATTGATTCATTACAAGGTTAAGATCCAGTGTTTTATTAGGTGATATCTCAGGATACCTATTTCCCGCTCTTTAGTCATCGTCAGCTGAGAATAGTCACCAGCCAAGTAAAAAAAAAACTTCGATTGCTTTCTAAAACTAAATAAAGTATAAATGTTAATTAATTTCATAATTTTGCTGCTTAGATTTCAATGATCCAGTGCCTTATGGAATAGAATATAAGTAGTAATAAACCTAAATTATGAAAACACTTTCCAGCCACTAACGTAATTCTAGCTGTAGTTACTCCTTTATCTTCAGTGTATACACATCCATCATTATTTGTTTGTTTTCTGTTGCTTTTTTTTTTTCCCAGAAAGCAACATATCTCAACATTTTTTAAAAATGACATCATTCAAGACATCTTAGACATTTTGTGTCTCCATTTCATGGTTTGTTACAATGAAAATAATAAAATAATAATTATTTAATAATTAACAGTAAAAAATAATCCTCATTTACATTATATTTCTAATAATAGAACAACTTAGCTTTTTTAGCTTAATTAGTTTTTAAACTCAGTTTTTTCCTACAGCCAATGGACGAGCTCCTTCAAGGCAATTCTCAAAACAATTTATGAAATCCGTATTTTGATAAGAAACAGACCTGTCTGTCTTGAGATGTCTTGACTTTTAGCACTTAAGCTAGACTTAACCCAGTGAAATTCTCTAATTCATATAATAACGTTTACTTTAATAGATATAAAAACAAATTGTAGAACCTGAATTTCAAAAATGACATTTAAGTCTCTACAAACAAACATGCAGCCTCACTTCTTGAAATGTTAAAACTAAATCAAGTAAATACGACATTAGTGCCCTGTTCGCTTTGATAGGAAAAAATTAACCACAAAATACTCACTTCATTTATCTTAGCTCAAGCATTCTTGTAATGCATCACAATAAAAAAAAAGCTTCCAAACTACAAGAAATGGGGCTAAAAACAAAAGGAAGTGGGTGTTTTCGTGGTTAACTAATATTTTCCGATCACACAGATAGGGAACCGATGTCACATTTACTGTCATTCTGCATAAAGGGCTCTGCCGATTCTAGATCATTTACTCACTTGGGTATCCTCGGCTGATGACGGGTAATAACCCAGAAACGGCCATTCCGAGGTCCCAATGATGAGAAAATGATCTGGAATCGGAAAATTTAATACTGAAATCAGATATCAGAAACAGCTGATACAATGTCCAACTTGTTTTTATTAACAAATCCGAATTATTCTCACATGATTTTGTTAAGAAAGAAGAAAAGTTAAATGTGTTGCCTCTAACCCATGATTAAGATTGGTTTTATGAAGGTAATTGTTCTGATCAGGAATATTGATTAAGATGAGCAAGGAAACTTATAAAGCTCAAATCCATCTCCCAACAGAAAGATCATGTGAAACTCTTGTTGAAGAGATCTAATACCAAAAACACTTATAAATCATGCTGGCTTTGAATTTTTATTCTATTTTATTCTATTCTGGTTCTTAAAGCAATCATTTTAAATTGCAATTTTGATTTGTCATCGTATTTCTTTACCGTTTTCCACTGCTTTGACACTGTAGCCTACATAATAAGAAAACTTTTGAAAAGGTTGTTTTGCCAAAATGACTTTTTTTTTTCTCTACATCAGAATGTATCATTGGCTATTTTGTAATTTTTAAAATGATATTTTATTCAATTGTGAAACAATACTGAAGACATTTTTACCCAGAATCCAAAAAGGGTGAATTTTAGAACTACTTAAAAAAGACTATTTTAAACAATTAAAAATACCAATGGACCATAACAATGGACCGCAATCATTTTATTTCGTTTTGATAAAAACCATGCTTCTTTTCAAGGTTTATCTTACTATTTTGGGGGATAAATAGCTTCTTTGGTTAATGGAAGCAGAGAGAACAGTTATGAACTGCTATATTTACTGTGGAAGATGATAGTCAAGCATAGTTCAATGTAGTAGTTAATTGCCCTTCAGGTCTTTATAAATGAAGTTAAAATGCAACCGACAAATGTCTTAAAAACAGCTCAAGTTTCTATAAAATAAGAGAATGTTTTAGGTCTTGAAACTACTAGCATCGGTGTCATTTTTCATCATCAGGAGTGCAGTTCCCATAAAAAAAAAAATACAAAAATTTAGAACAACTCCTAAAAATGTGTGGCCTGCATTACCACTCATGTACAGCTGGTCTTATGTTTAATGACATTCATTTAGTTTCTATTACTGTATATCTGATAAACTGCTATTGCAATATTTCATTACAATAACATCTTCATTTATAATTGTATCGAAATGTTAATAACAGCAATAGGGCCTCTAATGTGAAATAATTCAGCTGCTTCATGAAATCAGTGACTAAAAAATTTCTAATAAGTAAATTATTTTATAAATCTCACGGAGGCAAGTATCAAAGAAGACTATATTTTATACCAAAGCCATGATGAACATCAAAATCATAACACTTTGAACTGATGTGGTTTTTGCATAATATCATCTAATATATTTATCTAATGGAGATGAAACTGAAGAAACTTTAAAAGAAAGCTAGGTATCTTCAAAATTACAATTATTGTAGGAACAAATAAAGAAGCAGAATGTAAGATTTTGTTTGTATTAAAACACAACTCCTCCAGTTTTGTTTTCGGTTTTTTTTTTCTATTCATATATATATATTAATATGTTGTTATAATTTTAATGAAATCCTAAAAAAATAAAAATGAATCTGCAAAAGAAATTTTTTCAAATGACATTCTATCAATGAAACTGAAAACAAATTTATCTTTACCTATTTGCTGATGATGAAACTGTTGCTGAAGGTGCTGAAGAGACAGAGCTAGAAGCAGGGCTGTTCAAAGAGCTGGAACTGTGATGAGGCTTTAGTACAACTAAACCAGGAGAACTAGACTTTCTTGGCATTCCAATCCCAACTGAATCAGAATTGTCTTGACCTAAGTATAAATAAAAGTTCTTATTTTACATTTCATAAAAATCACAGGAACCCTTCAACCTGCCAGAAATAAGATTAAGATTGCTTTTAGAGATAATGCAACAGGACTTAGTTCCTTACTTGCTGTTCCGTTCATATTGGTGACAGTATTCTTGACACAAGTAGGCTGTACTGTTGAACTCTACAATGACATAATAAGAATAAAATGAATTCCTGCAATAATATCTGACTTACACCATTTATACAAACAAAACAATGATGGGGAAGGAAGCAACTTAGATAGTAACTAATTAATTCTTCTGCCATTTACTGTTAACTAGATATTAAATAAAATAAATAATGCCAATTTTAATTGTGTTTTTTTTTTTATGTATCTAGGTTTTATATTGTTGCTACTGGTGTAGTTCAAGTGAATAGATTTTAATGAAGCAATATTAAAAGTAATTTCCCAATTTATCTGAACAACAACAACATTAACTTATAAACTAAACTTAGTCTTTGAATTCAATGTTACCTTTGTTATTCCCATTGAGCTATTTAAAATCCGAGTATAAAACAATAAGTAGGCCTGCTGACTTAAGACAAAATTTAATGAAACCTGCCGGACCTATATTAATAAACAAATTTAGCAAAATTAATTTACATAACAAATCACTGTTTAAAAATTCTGAAAATACACTAATAAATCCTTATACTTGATTAATGTAAACTATACAGTGTTCTAAAGAAAAGTCTCACAACTTCATTTTAGAGATATTGCTGATCTTAACACTACAACTGAAATTATGATAAAATTATTGCTTAAAATAGATACAAATTTAGTTAATAAAAATTCAATATCAAATTAAACAAACATTTTGGTAAATAACGTTTTAGAGGGGGAAAAAAAAATATTTAATCTAATATCAGCTATTTGATACATACCTTGCAATCATCCATAATATACCATAAATTATTAGAATTTCTTACAAAACAAAAATAATGCCCTGAATTGCAAGAAACTCCCTGATGAACTAACACAGCATATAACTGAAACATGACAGGATGACCCTAAGAAAGAAAATAATTTAAATATTATACAGGAGATAACAAAGCTATTTCTAATGATTTGAGAAGAAACTTTAAGAATCTTAAATAATAAAGAAGGCTGTGAGCAATGAAGCCTCTTTAATTATTTATTGTTATTAATCAAATTCATTTTGACAGAAATTCATTTACACACATTTTTGAGATACAAAAATGATTTCAATAGTTCCTTGTGTTTTTATCTAAAATTTAAGATCATTTAAAAAGAAATTTCATTAAAATTTAAAAGTTCAGATTTCTAACAACATGATCATCTTGCCATAAACTATAAATTTAATAGATTTTTTTTTTTTTTTTTAATATTCCACTGCAGACTTTTGGGAAAACTAAAGGAGATAAGGCTCCCAGCATTTTGTGACCAAAGTTGAGGTCAGGATATCAGCCCAACACCCACATGCCTTGAAACCATGTGAAAGAAATCTGGTTCCCATTCTATAGACGGCTGGGTGGACCCTAGGACTCATCTGGAGGAGAATTCATGTGGAAAAAACTGTTGGGATCAGATATTGAACTTGGCTCCTCCAAGCTGCAATCAAGCGCTTCACTACTTGGCTACTGGACCAATTATTTACTTTAAATAAGCTCAGATTTCTGACAACATGATCATCTTGCCATAAATTATAAGTTTAATAGATAGTTATTTAAATTAAATTAATTACTTATTTTGAATAAAAAAAAAATGAGATAATTTTATTTGATTCAGTGGCTAAATAATGTCATAAAATAAAAAATAAAATAAAAAAAACACTTACCTGTCTCTGAGACATATATGGCCTCATATCCAACTTTTCAGGAAACGTAACATGTTTTGTTATCTTTCCACCAATCATACGATTGTAATCGAATCTACAGCAAGAAAATACAATTTTACCATCAAATGATATTTTGAACCTTTTTATTAAAAATTGTAAACTAATACTGAAAATAAAAATAAAATAGAAGTGCAAATGTATTATACAAAAATAATATTTTTATGTAAACTACTTATTTAAAATTATATAATAATAAAATAATATTTATATTATTTAAACCCTAGGTATTTATGAAGGGAAAGTAAGAACCAAGGTTTTCATTTGTCTTGATTTTTTTTTTTTGCGACTTCTGCTTGTGCACTGTTATACAACAACAAGCAGAAAGAATAGAATTCCAGTTTTTGCTACTTACAGCCATGATTTGTTTAAAACATATATCACTGGCAATAATGTGAAGGTAAAAAGTGGCTTAAGAAATCAGATACAGTGAGCAGCAAATAAACTTTAACAAAGGAAATAAAATCTTAAAGAAAAAAATGAAGAAATTATCACAATAAATAAAGGCTGAACAAGATATTCTGTATATTATTATTATTAAAATCCACTTAGATATATATAAGGCACAGAAGAAAAGTAAAATTCAGACTGTAATCTTCCTCAATCAACTATACAAAAGTGAAAATTCTCCTCTGAATGGCAAGAAAGTGAGAGATATATTATGAACTGGCTTTGATCAGAACGATCAAAGTTCAGAACGATCCTTCTACTATTTGCAAAAAAAAACTTCTGAAAATTTTATAGAAAGGGGATGAAGAACTAGGACTTGAAACTGAATGTCAAGATCTTAACAAAGGTACTGACAGATTTAAGAAAATATTTAATAACTTAGATTCCGCCAGTAAATATAATATAATGAAATAGAAATAGGAAAGATAGGACACTTTTAGATGGTGGTTTTTTTGATGAAATAATGGCCAAATTATGATTAGTTCTTCTGTTACAAACAGTGTGAAATTCTATACAAGCTTCAAAACAACTGTGTCTTTTATCAGGGTGTCTACAAAATCTGAATAAAAAAATTCCCTGATTTTTCCCTGATTTCATGAACAATTTCTTTTAAAATTCCCTGATAATTCCCTGATCTGTTCAACCGAAAAATTCCCTGATTTTAAGTAATAATTGCAAAATTCCCTGATAATTCCCTGATTTTTTCCAGAATAAAAAAATTCCCTGACAATTCCAGGTTTTCCCTGATTTCCCGGTTCTGTAGACACCCTGTTTATGCAATCCAGACTGCAGACAGGGCAAAGTGCATTCTAGGAAATGATGCTACTCTCAGAGCATTCACACTTGTACCAATATTATCAGTCAATAACAGATAAATAATTGCACCACTTCCCTCATTAAGAACTCAAAGATAAAAATCTTGTTTTCATTCTATAAATGAAAACCTAGACAAAACATAATTTTATATATATATATAAAGATTACCAGTGATGAAATTGTCTTGAAGTACTGTCAGGAACTCACTTTTTCTATTATATTTATGCAATGAACTGAAGTATTATTTTTAATTGTAAGGTTAAGGATTTTCCACAAGAATTCTATTTTACAAGTGTGTATTGAATATACTAAAATATATGTCTTCAAAGAGAATGAAAAATATTAATCTACTCTCTATTGTCTTGCAATGAGGTTGTGCCTGTCTCATGTTCTATGACTTCATAACTCATTACTGAGATGGCATGAGATATATACAATATATCCTATTTACTACTCTGCTTCATTGTGAATTATGGAAGCAGAGCATCATTGCTGAATAGCCTTAACGGCAAAACAATTCAGAGAAGATTAAAATTTGAAAAAAGATCTATATCAAAAAGGATTTACAGATAAAAACACCCTATTACATAAGAACAAGAAAAAAAGACGAAAGAAGTATTCATTAGTAAGACACAAATACCAAATAAAATCAGTGGATTTCAAACCTTTTAAGTTGAAACGTTGCTATATTGGGAGCTCGATGAATGGTGAACCTTTTCTGAGCTGAACATTTCCTTTTACATTTAGGACACATGTAAGCATTCTCGTTGTCTAAAATTTCCGGATGTACAAATTTTTCTAATGCTTTTTCCAGACTAGGCACATTCTACAATAAAAATATATATGAAATATGTTATTATAATTACTACTTATTAAAGATATAAAGAACAGAAGGACAAAATTACATTATGCCATTTTTGATCTACTGTATTTCCATATGCAGTAATAACAGCTTAAAGAAATTCTTACCTTTATATCCAAAATAATATCCATGAAATGGTCGTATGTATCGCTTTTCTCTTTACATCTCAAGCAAATCACTAAAAAAAAATATATATATATATATATATTTATCAAAATTGAAATGATTTTTCTGAGAGGTTGAAGCAAGTTCAATCAACAATTGTCTTTTGTTTTATTAGCATTCTTATTAAAAAAAATCTAAACGTAAATCAATGTTTTTATTAATTAGCAAATGGTTCAAAGCTTTCCCTTAACAGTTCATCCTCAACCTAAACTTTCAATAATCAATGGTTACAATCAAAGTTATATAATTTTATGGATTTTAAGTCAGTCGTCTGTAAATAAAATTTAGAGTAAATCATAGGTAAAAAAAATAATGGATATTGATATAAATACCAAAAATAATACATCTATAATACTTTTTTTTTAGATGAAATTAACATTCATTCAAAGTTTGTTCTCATTTTATAAAAAATAAGATATAACATAGACTAAGATATCAACAAAGGCACCAACAAAATATAGGCTAGAGCAACAGTCATTTGAAAGTTTATTATACAAAGTTTCACTCTGTTTGAGAGATTAAAATAAAAAAAAACAATTTTGGGATAAATACTGTAATGCAATTTTATATACTGACAAAACCAGTGGAACATTTAGCTGCTTCTCATTCTAAATACTGTTCAAAAGTCTAGACAAAGTATTGTAAAATAAAGATCTTAAGTATTTTACATATTGTATATCGTGCCTAGAAATGTTCTGTTTCTCTAAAAGGACATGATGGAATTTCAAATAAAAATCTGCATTCAGCTGACATTGCTAAACTAATGACCTAGTAAGAAACATGAAGTTTGATGTTTCATTGAAAACTGGTTTGATGAAAGCTTTTGGAAATCATTTTGTAAATAAGGAAACCTCCCAATTGTATGGTCCATCGTCTTCTCGTCAGATATGAATTGGAAACAGGAAACTACGATGCAGAGTTATCCTCTAAATGTAATATTAATCTGTTTATGAATATCAGAGACCTAAAATACCATCTACTAACTAGTCTTCATTGACAACCTAACTTCTGTGGTTTCGAGCTTCTCAAATCTTGGATTACATGATGCGCACCTCATACGCTGGATGGCCTTTGGAAAGGCTGTTCAGATGTGTGGAAAAAAATCCCTGATAGTACCTATCCAGAAGCCTCCTGAAATGGAAATTATGATGCCGGGCAATTGTCTGTGGTTGTCGCATCGAGCAGCATTGTTGGTGGAGGAAGGACTCATACTAGGTTCACTGATATTGTTTGGTAATTATCTATTTTCGTGCATTGAAGCCAAGGGCATTTTAACATTGCACATTGATTTCTTCAGTGTGTAAGATCTCTACTACTTACTATTTAGATTTCTACTCATGTCAAAATGGATCTTGACAAATTTTTTTCCCTACAAATTTTAAGCTTCTATATTTTCAAGTTAGTAGGATAATGTGTAGTCCTACAAAGAAACATACTGATAAACCTAAAATAAATAAGATGTTATTGCATAACATGAAAAACTGCATATACCTTGGCAAAAACAACAAGTCACTGAAGAGGCTAAATAAATGATGGTAGCTATAAAGCTAATGCTTTTACTTTAATAGATCTCTGCTCTTTCCATTATATAATGTAATAAAAAAGATATTCAATGTGTCCAATGTTAAAAATAAAATCTTTAAAATTATTTACAGAATACATTAAAATTATACAGGGTAATTTAAGCCTTTTTGAACAAGGCTTATCATTGGTCCAAAATCTTTTTGGTAATTTCCATCTTCCAAACTAGAATTACAGTAAAAACCTGAAACTGCCTGTTACTTCTGTCTGTATAATTCATCTTTTTAATTTTTATAAAAAGTTGTAGTGATGAACGTGGCCTTTGCATCATTGAAGAGTAAGTTTTATTCCTTTATAAGAATAAAAAATCCTTTAGGTTCTTTTAATACCCAAAATACCAGGTGTCTGTGAAATAACGTTAGGTGTTTGAAGTGCCATATGTTGAAGTGCCATATATGTTTCTTACTAGGTACATTGATCTCAAACTTTGGATTGTAGGCTTATGGGTGATGGGAAGTGCAATCAGGAGAAAAAGTTCACATAGTCACTACCATGGGGAATGTGGCACTGCTGTCAGCTATGCAGTAGTTTCTGGTTGTTGTTGCTTGTTCGAATTCAGAATTGTGGAACACAACGGTTGGTCACAGAAGATGTTCAATGTGTCTAATGTGATGCATACTGTGCTCTATAATGCATGTCGGAGCAATTTTGGAGTCACATCTTACGGCAGTTTTCAAGTCTTGTAGCGTATCTACCTCGATAGACCATATCCTTGAGATAAACCCAGAACCAAGTCACAATGATTGGTGTCAGGGGATTGTG
The DNA here is from genome assembly GCA_023159025.1 of Thereuonema tuberculata. Lineage (NCBI taxonomy): Eukaryota > Metazoa > Arthropoda > Chilopoda > Scutigeromorpha > Scutigeridae > Thereuonema > Thereuonema tuberculata. The sequence continues at coordinate 65,199,673 of JAFIDM010000004.1, forward strand.
CAGACCATGCAGAAGGATAGTGCTTTCTTATTACATGATCATTAGGGATTCACTCTGCAATTGCATTCCTAGCAACATGTGATGTGTGCGATGTAGCTCCATCTTGCATGAAGACTATTGTGTTTAGGGTACTATGCTGCTGCAGGATGGAAACACTTGGTTTCTCAATAAAGATGTGTAGCAAACCCCTATAATGGTGCAGAACCATATGGTACATCGTAAATTTGTTACCGATAGTGGTCCTCGACCCCTTCTGTTGCCTCTGATACGCCTCTATTCACGTAATGCCCTAGTGGCATTTGAATGCAACTGATAAAGCTTTACGAGTAAAGCGCAGTCAACACGTGTTAACGACATTGCTGTACTCTTGTTGAAGACTAGTGCAAGAGTCATCGTGTACTAGCCTTTTCAAAGAGAGCTCCATTTGCATAGCTGACAGGAGCCCTACTTGCCCCCCTGGTGGTAACTGTGTGAACTAGAAACTTTTTTCTCATGATCCATAAGCCTACAATCCAAAGTTTGAGATCGATGCATGTAATATTTATCAAGTTATGGCACTTCAAATGCCTCACATTATTTCTTGGAAACCAGGTATTATTGTTAAGACAAGACAATGTTACTGCAGTTGTAACAAATAATAATAATGAATCTTTCATTCAAAGCAATTGCCAATGTGAAAGCGTTTTTCAGCATATTATGTTACTGACAGGAATTGAAGAAACAATGAAGATTTTATTCACTCATGAAAACCAAAGTATTTGGATTAGTTTTGTACAAAAATTATGACTGTATCTTATTGTAGAAATTTTTTAGTAATTAAGTAATAATTATTTTGATATATAAAAGTTATTACCTTGTGATCTATGATAACCACCGAATATATGATTAACAACTGTTGTCTCTAAGCTGATTCGATCCAATCTAAAAGAAAAAAAAAATCCAAAGTAAATTATTAACAACAATAAAAAATAATACAATAAAATATTAAAATTTACCACACTATGCATTAAATACTTACGTTGCTGGATTATGGCCATTTAAAGATGATTTAATCATTGACTCCATTACATAACGCAAAAATTCATGTGCATCTTCTTGTCTTCCCCACACCATATGCTTTGCAATAGCTATTGGAAAGAAAAAAAAAAATACAACCTTTTTATTTACTTCATAGCAATCTAATTTCTCTTTTTTTTTCCCCTCCTTAAAAAAAAATAAGAATCTTCAGCCAAAAGCCATTCTTCAGAGGTGGGGGTGGGGAATTAAATGTTATTTTTGGTTATTTTAGATAACTTGAAATGACAATTGAACAGAATTGACCTAATACTTGAGGTCCTACCATTCACTTGCAAAGGAAAGGATTTTTTAGGGGAATTCAGAAATATATCTATTTATATATAATTACATTTATCATAATGCTTAAAAACTTCACTTAACATAAAAATTAAAAAAGAAAATAAATCAAAATATACATTACCTTAATTTATGCATTTTATAGAAAATGTTTCTTCAAAAAAAGTTATTTTTTAATAAAGATATAGATTACATTTGCTTTTGAAAACCCAAAGATTTTAAAACTAAACTAATGTGAAATAAAGTAGTTTATTTATTTGATGATTTTAATTGTAACTGTCTAAATACTTGAACTGAGAAGGAGCAAAATAAATATATTCCAATTTAACTTTGGGAATTGAATCAAAATCTCTCTGCCCAATTGGCTAATCAAAGGCTTAAATTAATAGACAATGCTGAAAGCAGTAGTTTTATCTGTAAATATTTATGTCTTTTAAATTGTTAAACGAATATCCATCACAATGTTACAACAAGTTTACTGTGGATGTTTCACTACTATTACCCTGAATTTTAATAAGCAATTTCTAGCTTTGAGGTTGAAGTGAAATTTTAATTACTATTCCATAGAAATGAATGTAGTTTTAAATAACAAAAATTCATCACAAAAATCAAGCACTGGCCTATCACTCAACATAATGGGAGGGTTTCCAAAATTTTATATTATATTAACAGTACATAAAATTATAGAAACATATGAAATCATGATTGGTAGAAAAAAATTGGCTTTATTTATTTTGCAGTTATTTTAGAAGTTCCCCAATTCCGTGAGAAAGCCAAGTAACTTCATCTTTTTAACCTTATTTCCATGTGTATGTTTCAAAAAAAATTGGAAATCCATATTAACCTAGTAATGGAGAGAACTTAGTGCTTAAATTACACCTAATATATGTGATTCTTAATCAGAAGATTCAAACTATAAATCAGTATTTAATTCTGCTATGATATTTTAACTTTCATTAAATAATAAAATGTTGAGTTGTAGCTATAATGTTTGACTGAATTTTATTAGTTTCCTCCTCTTTTTTTTATATATATATTAATTTATCTGTGCACTTTGGAGAACTGCAGTTAAAATTAAATAGAAATCATTAGTCTGGACTCATCACCACTATTAGAATTGTTAGCTTTACATAACTTATTAAATAAAGGATATGGGCAGAAGGAAAACACAACAACCATATAAAGCATTCCATTATCTACAAATTATATATGGAGGAAAATTTATACATATTTAAGATAATTTTCAAGTCACAAATGGCAACCTCTTTAAGAGTATTTGAACTTAATAATGAAGCCAAAATATTTGGCTTCGAAAGAAAATTTATTTACCCATTACTTCATAAATATAAATAATGAAGCATTCATGAATCAGTTTATATAACTATAATGGACATATAAAGAATGTATTCTTCTCTCATTGCTATAATTGCTATGTAAGGTGACTAATAAACAAATCACTAGAATAGTAGCAACAATTATAATTCCATTTGACTAAAATCCTAAATGTGCTTTGAAAAATGAAGCTCCCATAACTGTAATAATTACACATCTTCATTCATTATTCAAATTACAAATTTCCATTTACCTTTCAGTTTTTGTAGAATACATTGTGGTTTAATAGTTTCTCCATTTTTTTCTAGAGCTCTTCTGATGTGACGATACAATTCACACATCATACAGAATCCAACGTTCTTACCTTAAGAAAAGATAGGAAAAAGTAATAATAATAAATTAAAAATTCTGCATTTAAAGCAAAATATTACAACAACAAAAAAACTAAAAAAAATTAAATGGAAGTTTCACAATATTAATGAATTATCTTATAGTTTTAATGCATTCTGGTTCTATATAGTCTGGGAAAAATAAATGAACAAAATTTTGCTAAATTTTTACATTCTTGTCATAAATATTATTGCTATTTTACTGTAAATGAAGAAAGTTCTAAACAATAAAAAGATTTATAACATAAAGACATCTTCATCACTGATCTAAATTTAAAGTTATAGTGAAAGAAAGAAACAAATAAATAAATAAATACTTACAGCTAGTGACATGCTCATCAAATTCAATGAGATGATTCACCAGTGGTGGAGTATATGTAAGACACTGAAGGATGGCATTCAGAAAACAGGTGTTTCCTAGATTAGCTAATCCAGCTCCTATACGATAAACCCTCTGCCATCCTAAAGTGATTTTATTTGGTGGATGAATCATAACATTGGGAGACGCAATACCATCATCCTCTTTGGAGGAATCATGGTCTCCCATGCCATTCATCTCCGATACTGAAATAAACAC
>JAFIDM010000004.1:65218339-65230170 GCA_023159025.1 Thereuonema tuberculata
AAATGATGTGGTTAAGGAAGAAGAGGTTATTATGAATTATTTATATTCATTTGGGAGCTATTGAGTCTATTCCCCCTGACAACTCCCGAATGGAAGGTCGGATTGGCAAACTGACTTCACCATCAGAGGTCCAAACACTGTCGGAATAGAGTATTTTCAGAGATGCCCCCCCCCCCCAATGTTTGAGATATTTGGCATTGTTTTCATTGGAATTTTGCTATTAGCTTAAATGTTAGAAATGCAACCATCTCATGTCAGTTATCAGCTATAGCTTGATGGGGGTAAGATCTCAGACTCATATGCTGGAGGTTGTCGGTTCAAATCCGTATATCTACGTTTTTTTTTTTTATTTTTAAATTTAAATTTTTTGTTTTATTATTAGGGGTAGCCCTTAAATTTATGCTTTAGAACAAAATTATAATCACTTGTTTATTCTAAGGAAGTAACAAAATGCTTTGGCAGAAAAGTAATAGATTTCAATTGTAGGGAGTTGAAGTGCAATTAACTCTAGACAAAGCTCTTTAAAACTTTCACTTAAGATTGTCAGATCACAGGCAAATGGGGACACTTTGGTTAGGGAGAGCAGAGGGAGTTGATTTGCCTGAAATTGTACTTATAATTACCAAACATTTTAATTACTTTACTGAAGAGTCTGCTATTTATTATTATTTTTTTTTAATTTTTAAGTAATTTAATATTGACATGTACTTAAAAAAAAAAAAATAGGGTCGAGAATAAGAAACGCAACAGCATACCGCTGTAAATGTAAAAATGTAACCTTTTTGCTTTCTCTGGCTGATTTTTTTTGTTCTTGCTTTACCCGAATTTTCATTTTTTTGGGAGGGAGGGAGCACAGATGCCCCCCCCCCCCACCGACTCCTTCACAATTGGCCAGACCACATTAATTTTGATGAAATCAATTATCAATTGTATGAAATTTCTCTTATCAAATATCCAGTGAAAAAAATGTTAAACACAAAGTTAAGAAATGAATTAATTTATTATTAAAAAAGACAATTATTATGGATGCCAATGCTATCTTATCTTTGCCCATTCCAAAATAAAAATAATAATAATAATAAATAAATAAGACGTTAAATAATTAAAAATAGCACTAAGCAATAAGCAGGATCAAAAATTAGTCTTAAAATGAAGACTAACAAAAATGGGAATGGAATTTTATGAGATGTTTATTCATGAAGCTACTTTCTAGTTTTCTAGAAAGAAAGAGTTAATTCTCATCTTGACAGTTCACAGTAAAAAAAATTTGTAATATGGCCGTGACATTGAAGATGCTCTGTCTTATTTTTCTTTTTTCCTATTTGGATGAATGTCACCCATCAATTTTATATTTGCTATGGAGTGCATTCACAAGATAGATTCATTATTTTATTTTTATGATTTTTTAAAAAAAACAACATAAATTTAAACAATAAATAAATAAGCAACAAGGAATCCAGGCTTTACATTCTTTTGAAGAGCTTCATTTGAAAATTTGAACTTATGAAATGAAGAGCTTCATTTGAACTTATCAGGGAGTTTAAGTTAAGTTTTTGGTCAATTAAAGTTAAATGGAATAAATAACATTTCATTCAATGTATACAAACAGCTCCAAAATTAATTTCTTAGTTCCAATTCTGAATACTTAAATTCTTACTTTGAAGTTTGTGTTTAATTACTATGCTTCTTCAAAATCCACTCACTACATTATGCAGAATAATATTTTATAATGTACAGTATATTTCAAAACAGATCAAAGCGTTCATCTTCCAATTTATTAATTTTTCAAATAGTTGCTTTACTGTAGTTATTTCCCTTTGCTCTTAAGTCCTCTACTAACTTTCACTCTTTAATTCCTTTACTCCTGTGTCACAGTAAGTTAGGAATTTTGTTTCTGCTCGTACAAGCATTAAGAGTTTCAGATCATTGAGGAGTTAAAGTTAGTGTACGTAGAATAGGCAGACTTCCAGAAGAGAGGATCGTGTCATCATATGACAGATGTGAACTGATCCAAGGGTGTTCCTGCCCACCTTCCAAAGACATAGAGGCATCACTAGAACTCTGTGTGTTTACTCGCACAATTGCGAGGCGACTTGCATTCTTCATGCCTCTTACACTGTCTGTCATTAACATCTGACCATTGGTGGCTTTGTCTGCAATGGGTAGCATGGACAGCTACTAATTGGAACGAATCATGTTGAAGACAAATCCAAGTTTTTATCTGGACACAGATAATCACAGTACTGGAGTATGGAGAAGCACTGGGCAGTGCACAAATCCAGACTTCATTGTTGACCTACATGTTTGTGTCATGGTTTGGGGAGCTATCTCCTACGATTTGCAGTCCCCACTGGTATCAAGGGAACACTGAAGGCTTAGCGGTCTCGCAATTGTGCACTAAGTGGTGCAGCCTCATCTGCTTCCCACCATGAGTAGCTCCAGCAGTCCATTCTTCCAACAAGATATTATTTATCCTATAAGCATGGGACTGCCTCGTGCTTTCAACATCCTTCCTTGGCCAGCCAGGTCTCCAGACTTGTCACCCATTGAACATGTGTGGGATCAGCTGGGATGGAAGCTTCGACCATCAACGGGTATGAGCAATCTGAACAGCAGTTGAAACAGCTATGGAAGAATAGCATTAGACATTTCTATGACTTCATACCAAGCCCTATCACTACATATATCCACACTAGGGGCAATATAATGCAATACTAAAGGGACTATTGACCTGTTGTGTTTTGCCCAAATAAATGGCCCATTTGTTCTACTATTGTAATCAGTTATTTGCATTGCATTATCATCATTCACATTGCCTATGCCAAGTGCCATTCACATTGCCTATGCAGCATTTTGACAGCTGCCTCTGGATGTGTAATGTTTTTTTGCAAATGATGTTTTTTAATCAAACCTCGGCATATACATCTACAGTATTTAATGTACAGATTATTATTTTTTTATCACTGTTGAATTTAGGAATTGCAATGTTTACTTAGTTTTGTTTTTGAAATAAAGAACATGTTCGAGGCAGAAGAAGATTTAAGATGATCGACAACGTTATGGTAAATGGATCTTATGTGGAGACGAAGAGGAAGGCAGAAAATAGGAAAGATTGGAGAATGCTGGGTTTGCAGTGAAGGACCTGCCCTTGGCAGAGAACTATGAATGAATGAATGCTTATTACTAAATTTATTGTTTGTCTGTTTATTCTAAAATTTTCTATCTTTTGCTATTTTTTTAACTGATTCTTAACCACAGATAGCTTCTTTACTTCAATTACAAATTTTAATTTAACCTTTTAAAATGAGAAGCTTTCACATTTTTTGTTCAGTATGTTTTGCTAATATGCAACAACATACATCATACACTTGGTGCCTATTTGAAATAAATAAAATAAAAAATTAGCACACGTCACAAGCACTATTATTTTGCAATAATTAAAAAAGGCATACTATTATTTGCAGTTAAATGATGAAGAGTCTTGTAAATGGTACAATTTCCTTCTATCTATCTTAAGCAATGGTGACTGCACATGATATAAAAGAATAGTATCTGAAGGAATAGTGCAGGGCATCATGGCAAACTCCGTGGAGAACTCCTTATTTCTGTAAATGTTTGTTTGGAAATCTCCAAACCTTCAGAAGTTGTAAGATTATATAAAAGCATGATCACAACTTTCTTCAAAAACTACTGCAAATGCTTGGGGGGGGGGGGGGGTAGAGGGGTTTGGATCACTGCTCTCATGTTGTAGTAAAAGCACATATTCTAAATATTTTATTCACTATAATGACTATTAAAAGAATATTGAACTTTGACAACTTCATTAAAGGAAACCTTTTAAATTTGATAGCTATAAAATCTGTACAGATGGTTAAATTAAAATATTAGAATATTTTCATGATAAACTTTAAACAAATCAAAGTTCATAAAATAATTAAGCTGATAAATTATATCCTTTTTAAAACAGAAAGTCAATTCAGTTAAAAGTTCAAAACTTGAACTGGTTAGTGCGCACGTGCGAACAGCTTCCTTGCATGCAGTTTGCATTCAATTCGAAGCTGCCAAAGATTTGATTGTTATGTGAAAACTCTGCAAAATAATATTTGCAAATGGCCGCGAAATTGAATTGTTATTGGGAAGGTGTCATTAATGGACTTTCCGAAGCGGATACTCCTATCCTATCATTGTAAAAAAATGTTAGGAAAATTGAATTATCATTAGCTGTCGACATGTGGGCAATGTGATATGAAGGAACCAGAATCTGGCTCCCAAAGTTCATGGATGGCAAGTTAAACACACTTGTAAACATGTACAACCTGCCAGCTACACCAGCACTGTGCAACATGTCAAGCAGATGGCTCTCCTGGAAAAACCCCCTACACAGCATCGTATGGCTGTTAAGCTTGGAATATCTCAAGGGGCCATTTTACGTATCGTACAACAAAACCTAAAAACAGAAAACACGAGATCACAAGCTAACAGAGCGGTAAATTCATAGTGGTTCACAAATGCCCGGAAACTTTACAAAATGGATTGTAACCCTCTACGAAGCATGGATTTACTAAATGACACCGGCAAACCATGAGCAATTTTCTATCTATCAAAAGATGTGAAGGGACATTCCGAATTTGTTCGACAGTGCAAAGAAATTTTTTCCAAAGGTTTTATGGTGATGGCAGGTTACTGCACAAGTGGCAAATTAACTTTTCATAGAGTAGCTGCAAACATGAAGATAAATGCTGCGTATTTCCAGACATTTGGGATGGATAGCATTTTTGATGAAGATATCCCCCCCGTCTCTACGAAACAACATGAACAAGATGCAAATCCATATGGACAAAGCATCAAGTCACACATCTAGCACATCATTGGCTTACTACGAAAGCAGACAGGGTGAGACAGGGATAGCAGTCATGCCCTACATTAGGAGTCTGGTTAAGTCTCCCGACGTCTCATCTATGGATTTTTGTGCATTTGGGATTTTAAAAAACAACAAGTAGACCAAAGACAGTTGAAGGCATTTGGAAAGTCTGTAAATAGGCTTGGGATACAAGACCTAAGGATCAATTAAACAAAAGCCTTGAACAATGCAAATTAAGGTGTCCAGCTATTATCAGGAATGTGGGTCGTCATCTCGAACATAACAGATGGTGGAGAAAGGGAGTGGTTTAGAAGTGTAAGCCTTTAAATTTGTGAACTCGTATCTAAATCAACCTTCTATAATTCAGAGAAATTATTTCAATCAGAATAATTAAATATAAATGTAATTCAATAAAAAATTTCAAGTAATTCCCCATTTTTAACTTATCCTTTAACTTAAAATGTATATACAATCAATTTATATTGTTTTATCGATTTTTATTTTGGCTTTATTAACAAGCTGTTTATCCATATTTTACACATTGTTTTATTACTCTGATATAAATCCTAAAAATTCTACTACTGATTAAGTGATTAATAATTAAGTCTATTAAAAAAAAAATGCAAAAGAATCTTAAAGTAACTTTTATTATTTACTTGAATTGTGTGAGGCAACTATTCTATTAACTAAATAACACAATCATTTTCACTGAAGACTGTTCATGTCACTGGATAATTCTTGACTGCTTTAGTTAGAGTTACATTTTCCAAACCTTTACTTAATGAAAGTTTATCAATTAAAATATTTCTATATTTATTAAATATATATATATATTCCTAATGATTAAAATTCTATGCTATCAAAATGTTTTCATTATTATTATTATTTTAAATTTAATTATTTCAAAGCTGAACTATTTTAATTCTAAGAAGGTCTTGTCTGAAACTGAAACTGCCAACTCTTCTGTGCTATGTATTGAGTCCATTAGTATTTTAACTTAAAAAATAAATCAATTTGTCATCAATTTTATTTTTCCTGGAATATTAAGTATGACTTAACTTTAGATTTAATTCCTTTTTTTTTTCTCTCAAACTCGATTTTAATTTATTTTTATTTTGTTTTTTTAAAAGAAAAAAAAAATGGAGAGAAAGAGAGAGAGAATGAACTGAAAGACAATTTAACGTTTATTAAGGAAGTGTTTAAAATCATAATTACAAAATTCTATAGTTAAAATCAAGGATTTCCAAGAAAATGTGTTTATCTGAAAAGTAATAAAACAGAAAAGCCTTTTAACTCCCTTCTAATGAACGTAGTTAAATTATTGAAATTGAATAATGAAATTCATGTCGTCTTCATAAATTTTGTTTCGCCTTTTTCATTTTTCAGAATAAAATAAATATCTGCCTGATAACGAGAGTGAAATTTTAAATTGGGGGAGGGAGGAGGATATTATCCAGCTATCTATCTATCTATCTATCTACATATTAATATATTACATGTGATGCATACACTGACGGCCTGCAAGTATTACATCTTTTTCAAAGAAATACAACCCTACTAGGCTGATTGCGCATCCCCACCCAAATTCATTCAAACGTCTACTTGCCGGTCTTCAGCCCCCAAACTCCCTTATCCCGGCCGAATGCCTCTGGACAGAAGAAGCGCCATGGAGACGAGGAATGATAAAGGAGTCTCTTAACTCGTATTTAATTAATTAATTGAATAAGTAATAAATAAAGTAAAAATTACGATTGATTGTAAATATCTTTGGAATTTATTTGATTTAGTATTTTTAAACTATTTTCGAATAAAACTTTGTTAAAACAAAATTTCATATAGTGAAATAAAAAAAAAAAAAATTATCATCAAATAAACAAACATTTATTTGCATACATACACACTATTTCAATCAGGGTAAGACAGAATGTGAACGACCTTAATCAAATTCAAATTCTATAGAAACATAATTCTCTGAAGTAGGAAAAAAGTGAAATAAACCCAATACGGAATTCTTAGAATTTTTTTTTAAACACTCATAAATAATTGTGGTTATGGTTATTTATTTAATTGTGTATTTATAATAATAATGAATGGGCAAATTGTTAATTGCTGGCAAATATACTAAGCAATCAACCCAAAATACAAAAACATTCTTCTGAGAACTGCCTTTAAACCTCCCCCCCCCCCCCAACTCCCAGCAAGGCCTCTTCTCCCCCGTTTGCCTCATACACTGATAAAAACTATTGAGAAAATAATTACTTTTTATTATTATTATTTATTAAATTGAGGATTATTTCACTTTTCACCAAAAAACTATTTTCTGGCGCGAACTGTTGGGAAAGAGGACGGGGAGGGGGTGAATGAGGCATTGAAAGGGTCTGTCTATGTATTCGATCAATGGCCTACTTGTGTAAATATGTGACACGTGTTTATCGCGCTACTACAGTCGATGTATTTTGGGCTACGAACTTAATAAAGCTATGGAAAGATAGTAAACAGAATCTATAACCGTGGAATAAATCAGCAATCATCCGGAAGTGTTGTTAGCCATTTATTGGTTTCGAGCCATTATGGCAAACCGGTCAACTATTGCAACAGACTGATAAAAATAAACAACGATGGCGTTTTAAAAAAAAAGCGGAAAACTGTTTTAAGAATGAACAACAAAAACTTTAAAAAAATAATAATAATAACAATTCCTGCGTTTTATGTCTTTGTTATTTGGCGATCGATTTATTACGATATTGAGATTAACTCGTACTATTTCCCCTCAGTACCTTATCTCTTTAAACTGCATTCTCCAATTTAAAACCCAATTAACGGCTGGCAGAAACTTAATCGCACGATCTCGACAAATATAGATTACGTAAGGGTCCAATTTTTTGATAAATAAAATCTTCTTCACAATGTAGTTGCGTATCAGGAGGAAAACAAGGGATGATCAAGTTTCGTTGCCCGAAATGCGGGAGGGGGAGACAAGGTAGTTTCATGGCGCTACTCACGCCGTTTGCAAAGATTTTCAAATCGGGAAGTGATTGTGTTTATTTTCAACAACCCCAAACAACCATGTCCTCCCTTTCTATTCCTACTTATAACGAATAACTCATGGAAAGCGGTCGATTTAAATCTTCTAAACTACAGAATGCAGATACGAGTACAACAACAGCGTGTTTCATAGACAGTTAATTGCCTTCAAAATCACGATCGAGCCCTCATTCAATTCCCTCGTACGTATTTATGGCACCTCCCCTTCCAAGCACAGCATTTTAATTTCAAAGGAATAATTCTTGTCTATTGTAACTATCGATTACGTAATTAAAATTCAACATTATTAAATATTTTGTTAAGCGAAGCGATCAAAGCAGCCATAGTAGCTGTATACCATCCACTGCAATATTCGACGAGATTCAGATAATGATTTCACCAACGTTTCGGGATTTTTGAGCCGGAAAGTCACCGAAATAGACCACGCCATATTTCAATAAGACCAGAAAAAAATACAATTAAGCAGATTTGTTATTAAAAAAATCACAAAAACGTACTTACCAATGTATAAAATGCATGGTAGTCTAAAGGTAGATCACCTTCAACACTATCATCCGGGATTTTCGGCCACTCAATTGGCAACCGGTGTAACAACAAAAGTAATCATAAAGAAATGGAATCCGAAATTACGTGGAAAACTTAAATTATTCGCTGACAAAATTCTAAACGACTAGAAATTTATTTTGATAGTTGAACATATTTTAAAAATATTATTTAAATTTCTTCCAATTAAAACGCTTCTTTTTATTGAAATTCAAACGAAATATGTTCATTTTAAGCCCGTATTTTAAAATACAAAATAGAATTGATTTTTCATCAGATAAGTTCTAAAGATTTAAGAATCTTATCATAAATTTGGAATAATTGAATCTTTAATTTTCCTTTAAAAATATATTTTGATGGTAAAAATTAATTAGGACATCGAGTATAATTCAAAATGGCTCTGGGGAGGTTAACGTGTATTTGGCGGCTTTCGTCCTCAAATTTCTATAGATGTTTAAAAGTTAAAGATTTTTCATATAATATGAATTTATTACGTTTTAGAAGCGTAATGTCTAAAGTAGTTATACCAAAATGTAAATTGACGAACTGCGAGGGCGATTTACTTGATATCGGCGCCTGTAATTCAATATTTAAGTTTGGTTTGGTCCATCAAAAGCGACTTTTGAGTTCAATGTCAAAAGAAGACATTAAACGAAAGATACAGGACATTTCTGATAAATTTGCCGAAGCACTGGAACTTCTCAACGATGCTGTTAGTATTCACTTTAATAGTTTGATAAATGTCTTTAAACTTGGTTAGAGATAAAAAAAAAAAGAAAATTGGACAAATGTTAATAATAAAAGTGTCCATTTATTAAATTTCATGATAAATATTAACGTTACTATTAATAAGACGACGTATGTTTGAATCTTTTTGTTGAGTTATAAATTTAGTTGACAACACGCAAAAACGATTACAGATCGAATAATAAAATAAAAATGGAAAATAACGATTTTACACAGATTACCATCGATTAATTATGGAGAAATTTACCCAATCGATTTGGAAGACCTATAGTCAGATTAATAGTTCCGAGGCGGAGTCATTTTTTGTTTACGATTTTGCACTGTGGAGTTGTTATTGGACTTAGGTTTCTTCTGTTTGTTTTTGAAAAACCTCAATAATAATCCTGATGTTTAAAGGGCTTCAAACAGTTTAAAAAGTGCAGAGAAGTATTAAATCAAATAAGTTTTGTCATGTAATTTGGACATCTTTTTCTCTCTAAATTATTAAAAAAAAAAAAACAATTACTTTTCATATGCATTTTATGCTATGGTGTATATTAATACATTCGAAAAGCAGTGACTCGATAAATAAATAAAGCAGAGGGCTATTTTTTGAAGGAATGTTTAAAGGTATATTTCATGTTCATCTGTATATAAATTGTTTTACGGCACAACTCCAAATGTTAGCAATCACAAGATAAAAAACACTGTAGGCTAGTTTTAATAAATTTGGAAATTGACGTTATCTTTTTCATGAATACGATTGTTTTATACGATTATTAGTATTAATTTTATTAATTATTAGTATTAATATTAATACGATTGTTTCTTTACAACTATTATAATGTAAAATCATTGAAGTGTTAAAGTAATATATTACCATCATATACTGATCATTAAATTCATGATGGTTAAAAATAAAAAAAGTTATATAATTTTCATTTTCAAATCATCTAAAATTCTAAATGTGATTAATTAATTAATGCTCAAGACAAATAGGAAACATTTCAAATTTACTCTTCATTTTTCCAGAATTGGAAGCAAGCAAGATTTTTTAAGAGAATATAATTTCTTCTCTTCTTTTGACATAACAGTCCTTTCAGAACCTTAGCCTCCTTCACAAAAAGCCCAGTTTCCTGTCTTTAGCTGCACATCTCCAACTTAAATTGTCATAATTAAATACAGAGCATTCCTATGTTCCTTTTTCTTCCTTGGCTACACTGCATTGTCTATTTTCCACTTGTTCCCAAGACGTTCCTTCACTGACCCAGACCACATTAGTTGTGCCAATCAGAAGCACATCCAGCAAGCTTTCTAATGTGTATTCTGGAATTGCAGTGGTGCCACATGTTTGGCAGATAAAAAATAGTTGCCATGAATTCCATAACGGCTCAGGTATTTGAGGAAACCTATAAAGAAGAAAAATTCATGGCAATAATTCTCTCTTTGTTGTTATTTCACAAGTATTTTAGTAAGCTGTAGGAGATTTTTGCCTTAAATCATAATAATTCCCTAGTTTCTTTTGCATAAGATATTCTGTACTATTTTCTTTCAAATGCAAAATTTCATTCTTCATGATGTATTTGGCATCTATTCATCTTGATCTGTTGAATTCCTGCGAACACCCCACTTTTTTAATTATCTATCCATGATTTATATCAACTGTCAAACAGTATTTACTCATCATGAATAAATGCATTCATGATAGCAAAGCTTTCATGTCCAAACTAATGTTCTAGCAGCATTTTCCTGGATGTGCTATGAATGTTATTCTAGGGAGCTGTTAATATAGTGCTGACTGTTGTGGTCAATATCTTCAGGAAAACATCAGCCATTCACAAGACTAAGACACAGCACATCCAGGAAAGATGCTGCTAATGTATTATTGCCAGGACTAGCAGTCTTACTGTTGTTTCTTCCCAAAGTACTTGACAGACGTCCCATTTCTTATCATATTTTCATTTTCAGGTTGATGTGTATAAATTCTAATTTATACATGGACCACTAAACATCCGCAATTAATATTTAGAAGCAACTACTTAGACAAGGGCCACTAACGATGCTTTCCAGACAATTATTTTGTCACTAGCAATTCTTGTTATATCAACATTCTGTCGTTTCTGACTGGCCACTTATGCTTTGATTTCCTCTCCTTAATCTTTTAGTAGATTATATTCTTAACTGATCTACAATCTATTTGTCAATTACCCATTCATCCTCACCTTAGTCATCTCTTATATTTGGAGGCTTGCCTTCTTCCCTTGTGGCACAAGACTTTCTGAACCTGTTGCAGCATTCAAGCATTTCCTGAGCAAGGGTGTATGCTATCCCTAAAATTTTAAATGGAAGGGTGGCCAAGTAATGAATCGTTCAAAAGCTCGCGAAATTTCAAACTGAAATGTATTTTCGTTTTCACATTGGAAATGGGATCAAGAAACTGCATACCAATCAAAACAAAATAGCAAAGTAGTTGTCAATTTATTAAATGTTGGAAATACTGATCACCAGCTTCCATGCAATAATGAAGATTTTGTTCAAAACGTTGTTGCACATTCTGTACTGATATGTACAGTGTCAATACGTTGCCGTAAATCTGAAATTTTCCAAAAATACTCTTCTAGTATCTGGTAATAACCACATGAAATTTCATCATTGT
>JAFIDM010000004.1:65235170-65261090 GCA_023159025.1 Thereuonema tuberculata
TTTAAATAATAATCACAGATTGTAGCATAATAATGGTTTAATAGTTTGTTTCTAACTATGTCTAGGAAGTGTAATTGAAAAGTATCACCTCCACATTTATTGTTATCATTAACAAACTTGAAGAAGGAAGAAAGTAATGTCTTCCAAAAATTCATTTGGTTATTAAATATATTTTTCAAATATATTATGAAGAATTGATGAGGTACTTATTTAATAATTACGCTAAGAAGTAGAAGGCAGTTGAAGAGGAAGTATGGAACAGATAAGCTGTGGATTGACCACATGATATCATCTATGCACTGCAGGAATGTCTTGATTTTACATTTTTGTCTTAAAAAAAAACCAACAGAATTAAACCCTACTGAATAGCAACTAAATGCTTATACTATACAAACATACCAAAACACATGCTTACGAATATTTTTTTTTATATTTACATTTACAATTAATGTGAAAAATCATCATTTATAATTTATACTTGTAGTTTTCCATAAACTGTGGTCAGATTTTCCTTTGCACAATACTTTAAACTGTTTCAGAGAAGGAGGTATTCAATCAGGATTCAAACATATTGTGAATTTCATTAGATGGCTCTTAGAATATTTGTTGAGTAAATAGTTCTCATTTGTTAACAATTCTTTCTGACAATTTGATTTTCTTTCTTTCAGAGAAGTTCTGTGGGAACAGTTTATTTCAGTGATGATATGACCGATGCTGAAGAAATGGTTGAGGGAATTCTTAAGGATTATAAAACTCTTCTTCAGCAACTGAACGAGGAGCAAAGATTGGATGTTCAAAGAACAATTGGACTTAAAATGGAAGAATTGCAAGCCCAGCTGACACTCATAAAATCAACGCCCTCAGAATGAAGTGTAGTTTAAATTGGAAATAGTTTAAAAACATTTATGCAAGAATATTGTATAACTTATTTAGTGAACTGCAGTATCTTATTTTTCCTAAGAATTTCAAAAAAAAAAAAAAAAAAAAAAATCAATCCTACATCTTACCATTAACAAACAACAAAACAATTTGCACCTACTAAGACATTTAAACATCTATTTTTACAAAATAATCTTTTTTTTTTTTAATAATGAAAATAAATATGCTTAATTATAATACACTGTTGATTTCAGAATTGTGAAGCCAGTAAATAAGGAAGTGAAGAAAAAAAGATTAACATATTTTACTTAATTGAATTGTAATCAGTGTTCTTTCAGTAATTGTAAATATATTTTTTAATACTTATTGCCACAAATATGTTTAATAATTAATACCTTATAAAATAGCAACAAACCTTATCTATTAAAAATATTATTTTAATCTTCAGATATTAGTTAATAGTTCATAAGAACGTTCTTATGATTTCATTGACAGTGTGTCGATAAGTGGTGCCATTTGTTTTAAATCAGAAGTCATTTCAATCAGTATTGAAACATTCAAAAGAAAAGAAACTTTATACATATTAAATGGTTATTGACTTAAATCTAAAAGTTCTGTAAATATTAACAAGATTTAATTTTGCAATAAACTAGAAATTTTTTTAATAATGTACGTATGTTGTATTTCTAATTATCATTTACATCCAACCTCGGTGACAAATTAGCTTTTTTGATTGGTAGCATTGAAGTTGCATAATTTTAAAACTAATCTGATATTTCATTTTAATAGAATCCATTTACAATACATACTTTATGCTTAGTAATTTCAAAGTTTAAAAATGTCTTTTAGATAACGATTTTTTTATGTTTTGAAAGGGACCTTTGGAATTGAAATACTGACTGTACTAAGCCTTGCTAAAGCATCCTTCTGGAAGATACAAAGCATTACCAATGTTCATCAGTAGGAGTAGGTTGGTCTTCTTCTTATTATGCTCTTCTGATTTAAGAATTTATCATCTATAAGATTATCCATGTATCTTTTACATAAGAATGCTATCCCTGATATTAACACAATCTACAATTTTAAAATCAGCAAAAAATGAAAATATAATAAAACAAAAAGAACCTGAGAACTTTTGTTTTTCCTGCTAAATATTCATTAACGTTTGTAACCTTTGAATCAATGGCAAAAAATGGTACAAATGAAGCAAAACTGCAAATAAAAATGCATAAAAGCTTCCAAACCTTTTCCAATTGCTAAATTAAGACAAAGACGGTGCATGGCACCTCTTCTATTAAAAAAATGTGTGTATTTCGTCTTGTGTATGATAAACTTTAATGCTACACTAGACAAATTAATTAAATTTGCCAAATTCCAATAAATCTGTCGAGACAATTTTGGACAATTTTTTGCAATGAGTTTTCTAAATAAATGAATCCTGGAAATGATGATGCTGGTTTTCCCATTTTAATAGACTTTGTTCCTATATCTCATGAGACAATTACAGATTTTAAGCCAAGCACTTAATAATTGCAATGCTACTTTGGCAAGTGCCAATGCTGATTAGGAAATTTGTTTCAAATTTAAAGCTTTTTGCGTTTAGTTCAGTTATTTCCTGCAAGTGAAAATTAATATCATCATTCAAAATGACATTCATCAAAAGTACTATGCTGCTATTGATATAAAAGAACATGAGAGTGAGAAATATCCACAAGAGATTACAGGAATGATGCTATTGAGTTTGGGTTGTATGAAACCCATTTAAAGTAAATTTACCTAAAACTGTAAAGGTCGTTTTTAGATGCATCATTTAAGTAAGCAATGGCAATGTGAAAGTAGATTGCCAACCAATAAAAAGCTTTAAAAAACTGTCTTAGATGCTTCCATAGTGACTTCCATCAGATGAAAGATTTACACTCGTCAATTGCCGTCATATCTACACTACCCTACACTAATGGACTGGACACTGCGCATTACTGGAAACACGTGAAAATGTACCTGATTTAGTAGTGGGATGGGACTCGTGCTGAAATTACATTAGCCACCCTGCTGGGCATGCTTTCCACAAGGTTTTGATACAAAACTATGGGTATTTTTATCCATTCCTGCTTCAAGAACATGGCCAGTGCAGCTGTAGATGTTGGACGTGGTTTCCTGGTCCTCAATCGATGCTCTAACTCGTCCCATAAATGTTCGAAGGGGTTTAGATCAGGATTCTGAGCAGGCCATTTAAGCCGCTTTACAGCCACTCTGTATACCACTGCTGGACAGAGGCTGAAACATGGCATGAGCATTGTCGTCCTGAAAGTAACAATCGTCATTTCCAAGCATTTTGCCAGAGAGTAGGAACAACCCAATTGTCCAAAATGTCCTTGTAGCCATCGGAGTTCAAAGTTCCCGCACCAACCATGCAACGGTCCCAGGTCATACCAAGAGAAACACTCCCACAGCATGATTCCCCCATCACCGAACTCCACAGTTGGAACGATGCACTCGGGTAAAAGACATTCGCCTAGCATTCGCCACACCCAAACACGTCCATCCGACTGGAAAAGAGTGTAACGTGACTCATCACTCCATAAAATTGTTTTCCACTGCTCTACAGTCCAGTTGCAATGCTGCAAACACCACTTGAGTATGGCGGTTCTGTTGAATGGCGAGATCTGTGGTAATGTACGGCAACACATCCATGGATTTTAATGGCGTTCAATTCCTTTCGCAAAGTATTCTGATGAACCGTAACTGATGCCTGTAGAAACTCATTGTTTATGATTCGGAGGGCTTTTTGCGGTTCTTGCTTCAGGACACGTCGATTGCGTTCGATCAGGTTCCGGGGACGATCAACGTGTGCAGTTCATGCCCCAACGTCCGTATTCTTCCACTTCTTGACGACATCACCAATAGTTGAACGTGGTTGTGATAATTTCACCGAAATTCCACGAATAGACTTGGCAGCAATGTGACAGCCAACTATAACGCCTCTTTCAAAGTCACTATATTCCATGCGTTTCAGCATATTCTTCGCATTATTCGACACTCCTACAGACGTTTCAGTAGCAGCTATCTGAATGGACTTCGCCTGATCACGTGCGCGCATGCACTTTGACGATCTCATCTGTTTTTATGTAAATATGCTAGTGTCCGGTCTATTACTGTAGGATAGTGCATACTTTACTTATGAAAGTAAACATTGATTTATATAAAAGTCATTTATTCAATGCATTGAATAGGCAAGAGAATTTGTATTGCATTTTTTTGTATTTCTTTGACAAAGTTTCGACATTTCTTGTTAAATCTCTAGTGGAGACAATTTTTTTTTTTTTTTTTTTTATTGAGAATTTAATTCAATCTGCTGCTTTAGATTTTCAGGCTGGATTTCTGTTATGATTTTCATTAACAATGAAGCTTTTTCTGGAAGTATCCATGAAAACATAGGAAAAAGATAACCTCTGTTTGTAAAAATTAAATTTGTAATCAGTAATTTTGAATAAACAGATACAAATGCAATTGAACTTCTACAATTCGATACCGGGTGTGCTGATGTGAGACTGCTGCTGAAGATGGATGGTAATGTGCCTTGAAAATAGAACCTACATTAGAACAGTGATGACCAAGATTGGTGGCTATCCAATGGCGAACAGATTGTCTACTTAAATGGCACCTCTAAAACTGCCTTAATGCTCTAGACAAAGCTTATGTCTACAACCATCACTGGGCTTTTCAACTATCAGATAAAAGTTGACAAACAGCCATGACACCACTCAGCAGATAAACAAATAAATAGACAGACAGACAACATAACTATTGCAGTCAGGGACACAACTTATTCAAGAATTGTTGCTTCATTTGGCTATTGGAAAGCCAATGTACTGAATACTTGAGATGTCAGTTGCAATTTTAAAATGTGCAACAGATGGATCACAAAGCAACTTACAGTTAACCAAAACAACTGATCCTGACTTATTGGTGGTTTGAGGCTGAAGAGAATGGCTTTCTAATCAGGACAGTCATGAAGCCTGACAGTACCATTTTGAGCTAAAAACCAGACAATTCATTGGAATGACATTTAGGTTCTCCTCAAAAGCTTTTTTTTCTGTAGGAAAGGTGATGGTTAAAATCTTTTGAGACATGAACAGAATTTTTCTTGAGGATATTCATACGTGCTACAATTCTGAGGATTTTAAAAAAATTTACGTATATTTGTGCCATATTCAAACAGAAAGAAAGACGGCCAATATTCCCCTCCAGCCTGGAGCACATTCTAAGGCTCCAAATGGAAAGAAATTTGGACAAAAGGTATTTCAAACGATGCACCTGCAGTTTATTGAAGAAGAAAAAAATACAAAAAAATGGCCAATAGATGGTGCTGTAGCAATACAAATAACTTTAACAGTGTTAGAAATATTCAGTGTGTCAACCATTGCTGTCAAAATTTTCCATTCGCAAAACGGCATTTTCTACTTGCAGAATGCAATACGTCGGCTGGGATTGCGAAACATGACATCTAATGCTGTCCTTCAGATCTGACAAAGCCTGACATCTTTCACGATACATATGGTTCTTCAAAAAGTCCCGTAACTAGAAGTCAGATGGGGTGAGGTTGGTAATCTGGGGGCCAAGTTGTCTGGAAATAACTGCTGAAAATTCCGTTCATTTGTAAAGTGCTGCCTTAGCAATTTTTTAACACAACGCATAATGTGGGGTGGTGCACTTTCTTGCAAGAATATGGTTTCCTGAAGGCACTCGTGTTATTGAAGCTCTGGTATCAGGAAATTTGCCAACATGTCATAATACCGCTGTCCAGTCACGGAACAGGACCAGTTGGAGTTATCTCTTCAAAAAAAATATAGCCCAATGATGAAATTGGCCGTAAATCCACATTACACAGTCACTTTTGGAGAATGCAATGGGACTTCTTGGATAACACGAGGATTTTCTGTTGCCCATAAGCGACAGTTGTGAGTATGCACTTGCCCATTTAAGCAGAAGTGGGCTTCGTCACTCCAAAGAATGTTTCGTGGCCAAGTGATATCAACTGTCAATCATGCCAGGAATTGAAGTGCAAATGTTCCATGAATTTCTGCATCACCGTGCTGTAGACTCCTTATCTTTTATAGATACTATTGCAATATCTGACGCATCAATAGCCTTGCAGTGGCATATGGCACATCCACTGAACAGGCAACAGTTGGTACACCTACACTACTATATGGAGATTGATGTGACAAATTCACGACAGCCTTAGCCACTTCAATGCGAAGAGTCCACTCGTTTTCGACCTCTATCTGGTAGAACGGCAAGTTGTCCTGTTGCTCAAATTTTGCAAACATTGGTCTACGCCTTACATGCTTCTGGCATCGGAATTCTTAACAGCTGCAGCTGCATTGTTATTATTCTGATAGAACAACTTTACCAATTGTGCTTTTTCAAGCAAAATAGGCATTGCTTGAAAGTGTTTGCTCCACCTTTGGCACTTGGAGCTGAACTTTAAACTAGTCGAATTTGATGGAATTGCTTCTTATCTTTTATTAGTTATTGTGTTATACTGGCCGAACACGAGGCGATATTTTGGGACAATCAGGCCCAATTTGATTGCCCCAATTTTATTGTCGGTACCAAAGGAACAATATTGGCCCAATATTAGTTGGCTCAAAATATTGGTGGTATGAAAGCGAATCAAATGAATGGATGACATCATGTGACAATGCTGACGTCGAAGGAGGCGGGACTTTGAACATAGGAAAATCACTCGCTCCCACCGACCATGTTTTGTGAGAGAGAAGGTTTAAAATCTGCAACATGGGCGGCCCAAAAACGATAATTCAAACAACAATATTTTGTCAATTGATAATGAAAGAGATCTTAATGGATTTGTACCGCAGTAAGGCGTTTAATACTCGATCGATTCTGTCCGTTCTTAACACGTTTAGGCTTAACCGCAGGTACGCTTACACTGGATAGCTCCCATTTTATTCGCAAATAAATTGTATAAATAAAACCGATGTCGTACAATTGCTGGGAATATTGTTCCCAGTGCATTTATGCTCTGCTCGTGTGGTGTGTTTATAAGGCGTTCGCACTTAGTGTGTAATTACTAGGGCTCCCTAGTGACACACGAAGCGCCGTAACCACCGATATTCAAAGCAATATTGGTTCAAGACAAACTCTGTGTTCGCGCTTGATAAAGTTGGGCCAACTTGTCCCAACTTTACAATCAAATCAAATTGGGCAATCAAATTGGGCCAACTTGTCCCAATCATATTGCCATAAAATCGCTCCGTGTTCGCCTAGCATTACTTTTTAGTACATAACTGCATTCTTTAAGTTATGTTTTTAGAATAACAAAAGGTTATTGTCTTTACATTAGTTATGGTTAGCTATTCCTACAGTGCCATCTATCGGCCATTTTGTGTACTATTTTTTTTTTTTTTTAATAAACGGGAGCATTGCTTGAAGTACCATTTCAACAACAGGTCCAAATTTCTTTCCATTTCGATCCTTAGAATATACTCCAGAGCCCTAAAAAAAGTAAGCAAATAATGATTAATTTTTATATTCATAAGAATTTTTTTTTATAATGTTAATTATCATTTGTTTGGAATTAAGAAATTTGAAAAAGTGTAAATTTTTGATTTTCAGTTCATAAGTGCGAAAATCTATTGCCATTGACAGCTACGAAACAACTACCATTGGGTTGATTTTCATAACTGTCTTATATATAGCAGGGTCACTGAAATTTAATGGCCAAGTCATAAAATCGAAGGAAATTAATGACAATGTTGTTTTTCTTCATAACTACAGCTATACCTTGTAAATCATATTTGAATTGAGTGACTGCTTCTGCACAACAAAAACTAATGTTGCTTTCAAATGCACGGTGTACCATACATGTTCTTTTTATTCTATTTGTTAATGAATATTCACTGTAGCTTAAATTTATGTAAATCTTTGATCATCATCTAGGCTGCTGGTGGCTTCTAGAATGTCAGGTGATAGCAGCAATCCACTTACATTCAAGAGCCTATAGTGCTGAAGGTTGGCTTAGTTGAATTCCTATTTAAATGCTGTTCTGCTTAGATCCTTCCATAACCTTCCAAAATTAATTAGGATCAATTTTTTTATTTCTAATCGCCTTGCATTTTCTTTCTATATATATATATATATTATTATATAGAAAATTTAATAATTTTTGTAATGCTTGAAATTAATTAACTTCCTGTTGATTGTTATTAAAAAATCTATTAATCTGAATTATGAATTTAACAATTAATTCCAATAATGCAAAGAGAAAAAAATGCTACTTAAAAATAAAAGAAAAAATATAAATTTTACAAAGAAAAGGATAATTTATTAATTTCTTTACAAAACAAAAAGTCTTGTCATTATATTTCTTATTATTAACATTCAATCACTAATCATGTGTGGGCCCAGTAGCCGAGTGGTAAGAGCACTTGGTTGTGGGTTCGATCCCCCGCTTCGGTGAGATTTCTCCATGCTCCTTCTCCTTCAAATGGGCCCTAGGATCTACCCAGGGTTTCTTTCCCTAGGGATACAGACATGGCGAGCAGTGGGCTGACCACCTGACCTCATCTCAGTTCCGGGTCACTGAAACATTGGAGCTTTATTTCGTCCTGATGACCAGAGTGGGCCCCTGCGGAATACACTAACTAGCCTAATAATATATAAAAGTCCTAATGGGAAATAAAAATAAACTAATAAAAATTAACAATTGTAAAAATAATATTATTATTAAATAGAGTACCGGTACATTAATTATTTGGAGGTTGTTCATTTGTAAATTAAATTTTAAAAGGTGGAAAAATAAAATTCATATGAATTCGAACTTACTATTTGGTTCTTTTTTATTTTTGCAAGTCGTTGCTTTACTTTCACAATATATAAAATACAATTCAGTCTTCAAAATATTTGCCGTGCTTTCTATTACCTTCTGCCATCTGCAGAGTAAGTTTTGGATTCCTTCGTGAAAAAAATAGAACCTCACTTTGGAGGCAATAAAATCAATGCTCCAGTTTTATATCTCAGCCACATCTCAAAAGTGCTGTCCAGGATAAAGACAATCCGAAGGCGCAAAATAGGGCAAATATGTTGTATATGGGAGGACTTCCCAGCCCAAAGTTAAAGATGGTTTGCTGAGCAATATGTGGCTTAGAATTGTCAATCAGCAAAAACAATCTTCCGGCTTCTGCCTTGTTTAGTAAATGATCTTTTTTTTGTTCAGCTCGGCAATGTCAGTTTTACCCGGTTGAAGAGCTTGTAAAATAGCACAACCTTCATGTCCCATCAGATGCAATGAGCTTTTTTTTTTAGCTCATTGTGTTCACTGTGAGGTTATGTTTATAGTTAACATATGACGTTTCAAAGACTTTGATGCCAACCCTTCAAAAAAGCAAAAGGGCAGGAATTGATTTGAATTTTAAATGATTGTACGTCAGAGCTCTGAAAATACGACTAAAACTAATGCATACACCTAATACTTTGGAAAAGATAAAATTTCTCATTTAATAATTAGTTTTAATTAATTTTGTTTTTCTTATAGTTTTGATCTTTTTTCTCCCTCTACTATCTCTTTTTTAAACTTCTATTTATCTTTTTTATTGTCATGATTCTTTTCTGATATTTTAAGCTAATATTTTCTCATTCTTATTTAAGTTATATAATTCTTTCCTCTTTTCTTTAAGATAGCTTCAATAGCATTTATTAATAATTAAAAATATTATAATGCGAGAAATAAGACATTAAAACAAAGAAATTTTATATAATGTTACACGATATTCACTATATTATAACAATTACAGAAGTTAATGTGTAATGGATAAGCTAACATATGTAATAAAGTATTACGAATCAAATACAATTATCTAAAGAATCAAGGGTTCAACTGCAGTATACGGTAATCGAAACTGAAACTAAGAAAACCTTCACTTCCGGAAATTCACTTCGCGTACGAACCCTAAGGCACATTTTCAACCAAATACAGTTAGAATTAGGTTAGCTCAAATTAACTCCCATAAGGCACATTTGCATTAGGTTAGGTTAGATTAGGTTCGCTTAGCTGCAGGATGTATGTCTTGGAAAATAACCCCGCGAATTCCACCCATTGCGATTTCAACGATAACTCGTGTCCGCCATTTCCGTTTACCGTAATATGCAGTTTTACCGAATCAAGATAATGAAGGTATAATTATTTCAAAACCAAAATCAAACGAAAAGAAATATATAAAAATGTCATACTTCCCTATATTGCTTATATTTTGATGGCTGTTTTTTAATAATAAAAATTATTATTAAGAATTTGAGACATATATACAGACAATTTAATTATATAGGTAAAATCGATATTCGATTGTGAAAACAACAATTAAGGTAATTATTTAGCTACACGTTTTATGTTTTCTGATCATTTCTTTTTGGGAAATGTTTGCAACGTTGTATTTAGATCGTGAAGTAAAATCGGAAAGCATTGATAAAATTAAATGTGGACGTTTCGTAGCATATTTTTAAATAACTTTCAATTACTAAAATGGTAAAGATGATTTTACGTGCGTTAATAACTAAAAGGTTAAGAGATTGCCGTCGCGTAAAAAATTAAAACAAATTAATGCAAATAATTTTTATTTGTAACTGAAAATAGAAAGATGATCCTACTATTTCTTATAACTTTACTGAAAAGCAATAAACATACGGTGACTACACAATACTAAAACAGGGTGTGCCACAGATCGGTCATCGGTGTGAACAGCGCGCGAAAAGTTTTCCAGAAACATTAAATCGATGACGTCAAAAGATCTCTCTTCCTTCCTATTGGCCAAAGGAATTTGACAGAGGGAACTGAAGTAGCCAATGAACAAATTTCCCACTATTTCTGAATCTGGTAGAAGAGAGGAAGGAGAAGATTTACGCGGTTAAGTATCCGCCATTGTTCGTCACCTTATTAGTTGGAGTTTCAACTTTATTCCTTTTTACTTATTGAGGCAAACCAAAAGATGCCACGTGTTTCACAGTCATTCAAAACCGGAATAAAACCTCGAGGGAAGGTTAAAAAGTAAGACGTTTTTCTTCTTTGGTTCTTTTTAACAGAAAATTCTTAAAACGTAACTCGTCCTTCTTCTTTAGTAGTTAACTACATTCCAGGAAAATGTTGCTATAATAATGTAAAACGCTTGAAAATAATATTTAGATTATCCCGAAGGTTTTTTTTTTTTTTTTTTTTTTTGGGGGGGGGGGGGTTATCCTGTTTTGAAATCTCGCTTTTAATTTCGAGATTTCTAATTATTAAGATTATATTAAGTGTTTCGTCTTCGCGTAGATTTAATTTATTTCGGAGTAAAATCTATGTTTGTCTTCGTAATGGAATCGATAGATTCGAGAGAGAGATTTAAATTTATATAAAAAAAAAAGTCTGTTGGTATTAATGTTAAAATTGTAATTTCACTTCAGATAGAATTGGAGGTTCCTCAGGGCTCATGTCTTGTCTTGAAGCTAATCGATCTGAATACATTAACTTTGATGGAAAGTTAGATTTCAGGCACTAATGTCTTGGAAATGAACTTAACGGATCAATAGAGGAGAAGCTAGGCTAGAATTTAGAATTCGGTAAAAGGCCTCTGTAGTTTGAAGCAGCTTGTGGGTATCATGAGTGTACGTACTGTTAGGTAACATAAGAGAAGGGGAGAGCGACACCTCACAATTAACAATGGGTTGATAATTATTAAAAGATTCTTAAGTCGCTCCAAATGAGAAACATAATGTAATTTCCTTTTTTTATGTTCATAAAATCATTAGTTTTCGCCTGGTGTTATAATTATAAGCGCAATTTCGTTAATGCCAGGTGTCCACGAGGCATTGTTATCAATTTATAATCGTTATTTCTTTCATGTGGTATGTTGATAATGTATTGAATTAATGGGAGAAATATTTAACTTAGTATGAGCTCAACAGCGCCAGAGCGAATCGTGTCTGCGGAATCATTATACGATTATAATAGACAACAATGACTCGCATTAACGAAATTACGCTTTTAATTATGGTAACAATACCAGGCGAAACTAACGATTTTACGAACATAAAATAGGAAATTACCTATTGAATGAATGAAGAAAAATGAAAATTTTTGTGTGTACTGATCAGCGTTACGAAAGCGTGGAAAGTTGCCTACGCATTATTTTTCGAAAACAATAATTCAATGATATTCGCAGCGAGACGAAAACAGTCACACATGTCGTTATAATAAGGATCTAATTGCTGTCTTATTAATAACTTTTAAAATTGAATATAAGAATTAGCATTGTTGAGCAAATAGTTGTTTGAATACTGGCCTACTTATAAACCATGCAGAGATTGTTGGCTAGTGGCTGGATCGCAATCTTTTTCAGTATTTTTATTTTCTGTTACTAACTTATTCATTCATCATATTAAGGAACACAGAATCCTCAACAATATGGATAAATCATTGGGAAATTAATTGTAGATGGTAAGGCTTGTTGAAATAATAAAATCAAGAAAAATTGCATTAAGTTAAAAAAAAAAATCAAGCCTTGTATGAGCAGAGCAGCATTACTGCTTTTCAGTGCTAAGTTCCTACAGTCAATGTCTCTGGCTTGTGCTCCATGAAGTGCATGTATACAGGGCATATGATGAAGATTCTCTGCAAAATATACTTGAATTTCATTGGAAAAGCCTTCATAAAGTGGATCGTAGGCATGTTTCTTCTTTTCTTTTAAGAATTAAAAGAAAGAGTAATTGAAAATTAAACTTTTTTATAAGTAATAAATTATTGTAAGTTCTTCAATGAACTTCTATCAAATTTATCCATTCGTTTTTGTTGGAAAAATTTATGTGTAGTAATTGCCTTTCATATTCTCGTCCTTAGAGTTGCCGAGTCCCCAATATCTGAAGTTGGAAGTGCTGTAGTGGAAGACAGCAGTTTTACATCCAGTATTTTATCTACTAGTGGGGTTCTGAAATCTTTTAATGCAAGAAGTGCTTCAACACCACGTAGACCTAATGCTGGAGATGTTTCAAGAAGAAATATTTCCAAAATTAAACTTAAGAAGAGGAAAAGTATATCGCCAGTTAAAAAATCTCCAAAAAAACTCAATACAACTACTTCATCAGTGACTCGTAAGCGATATCGACCAGGTAATTTTTTTCTCCATTTTTATTCGGGACTATGAAACTGCTTTTCTTATATATTGTAAAAAGATTTATTTTTATCTGCATTGTAATGCTAATAACTTTCTCTGATAAACTTGATTTCCTGAATAGAATGGTTAAAGTATATCTCTCTTTGAATGTTCTACCTATACAACAGAGTTTTGTTCACTCTGTTGTCCTTTTTAACATGTATATAGTTTAAGTGCGTCGGACCATCTCACCTTTCAATTACTTCTTTGCACACGTAAAACAGACTCAATAATTGTAATGTAACTGTTAAATTGTTATATTACTTTTTAAAAGTTCCACTAGATATCCATCACAAGATCCAAAGTGGTATTTATACTTGTCTTAAGATACACTTCATAACTTAAAAGTTGAAATTCAACCACTTTTTTTTTATGAAATATGAAATTTTAATGCTAGTTCTACTCAGAAGTTCCATAGACAACTGCAATTAAGATTAATCATTCAAAGCCTGTTTATTTAATAATAAAACAAACAAACAACTATTCAGTCTTTTCAAGTCCCCCCCCCCCCTTTCATTCTACTTTATTATCTAAAATAG
Organism: Thereuonema tuberculata; assembly: GCA_023159025.1. Lineage (NCBI taxonomy): Eukaryota > Metazoa > Arthropoda > Chilopoda > Scutigeromorpha > Scutigeridae > Thereuonema > Thereuonema tuberculata. The sequence continues at coordinate 65,248,792 of JAFIDM010000004.1, forward strand.
GACCTGGTTAGAATAGATTTTATCAAAACCATAAGAATAAGCTCAATAAAATTTTTAGTTGCATGTTAATTGTAGGTTGCACAATCTACTATGAGGATCAGTGAGTGCACACTGAATTAAAGGAAAACAATTGATGTGTTATGATGAGGCTTGATGTAATGTAGCTGACTGAAAACATACTAATGGTGATAGTATGCTTGGAAATTTGAGGGCTTGTCTTAAGGCTAAAGTATTGCACCTGTATTAAGTATTGCAGGAGATAGGCTCCTGCAATCATCAGCAAAACAGGATTAAGGTTGGATGCTTGCCTGCCTTTTTTCTTTTCGGTAACAATCTTACCATTTGACAGACGATTGGGGAATTTTGGGATATATAAGGAAGAGAAATACCTTATGGGGAAAATCTCTTATCTATGCCATCCTGAAGACGAGTGTCTTTCCACTCGGGGGCTAACAGGCTCACTCTGGTGACAGCTAAAGAAGAGAAATTTAGCTGATTTTTATAGTAAAACGTTTTACTATTGTTTCTATTCAAAACCCAGTTCATAAGCTAATTTCTAAATAACAAACTGCCACTAGATTTAATTTCCTGTTATTTGCATAACTGAAAAGTAACTACAATCTCCACTGAAAAGATTATTAAAATGTTCCCAACTCAAAAAAAAAAAAAAAAAAAGTTTAGCAATATTTAAGGAATTCTTGTAGAAGATATTTTTTTTACTTAAATTATTTTATTATTTTTGTGAAAGAAAGTGGTAGGACTGATATAATGCAAATCGGATCTCAAAGTATTAATTTAAAAAAAAATTAATTTATGATTAGTCAAGTGTTTGATTAATTTATTATTTATACCCTTATCTTTAAAGGAACCCGTGCTTTGATGGAGATTCGCAGATATCAGAAAACCACACAGCTACTGATATCAAAGCTGCCTTTTGCCCGTTTAGTGAAGGAAGTGTGCATGGAAATAAATCCGGTTCCTTTGCTGTGGCAGGCCACTGCTATTGAATGTCTACAAGAAGCAGCTGAAGCCTTTCTTGTTCATCTGTTTGAAGACACAAATTTAATTGCTATTCACTGTGGACGTGTTACAATCATGCAAAAAGACATTCAACTAGCAAGGAGAATTCGTGGCAGAAGAGATGGACTTGGGGGTGTTTAAAACTTTTACTGAAGAGATTTGACAACTGAAGTATCGAGCATTTTAATTTGAATCTAATGAAATTTCAACTTTAAATTTAAAACAGACATTATTTGCTTTAGATTGGTAGAAGGCATTTATTCACTTCTATTGCATTTGTATATATATTATTCTAAAAATAATAAAATGAAATTACTTTTAAATTTATATTTGCTCTTGTTAATGAGTAATCCATGGATTTGATTTTTACTGCATTTTTTCAGGACCAATAACCAATGTAAAAATGGTATAATAAGGTAAACAAGAAGCATTAAAGTTACACCTTAAGAATCATTAATTTCTTGTCTTAAAAATTCCCAACTTTCAAATTTGATTGTTTCAATTTCAGTTGGGTAGCTAATTTTATATTTTTAGAAACTTGTGAGAGACTGCTTGCTTTGCTCCACAATCTCTTTAATTATAGATGTCAGCTACACAGTAATTTACTGTCCTATTGGTTTTTATTAACAATTTATTGACTAATGGAATGATATGATAGTCAAAATGAAATTCCAAGGTCTTAAAAGAATATAATATCCACGACTACATTATGACAGATGGGGGTATTATATGAAATCAAATACAATGTCCACTAACAATCGAGCAAATTGGATAGCTCCATTTTTCAAAATGAGGGAAAGAACAGGATTTTGTAAGGACAACCAACCCACCCTTTCCTCATTAACAATTCATTATTACTCATAGAAAGTTTGTTCCCTCCCCATCTATTTATCTGTTACTTCTATGTTTGAAATGGACCCCGTCTATTTTTGAAAAGGTGTATAATTGTAAAATTGCAAAATTTATAGTTTTTTCGCCTAAAATCAAATCAAAAGTGTAAATTAATATGCTTGTTTCCTTATTATTTACAGTAATTGAGACTCTATACCCACCTTAATGTCACAAAAATGCATCAAATACAATATATTTTTTAAAAAATACGAGAATCTCGGACTTTTTCGTTAACCAAAATGAATATCGAGATCTATTTTTCTGCCAATGACAACCAGTAAAGAGGCCCATGTAATCTAATAGGCGTATGAATACCTAGTTTCGATCCATGTGACGGCACCAAATCGATTTTGGCTAATATAACCCACCAAAGTGTTGAAAAGGTAATGATTTATGTATTTATAAATATAAATTCTCTCACATAGCTCTGAATGATGTAGGTAATCGCGAAATGACCATTTAAAATCGATATGGAATTGTGTGGGCGATAGTAGGGTGCAACATACGACATTTGACGTCGCGAAGAAATAAAAGTTAGGTTATATCGCGATCTTCGAGATCTGAAAGATCGCGTTATAACCGAGCTTCTATGTAGTTATTAAAAATATCTCGGTAAAAAATGACACATCTTTGGGTCATTCCATATCAAATCAATAAGGTCCTCAACCTCACATTTTTTGATTTTTGTGAAATTTGGCATACATACAGGGCCATGTGAGATGTGAACTTCTGCAAAATTGCAAGGTCCATATCTGCTGTATTTATGAAGGGTGCAAAGTATGCGTTCAACCATTTTTTGCACCATCATGGCAGCTTGAACTTTTAAAATTTTGGTAACTAGGGCATCTAAAGATGTGATTGAGATGTCTTTGGAAAGGTCTTGAAGAGCTCTTTCAGACGAGATCTTACTTACCTATATTAGTACAAAAAATGTTTTTGACCATTGACCACCAAAATTTTGATTACAATGTCATGTTCAGAAACGACTCTTACTATGTACTCTTAAAAAGGCTTCCATGCTGTTCAAAACTCATTGACCAGAACTAACCGTGGGATTTTTCCAAATTTGTTGAACTTTGGAAAACTATGTATACCCAGAATCCATAATGTGTGCGTACATTTGCAAAAACAGAATATTAAACTAATGATCGGTTACTTCAGGATCAAGGAGCTGACTGCAAAAAAAATGTTCAGCAAATTTGGAGAATATCTTGGCGTCATGTTCAAAAACAACTCCTTTGTTTCAATGAGAGTAGATGAAAATAAATCTTTTCTCCCAGGGATCGTTCTTCAGGGTTTCTGAATAAAAAATTCCCTGATGATAAGAGAAAAAAAACCCCGCTAAACCAATCTGTTCAACCCAAAAATTTCCTTAATTTAAGTAATAAGTGCAAAATTCCCTGATTTTTTTCCAGAATAACAAAATTCCCTGACAATTCCAGGTTTTCCCTGATTTTCCGGTTCTTTAGACACTCTGTTCTTTTAATTGCATAACCACAATAGAATTGTCTAATGATGTTCAAAGACGTTTCTTCTTGATTGGTGTTTCATCCAAAGCAAGTAAACTATCATTTAATGATTTGATAGCTGTATTTTTAGCAGCTGCTAAATTAACCTTCTGAAACATCAGTGCTCTCTTCAGACTGGTTATCTTCATCTTCACACTGTTGCATATTACACATCTCACCAAGCAGCTTATGACACATCACAAATTTTAGCTTTTTCACGTAAATCTGGGAAAAGTTCTATCATCCGTAATGTAAGAGATCTAAGATTCTTACATTACCATTTCCTTTTACTACTTAATTATTACATAGCAAACATACTCATTTCTGTGTCACTTGCAGGTATATTAACAGTCACGAAGCCCTTATATCTCTTCAGTTCACTTCAAAGTGCAAAGATAGGAACAAACTTTTTAGAACTTAGAAAATTACCATAAATGGGAATTCCTGTTTTACTGAATCTAACACAACTCCTGATCCTATCTTCCAATTTGGTACAGTTAATGAGTAATAGTACCATACATATAAAACATATTTTAATTTTTTTCTTTGAAAAAAATTAAAAGACCCAGTTTTTGAGAAAATGGCTGTCAAAATTTTGATTTCAACGGTCAAAAACATTTTTTGTCCTAATATAGGTAAGTAATATCTCATCTGAAAGAGCTCTTCAAGACCTTTCCAAAGACATCTCAATCACATCTATAGGTGCCCTGGTTACTGAAATATTAAAAATTCAAGTTGCCATGATGGCACACAAAAATGGTTAAAATCGCAAACTTTGCACCCTTTAACTTGATAAAATACAGCAGATATGGAATCTGCAATTTTGCGTAAGCTTATATCAGATGGAGCTTTATGAATTCCAAATTTCACAAAAAATGTTAGGTTAAAAAGTGCTTCTTCATTGGTTGATTTCAGATAGAATATCCCCTTTACCAATCGAGACCACTGTGTAGTTAACAAGAATTTTCAAGTTATTTTATCACTGCAATCCATGTTGGATAATAATTAAGAGCATAGATGATATTCAAGAATATACTGGACCCATTTGTTTGGTGGACCTATGAACATGACATCAGTGAGTGAGAATACCTTATCAGTAAATATTGGACACACTCCTTGCTTAGAAGAAATTTGACAGTATCAGCTGTAAGACTGAAGATAAGTCTTCTCTGCTGCAAGACAAGTTCAAGCAATTCCACTGATGTGGTGCACTTAGTAATAGATGTAATGGATTTTTGAAAGGACTTCTAGGCGTCGGCAGCTTTTGGGTAAAGTTTACAGAGTGATTTTATAAAGGCACTAAATTTTAGATGCTGGAAAATAATGTTCAGGCTTGTCGTAAGCTCTGACCAGAGTGTCTACCAACCCGGAATTGTATGGGAAATTTGGTTTGACATGAAATGTATGGGAAAATCGGACTATATCCTTAAATTTTTAGCATGATGTCAGAGTTTTTTTTTGGTTGAATAGATACGTTTACAGGTTGTTTTTTTTCTTTGGTTGTTAAAATAGGATTGTCAAGGGCCCCGCAAAATTCATCTTGTACCGCCTTAAAAGATTTCTCTTGGAGGTCCTGATTGGGGTATTTTAAATATTTTACGATACAAGTTTTAATGTCCTTAAATTTTTTGTTTGAGATTCAGTATACACCCTGTCTGACTATGATCAATTTTAGCCCTTTTGTTTGGGCCTACCAGCTTATTCCCAAGATTTTCTCAAGACAAGCACATCTGTCAAAACTTCCTAGTTCAACTTTTGATTATTGAACTTCTTTTTGTGGTACACAAGTGCAGTATCCTCTTGCAGTGATAGTTGGAAAGGATATAAAAATTTATAGTTTTGCATAGATTGTATTGCACTTCTTACAAACCTTTGTCAATCAGATTATTTCTTGTAGGTGTAACTGATTTTTTATTGCCAAGTATAATTGCTGGCAACTTTTAGGACTGCTGTTTTGACTTGGTTGTATGTATACAGTCGGATCTCAATATAAGGTCACTTTTCTAAAGTCCCGGCTCACTGAAAAGGAATTCAATGATATGGATTATCGGATATATGGTCACTTTTGTCTGTGATTTCAGTGCCACACTGATTCAATTCCAAGAATTTTTCTTTCTTTTCCCGACAAAACTCTTTTACTTTCAAGAAAGAAAAATATATAGGGGGGGGAAAAAAAGTAAAGAAAGACCGACAATTTTAGGACCTAAATATGGATGGCTCTGAAAAACTGAGACAGCTAGCTATCGGAAAATTTCAAAAGCCACGATGCTTTAAAAACGTTAAGTCTTTACCTTTGGATTATGATGCAAACAAAAAAGCATATGGCTAACATATTTGAGAAAACTATATGGCGTTTCGATAGACACTTTTTGAAAAATAAAAGAAAAGTTGTTTTCATCGCAGACAATTGCCCTGCGCATATCAACATACCTCAGTTGAAATCAATTGAGCTTGTTTTCTTACCCCCAGATGTTACCAGTTTTTTGCAACCTTTGGATCAGGGAATCATTCAAAATCTGAAAATGAACTGCAGAAAGCTCCTTCTGAAAGACTTGATTTCAGCAATTGATGAGGAAAAAAAATATACATGTGTCTGTGTTAAATGCAATTTTTTATATTCATAAAAGTTGGAGCTTGATGTCAAAACACATGCATTTCAAATTGCTTTCGACGTGCTGGTTTTAAATTTTCTACAAATAGTGTGGATGAAATAACAGATGAAGACGATATTCCTTTAGCTGTGTTAATACAAGATCTCAGAAATGCGGCTGGGCTATAGAAGGGAAAGTGAATACGTGAGAATTGATGATGAAATCAATTCTCAAGCTTCGATTTCCGAAATTGTTTCGCAAGTTTTAGATTCCAATGCATTAGAAAGTGAGGATAACGACAGTGATACTAAAAGTGAAGCGGTGACAAGCAGAAGCGCTCAGAGCATTAAATGTCGTAAGACATTTTTTTACGAGCCATGAGGGAGCTGAAGAACATTTTCAGAAACTACAAAACTTAAAAAACATTGTACAAAAGATGAAACCAAAATCGCGACAGTCCTGTATTATGGATTATTTCAAGTAAGGTCAGTTGTACATCAGTACTTTGCTTGAGCATACTAGTACTATTTGTATACAACTTTATTCCGAATTTAATTTTTAGAAAATAATTTCTTTCTGATGCCATTAATTTTAATTGGTTCAACTAAATTAAAAATCGATAACCTAATAAACTGATATTTTTGTACGTATTAAATTTTACAAAGAATGATACTGTATTTATATAATGCTTATTTATTGACAAATGCGTATGAATTGGTTATAAGGTCACTTTCGCGAGGTCCCAAGGGATGACCTTCTATCAAGGTCCGACTATAGTTATAGTGTAGGTTTCATGAAAGTATTATGCACTGAAGTTGAAGTTTAAATTTTCAGTATCAGATGTTCTTGCAGTAGAATTCCAATTCTCTGCAAATCTATCTGTTTTTCTTTTATTATTTAATGTAACTCTTCATTATTCTGATTTAACATTAGAGAAACTTACGCTTGTACTGAGCAGTAAGTTGCTTTATATGTTGCTGGCTAATGATAGTGATTCATCAACTGTCATTTTTTCAGTCAACTATTTAAGATATCTGCTTGTTGTTGAATAATTTGGGAATTATGCTACACTACATAAAATAGTAATCTCTGTGTAGATATTTAGAGAAGGTGATTATTGAAGAATCATTCATTATGCACAGCCTGTACACCATTTTAAAAAGCCCTCAATACTAATGGCATTATGGAGAAACAAAACAGCCTTTTCCAATTCAAATTCAAAAACCTTATTACAATTGTATTTTATGGATGTAATAGTTTTCGCTTACTCAAAAAAAGAAGATATGGCATCTGGAGTTGATTCATGTCTCAATTAGTATTATAAATGTGCTATTTATCAAGACAATATCAATAGATATTCTATTGACGGCAACCTCAGTAAGCATAAAAAGAATTTAGCATTACTTAAATCTGAAATCCATTATTACATTTTACACTTACAAATATATCTGAAATTATTATTTTTCTTCGGAAGTGCAGTGTGCCTCAAAAGAAACAATGAAAAATTAGTGAGAAAATTCATGTGCCTTTCGCCGGCTCAATGAATTTTATTACAGCATAAAATTCAAACTGCGCATTTGAATTATTAATGAAAAACAATGGGTGAGACACCAGGATGTCACTTGATAAACAATTTGGTCTCTTCCGTTATTATTTTTCTTAATAGCATTATCTCTGTGATTTGTTTGAAAAGAAATTACTTTTTAAAGAATGCCACTGTAAAATCCTCATAAACCTTCAGCATGCTTTGAGTTACGATTTCTAATGGCCAAGTTTGTCAGAATGTTGCTGTAAACTTCACTTTAATGTTTGTTCAAATTAATACTGCTGTTTCATTCTTATTCTAATATTTCTCTATTGATTTGCAGTTACTGTCAATTCCAAAAATTGCCCTACATCTTAAATGTTGATGACAATATTTTGTAAATTTATAAAGTAATTTCTCTTACTTAGCACTTTTCTTTTGACGGTTATTATACACAAAGCTGAATACTGAGACTTATGTTCACAACTAATTGGATAAAAGAGTAAAGCCATTAAAATTGCAACTTGTCTGTTCCATTTATTTTTATTTCTTGATTTTAATATTTCATTGGATTGGCTAAATCACAATTTTTGATTAAAAATATTATTTTTATGTACTTTATAATTTATTTATAAAAAAAAAAAAACAACGATATTTTAATATAGGATTATGCAACTTTTGTGGGTTCATAAATCTTATACCAAGCTTGTACTTGTTCTAATTGTGTAATGATTTGTAGCATTGTTTTAAATTTCATTATCTCTTAGTATGGTTAATTTTCTCTTAGAAATGAAGTCGCTTGCTTGTTTATCCCAATATCTGTTTTGCAACACACCAAATATTAAATTCTCTGAAAGAAAAAAAAAAGGAACAAAAATATGTAGAAAAACAAAGATACAAGAATTGTTGATAATTATTATGATTACAAAATTAAACACATTCTTCTAATGTGGATTAAGAATTGTACATTAGATGAAAATAAGGATACATTTACAAGTAAAATACTTCTAGACCAGATAAGTTTCTTTCATTAAAAAGAAATAGCTAAATGTTGCTGAATGAAGAGTTATTTGACTGCCAAACATTTAGTTCTGGCAAAACAGCATCAACTGGCAAGATCAAAGTATTCAGAGCTGCTACATTACACTTACCAGTTAGGTTACATTGGAGGAGACTTAATTCAATTGCATCCAGTTCTTCGGGACTCGGAAGAGGTGTTGAATCAGTAGCTCTTGGAATCTGATGAAGGGAGATATAGGCTTCATAAGATGGCTGGCCATTTTTGACAACTGTAAGAGCTAAGGCAGCATTCTCACACTGACACTGGCATCGGCGGACAGGGCTGAAATGGAAACTTGGGTTATTGTTCTCAATTAGCTATTAATTCATTTTATCAATGATGTTGTACATGCAGTTCCAATAATTGAGAACAAAAAAAAAAACCGAAATTTAAGGATCCCAGAATACCAAATTTAAAGTTAATGAAGTTTAAAAGCCATATTGACTGTTTTCAATTTCTTTTCCAAATTTTTAAAAAGATGACAAATTTTATATTAATTCAAGTAAAACTGTATCTTCAGTGAATGAAGGCAATGACTTCTCAAATTCATTTTTAGCTTAATTTTCCTTAATAGCCCAATTGCATATCTTCCAGGAGTTGGGTTCAAAACCAAATATAATAATAATAATAAAGTTGCAGCTCTTGGAAGCTCCCTGTTCAAATTCCTGAATATTAAAAAAAAAAAAACTAGCTGAAATTAGTATTTTGCTACATAGATTGAAATGTAGCTTATAAATTCAAATGCAACTAAAATACTTCAAAGTAATAGTGATCCATTTTACACTTGTTTATAGTTTCCTACGCCTTGGACTTTGTAAAATGTGATCGAAGTAATGCATTTTCTTTTTTATCAATCTTCTTGTATACTTCAGGATGTAAAAGTCAGTCCACTTTCTAAAATTTACACTGTCCATGGCCAGTCTTTTCACTTCTCTACTATTCTTTCCTCTCCTACTATTTTCTCTGTATTTTCTATTCATTCATCTTGGTCAAACCTTTTTCCTTCTTGCGTTAGGGATCTTTTTAGGTAGCCTTTTGTTTCCCATCATTGTAACATGTACATACCACCTAAGTTGTTTATTTTCTGTATATTTTGTTGATGGTTTTTCATTAAGTTCTTTTCTTATCTTTGTATTTCTAATTCTCTCTCTCTATTCTTTCCTATGACTTCTCAAATATTTCATCTCTGTTCTGTTTTTGGCTGTGATGTTTAGTACGGCCTATGGACACATTTATAAACTTATAATTTAGCTTTAGTTTTTAGTGATTATTGTTCCTAAATACTCATAGTGATCTATCTATCTTCAGTTCCGTAACTTCACACACAATTTTTTTGTTCTTCCGTTTCACCTTTTTTATTCACATACATTATTTTTATTTATTATTCAATTTTGCTCTAATTCTTCTTTCCAAATGTTTATTGCATTTTGTAATTATTCAATAGTGTTCTCTGTAATAATGGCATCATCTGCAAATACTAGATTTTGAATATAAACTGGCTGTAAATTTCAATTTCCTATTTTCATTGTCTGCTCTTGCAATTCTTTATAATATGATCCATAAAAATAACAAAAAGCAGTGGCTTAACAAATCTCCTTGGTCGATTCCCTTTTTCATATCAAATCCTTTCACTTCTGGACCTCGTATTCTCAGTTCTACTTTAGCATTTTTGTAGAGGCTCTTAGTGACATCAGTTTAAATTTTGTGAGATCAATATTTGCTATGCCTGTACATAGATGCTGTTGAGACATGGTGTCAAAAGCTACAATTAAGTCTAAAAATGAAAAGTATGTGCCCCTATTTTTGTCAAAGGTTTTTTAAATAATAGTTCGTATAAAGATATTGTCTTGGGTTGCCAGCTTGGCCTGAAAGCTGTTTGTTCTTCTAAGTTCTCTCCTAATCCTTTTAATGATACTCGAAAATAATTTAAGAGTTACAGATGACAAATATATTATCGGATAGTTATCATAATCAGTTGCTTTTTCCTTTTTTATAAATAGCTACAATCAGATTGTCTTCCCTTCGAGCTTGTTCAACGATATCTCTTAACTATTCTTTTACTTAAGTAACTCCGAATTTCATAAATTGCAGAAATACATTCTATTATGAATATGGTTGGTTTTTGTATTCCTGACCTACCTTTAAAGGTTTGTACAGGGAATTTTGAATCACTCTGTATATATATACATATACAGTCGGACCCCGATTTAATGAACCCCTATTTACCGAATTTCGCGATTTAATGAATTTTTCTTTTTCCCCGATTAAAATGAAGGCAAAAACCCCTATTTAACGAATAAGAAACCCTGAATTAACAAATTATTTCAACAGCCGAAAAAAAAAAAATTTGTTAGTTTGGGTAAACATACCTAATGCAGCAGGATATAAATGAGGCTGTATTTCTTCTCACCATAAAGTCAAAAAAGAACTTTTTCGAGTAAGGAATCAAGGAAATTGTCAAACATTAGTCAGTGCATATGTTAAAATTTCAAATTAACTAGTGCGTAATTATTCGCTGTATTATTAGCTGCTGAATAAAAAGTGTTCAATTTCTAATTATGGATATTTTTGTGTAGTTGCTTATTAGGGCTGTTCCATAAGGTAACTGCAGAAATTTTTTATTTTGGACCCCGACATTACAAATAACCCCCGATTTAACGAATAAAATTTTCGGTCCCGATGAATTTGTTAAATCAGGGTCCGACTGTATATTGTTGGTCACCAAATGTGCTAGCTGTCAATGGGGGTTCGAACTAGCGATTCTTTTTGGCTTCGTTTTGAAACCAAATCTTGCTTATGAGTTGGGTGCTACTATCCCTCTTCTCGGCTTTACCCAGTGCAACTTTTTCTACTGCTTCTGAAAGGCAGCTTTTGCCGCGGATGTAATCTTCTCTTCCCTAGAAGGAAGACCCTATGTGGCCAACTGTCACAGATGAACTGTTTTTCTTCTCCGTGAAGCAACGTGCGGCTGGCTGACGCTCAAGACAAAGTGTCTTTTCCAGCTGAAGATGCTGTTTATACAGCCAGCAACGCTTCCATTTGAACAATCCAAAGGGACATAGGAAGTGCTGTCGGAACAGTTCATTGCTGAGGAGAAAGGACATCACTGCGTGCCAACGGTCATGCAGCAAAATATATGTATATAGACAGGGTGTTGCAAAATTCGTCTATAATATTCAACCACGTGTAGGGGCATGGCTAAGGATCAATATATTCCTAATGAGCCCATGTCCGGAAACACCCCATTAAGGCACTACATGGTCCTAAAGTGAGTCTTTCCCAAGAGATCAAACAAATAAAAATAGCTCGCCTGTAAAACATTTCGGATGGTGTGCCAAAGAATATGATCTCTGGGAAAGGCTCGCTTTAGGACCACCTAGTGTCCTAATGGGGCGTTTCCGGACATGGGTTCATTAGGAATATATTGATCCGTAGCCATGCCCCTACAAGTGGTTTGAATATTACACACGAATTTTGCAACACCCTATATATATATATATATATATGTCTGGCTACTTTATTACGTACACCTACCTAGTAGCGTGTTGGGCCTCCTTTAGCCGTCAGAACAGTGAATTCGTCGAGGCATGGATTCCACAAGATGCTAAAAATGTTGTTGAGGTACTGTGTACCATGCAGACATGTTCCTGAAGTTTTGATGCAGGTGTAGGCCTGGAGCAAATAGCTCATCCCACAAATTTTCA
>JAFIDM010000004.1:65267243-65361811 GCA_023159025.1 Thereuonema tuberculata
TAGTTAGTTCAAAAATGAGATTATTCTAGTAAACTGAAATTCTCAAAATGAAATTGAGAAATGTTTTTCATTCAATTAATTGTCATTTATTTCCAGTAAGTTAAATGTTTTGTACAAATGTAAAAAATATGCATTATTTCTCTTTAGAGAAATGAGATGAAATGAGATGAAAACATAGTTAATGAAGAGGATACATAGCACTCTAATGTTGCTTATTATGCCTGGTGTAATAAAAAAAAAAATCAATCAGAAGGCAGTTAGAGGTCATTAAACTTTAGTGAAATATTAAATTTTAGCTTTTAATAATATGGGTATTTTTTTTTAATGTTGCTGCTAATCTACTTTTAGATATATGCTTCAGTTTTTTACTTAGGTCGGAGGAGGATGTTGATTCCTCATTTTCCTTTGGTTTCCTACAACTTCAGATACATGATTAGCCTACTTTTAAATAAAGAAGTAATTTCTCTCAACCTGTTTTTGTGTCAGCACACAACAGCTGTAGTGAATCCACATAAACACGATCTCCTTTGTGAAAAACCCTTACTGTCATTGTTCCAAGACCACTTTCATTGATTATTTCCTGTCAAAGAAATGAAAATTTTATTACATTGTTAAAATTTACTGGTTTAGCAATAGTTTCTGTTGGCAGTAAATTCTACTACAATTTTGTTGTTATTCTTGTTAATGGTAAATTTTACACTATAAAAAATGATGCCTCTTGAATTTGTTGTTAAGAAAAGATATAATTTAAAAGCCACATTCATATCAAACACTATGAGAGATACTTAGTTCTAGATAAGTTTAGAGTTGATTCTCAAATAGCACTGGTCTCTATAGTGTAAAATCAGTCAGTAGGCCTACAAAGTACCTTTTTCTTTTAAAGATAAATAACAGTAAAATTCAAATTCCTGTTAATACTAGGCCTACTGAGATTTAAGGTAGGGCAATGCTCATTAACTGTGGGTTGGAGGAGCTGGGTTCGATCTCCAGCAGTTATGTTTCCTAGTTCTTTCTTCTCAAGATAATTCCCTGGGTTCACCCTCTATAAAATGAAGACAGGATTTCTTTCCCAATGATTAAAGCAGATAGGTGTCACAACATATCAGGAGCCTTGTCTCTCACTACCAATTGGACTCCTTGGTTTGTTGTGAGATCTTTTAACTGGTGTTTTATGGTCTGAAATACTAAATATAACTGGTTCTTCATAAGAAACCTATATAACAAAACAGAAAACTATACGATTGTCAATGAAAAAGTTCTTATATATTATCACTTAAATATGTATGCAGACTAAGTTTAGTTTAAACTACAATTTGGGATGAACCTCTTGAATAGTTTTTACCTGGATTTAGCCTTTTTTATTTAAAATCTCCCAAAAGACAGACACATCTTCCTGTACTGCCAACATTTCCTGCTAAGTGTACTTTATCTGGTAAATTGACTTTCAGTGACTACAACCTTACCACTTAAGTTTCTAATGTAATACAATTATTCACAATGATAAACTGTGTTTTGGAGATTCTTCCTTTTCTCTTGTTTCAACTTCAATTACTCCATCGTTTTAATTGTATTTGCAAACAAATTTTTCAGCTACAAAACTTCAATAATATAATGATTGGAATGCCATATTTATGTTAAGAACTTTCACCTGCTCTCCTAAAATACTCCATTTTAAAAAATCAATTCCAACTTAGAAGAATAAATAATTCCTGAGGAAGAACTTGCATCTCTCCCTCATGTTATTTAAAAGTTATATTAAATGTACAGACTTTAAGCTATACAGCTAATATTAAAGCTGCTATAGGTTTAGAGATTTAATGGAATATGAACTTTAGCTGAACATTATCAAGATTAAGATGTGTTGTGACAAACAACAGATATCTGATTTCATTGTTGGAAACAATTCCATTTCTTGCTTCATGGTACTCATGTAGCAAAACTACATCTCATACTATAATCTAAATGATACAAAATGAATTATTTCCTAAACTAAACTACACAGTATATAAATTAGTCTATCAGACATTTGAATTATAATGAAAATCTCCCCAAAAAGATAGAATGAAAAAATAATTAAAATTGGATAAATTTCTTACAATTTTTTTTTTTAAATTGTTAATTCTAAAACATGAATTTTTTTAATCTAATCAGTGACTGCTCAAAAGATAGTCGCATTTGAAAAAAAATTAAGTTATTCATCAACTTCTTACCATTTTCTGAGTATCTTCAGATTTTGGATGTACTGTAGAATTCTTTAGTAATGTTCCATATCTGATTTAGCTTAAATTTACTAATGAAATGTTGGTAGACAGATAAACCAAATGCCACTTAACTCAAAAAAATAGATTAAAATGAAAACAAGAACAAAATACATTACCTGCTCATCTAATTTCTCTTTCACAAATCGAATAATCAACTCTTCCGAGGTCATTTTTTGAAAGCCTAAGATCTTGATAACATTCTAGAGATAAGAATCAAAATGTAGGTTTCTGAATTAAATTTACTGCATTGGAGAAAAAAAAGTTGTCTAGCAAACAATTAACTCATTGGGGCAGTGAAGGCAGATGGTAATCTAGTTCTAAAGATATTTATGTTTCATAAAAAAATATTGGAAAAGTTCAATAATTTCCACACATTGCTTTGAAATTTAGATTTCAATAACAAATTTCAAGACCCTAAAAATTTATGTTCATGTAAATGCATTTGTATTTCTTAATAAAATATTATTCTTAATTGCATTAGTGGTAAATCATTACAATTTCAATATGTTTTTCCTACTACTCTATTGATATACTGATGCATGGTTAGCGTGATAGTGGTGCAAATTAACATTAGCAATTTTAAATACTGAATTATTCCACCGAAACCTTGATGTGTGATAGCAATTGAAGGAAGGTTACTTTGTACTTTAACTTTACACCAATTTGTGGAAAAGAAATGACATTTTTTGAGTAATCATCTCACATACAATACACTTATCTACACAGTTTTATCATAAATACTGTTACAAAGTAATGAATTAAATAACAGAAGATATTTAAAGAGATTGTAATAATATTTTTATATGATATAAGTAGAACATTTGTAAATACAGGGCAATAATTATTTTTCAAAATTGCCTCCTTTGGCCTTGAGTCACAGTGGCCATTCATCAATAGTATTACGCAGAGAAAGCTGCTACTGCCCGCAATAAATAGTGTTTCAGGTCATCATTACTGTGGTGTTTCTTTCTGCAGGCCATGTCCTATAACATGTCCCATGACTTGTAGTCCAATGGATTCAGGTCGGGGCTGCTGGAAGGCCAATCAAGTGCAGAAATGAGGCACATTCGTCTGAAGCCAATCCTGGGTTGCCTTAGCCTTGTGGGCAGGTGCAAAATCTTCCTGGAAGCTCCATTGACAGTGTTTGAAGAGGGTACCACTCAAATTTCTGACCACTGGCTCCAATACCATGTCAATAGTCTTTGGTGGAAGAAACGACTAGTATGTCATTGGTAAGCTCTCAACTTTAGGTCACTTTCCAGAACATGTGACATAGATATCCTTAATATACTCATCTCCTGAGCCATCACTGATTGTTTTCTGACAGGATTTTGTAGAATATGAGCTGACACTGCCTTCACCATGTGACCAGTCCTCACAGTGCGGGGCCAACCCCTTCGCAGTCGATCAGCAACTCAAGGAACCTGTTGATGATCTGATAGACAAACATCAAGCTTTTTTTTAGCTTTTTCAGCACGATGTAAATCTCAGAAGCTGATTTTCCAACTTTATGCAGTGCTATTACAGCAATATGATTCTCATAATCACCCCACTCAAGTACTTACTGCAATACAATGAAACACTTTGGCTGATTGCACAACGACTCCCTAGTTGCTTTAGGCTTACTGAATGGTTGTTGCCTTCTGGTTCAGTGTCATTTGTAACTATTTATGATAAGACTGTGATATATCTCTAGAAAGTATGCAACAGTGGACATAATTTTATTTTCACACTATTTTATCTGAAATGTGAATAACATTGTCTCCAAAGTAACCTCACTTTACTGTATCTAGTCTTATGATTCTTACTGTGAAAAAGACGGCAGAGGGATACACATCTAGTCAAACAATATCTTCTAGGTTTCTTTTCAATCACTGTACTTTCTAAAGCTAAATGGATATATTAATTGTTGCAGTAAAGAATGGATAAAATAGAAGAAAGGTCTTTTAATGGAGATGCCTACACTATCCAACTTAATTTATTAGGAAATAAAGAAACTTCTAAAATAATAGAAATTAGTTTTTAAAGTTTTATTTCACCTGATAGGTTTGATTGCGCAGCAAAATTTCAGGTATTCCTCTTCCATTTGCATGAAAGTAAGGAAGAAAGATTTGTAGAACATCACTTAGTCGCTGAGTGAATATTGTGTGTTTCTCGTGGAGAAGCCCTGAATAAGACTGATAACATTGAAGGATCTTCATAGTTCGAGCATTCTACTAAAAAAAAAGAAAAGAGATATTGATTCATTTGTTTATCATAATCTCTGACAACCGCGCAGTTAGGTATCTGGTCTGCATGGATCCCCAGTGTAATAAGGTTGTCTTCAAGGGCAATTCTTTGTTTACATTCTTCCCTCTCTCTCTCTCATTAGACCAGTGACTTTATTATCCTGGATAATGAAGGTCACAAGTGACATCAAGGACAGGCCACAGAGATGAAATATTGAGCAACATTACCCTTGAGTAAGAAACTTTCTCATTTATTCTTAAGTTAATCATCTACAAAGAGACTTATGGGCCAAGAGAAGTGAGACAATCAGCTGTACTCTCTTAACTCTCTGTATTTTAGAAACTGAAACAATATCAACTGTCATTTATAAATTTGTTTCAATTGAAAAAGGCCCACTGGCAAAGCTTTTGATACAAAACATCTTACATGATACAAACAATTATGTAAGAGAGAATTGCCATAACATTTAGTGAAATATATTTTCATTTGATCAAAACAATAGTTATTTTTTGAAAAGAAGAGAATTATTAGCAAAATTTGATTCTGTTCCAATCAAGAATTTGCAATAGTATCCAAGGATAAGCAAAGCATCGATAGAACTTTATTCTCTGTTAAGACTAATTTGTCTAGTTTAACATCATTGTAGCTAAAATTCCCATGAGCTAATATTGAAAACTCTATTGGGTTTTCATCTAATGGTTTGTAACAAATTCATATGTCATTTACTATTTTTCATTCCTTTACTAAATTAACTGAAAGATAGCACATTGAATTAAATTAAGTGGCAGGTGAATTAATTAGGAGAAAACTTTCCATGAACTAAATCCATGGGAAAATGTTGATAACATAAAGCTAAATGAATAAAGGTACTCAATGAATAAAGGTACTCAAAGACACTCACACTAAAAACACTGCAATCTCTACAGTCACTTCATATAAATGTAATTAATAGAGAATTTGTAAGAAAAATCCGTGCCTCTTTTGTCAACAGACATATTAAAAATGTTAATGAAGAGCATTGTAGCAACTGTTAATGATAGTAATTAATACAGTAAGCTGTAAAATAAAGCTACGAATAAATAAAAAGTTCAAAACAAAGCAATGGAGTTGACTAATAACAAGGAAAAGAATTAAATCTTATAAAAAATGATAGTTTCTCAATGACAGAAATCCTAGCTATTCAAAACTTTGGGTCTTTGTATTCTAAAGTGGGTCTTTGTATTCCTAATAATGAACTTTAATTTATATAAGGCTAATTTAAGCTGACAGAAATTCAGAAAAATGGTAATTTTAAGTTTTTCTTTCTTCAATTTAATACTGAACTGCTAGATATTTGTAAACTTTTAATTGATTTTGATTTTTCATACAATTTCTTATTTCTCTTATGTACAGATAGGTCTTCCATGCCTATTTTGTCATAAGTTGATATGGTAGTAAGTCCAAATATTAACCATAACGAAAATTAAAATGTGTAATTCTGTTTTGTTATATTTCATAACTAATTTTATTCTTTGTTAAAAACGAAATTACACAATGTATCTATTACAACAAAATTAATATATTCTAAAAAATAATGAAACAATTAAATAAGTTTTCTTAATTTCAGCATTAAATTAAACTTATCAAACAAGAAGATTTAAGAAATTTAAATCAATTTTTTTTAACTAAAAGACCTCTTTCATTAAAAAGAAAAAATTAATTGAATTGCTTTTTAATATTTTTTTTAATAATCTTTTAATTAAGCAATAAATTCTTTAAAATAATTACCTTTATTTGTTTAATGTTTTGGAATCTACCTCGATTTAAAAAAAAGTTCTTAGTTGCAATTAACTTAATGGGTGTTTTGAGTAGAACCAACCTAACATGCTAATTAAGGATTACCTGCATAGTGAGATTATTGGGACAGCACTGTAATTACAAATGGTAGTGAATCATTTACATAAATCGAGGATAGTTTGTATTAAATTTCTTTGAATTATTCAAATTATTTTTATAGTCTAAATGTTCAGGCTTTCAACAAACAGTTAAACAAATTTATTTATTAGACTTTCTATTGTCATAGTCTTCTGAGATCATTCAAATTTTTCCATTGTATTAATGCCTATAATTCAAAAAATCAGTTGAAAAAGAAAATTTATTATTTAATAGCTACTCTTGAGTCCAATTTAACCTTTTTATCACTATTGATGATGTATTAAAATTAATAATAAGATATTTGGATTATTTATTTATTTATATTTATTTTATCTTTTTATTTGCCACTGTATTAAATTTTCTTACCCCAATTCCAGTCATTGCGTGACAATACAGTTCTTCTAAAATCATTTGCCAAATACAAAAGAGAATTCGATCAAAATTAATACGAAGTAAAGAATTGTTTAAATTGACTAAAAGACATTCCAGGTAATTATATAGTGGCATCACAACCTACAAATGAAGGTATTTAAAATAAGTAAAAAATGATGATTATCAAATTCTAAATACTTCAATACAAGAGTTATGAAATACAAAATCTAATTCTAAAAATAATATCATTTACATCTTAGCCAAAATTAAATGTTTATGTAATGCATAGAATAATAATCACCCACACTCAATCTGCAATGAAATCATGTTGCAACTCATCCACCATTCAATCTGAAAGAAGTTTCTGAAACTCCAATCCATTCATTATAGCTTCAATGTCTCATAATGTATTTTATATATATATAAATATATATATTGTGACAATACTCATATGTCAATTATTATAATACTCGAAATATTAGAATTTTAGTTATATTATTTTTGCCTTTGCAAATGTCAAAGAAATAAAAAAAAAAAAAAAAATTTTTTTCGAAACATTGTTTTGTAAAGCTAATGGCGGAAAAACTTCGTTAGCGTTAGTTTTTAGTCATTATTAGTAATTTTATTTTATTTTAGGCTTTAATTTAGTTTTAGTCAGAATCTTAGGAATTTTAGGAATAAATCTTTAAGTTTTAAAATGTTAGAATTTAATATGATAGATTTAGGAGTTTAGATTAATTTTAAGATATTTAAGGATTTAAGCTTCATTTAGCTTAGATTAGATTTAGTTTTTAAAATAAGAAATTAATTTTCTTTTTGCCTTAATTCAGCTGAGTTTATTTGAGTTTGGGAATTTCCTATTCTTAGGAATTTCCATGAGGTCATCATTCCATATTAGGAATTGTTGTAAGCATTGTAATTTTATTGGTTAATCAGCATTATCTCCCGATATGAGGTAATAATGAGGTGATCTCCCTTATTTGGGCAGATATGCAATCCTGCTATCTGTATGGTCAAGGGGACGCGTGACGTCATACAGCGGCGCTCTTAAAACTTATTTAACGGGGTGTTCGGAGGAGTTCGCTCTCTCTTGCCTACTGTTCCCTCGCCGTTTTGCTCTCTTGACCTTTGCTACAATGCACCTGGCCTCGTCGACCGCCGCGGGCGAGGTATTGGAAGCCGCGTCTCAAATTATCGGCAAATCGAAGTCATGTCGACTTATTTGTTAGAAATAGGGCGTGTTAAACCAAGTTATCTTTAGTTAGAATAGGCAACCCATGGATAGCCTTAAATTTCTATAAATCATTTGTGAGAAAAAAAAATTACTGAAATTAATTTGCAAAGCAAGGCTTGCAAATTTTCTGTTTCAATGCACGTGTACACCCGTGCAGGATTCCGCGAGTTATTTAGTGCTCCCCAGTTCAGTTAGTGCAAATTATTCGTCTATTTCAGTGCGTCGTTATAAGCCATAGCTTCGCCGAAATTGTTATTCTCAAGTGAAGTGACATATTATTATTTGCAGTGTTGAATAAAATTGTTAAGTTTAATTAATGTGGTGAATGTGTTGTGCTTCTTTGTGCGTGAATGCAAAGTGTGGACCCCTGCGACCATCGAGAATATTGGGTTAGTTTACCGGGCATGTAACGACTTTGGAGGGGGTAGAGAGAAAATTTACCGAACGGACTTTTCGGTTGGCGCCCAACAAATACCCGAACAACCCCTGGTACCGTTACAATATAAAGGGTGATTTTTAAAGGTAACAAAACCAGGGCCGGCGCTAGGGGGTGGTGAATGGGGCGACCACCTCAGGCCCCAACGGGGCCTGAAAAGTTTGAGAAATTTTTACAATAAAATTGGATAGTAAAAGTAAAGGTGCAATGACCTGAATTTTTTTGTTGATCTGTTGCAATTTAGGCCTACATGCATTTCGATTTTACTTAGCGCTGATACGTAAGAACTTTCAATTTTTTCTGTTTAAGTAGCTGCCTGATTGCCGTCTGAAAGTTATTAGGCCTATTATTTATTTTATTTATTTATTTATGTAGCCTCTTCGGGAGCGTGGAGCTAATTCACTTTGTGTTTTTTCATTATTTGTTTTTGATAACTATGTGCCATGACAACAACGAGCCGCGATGTGTAATTTGGCCAAGGGAAATTCATCTGTTACAGAAAAAAAATTTGAAACTAAGCGAGGGAAGAAATGCCCGGTGTGACTATGTGACCAGTAAAACCCAGTATGACTATGACAAGTCATGGGCCGGTGTAACATAACATCAAGGGCCCCGCAAAATTCATCTTGCCCAAGGCCCCGCACCCTCCCAGCGCCAGCCCTGGTAACAACAAATGTCTGTGACAGGTTCCACAAATCAGTAAAAAAATGTCTAATAACAAGATCAGAAATGCATCATTTATGAACTAATACCCATTATTACATTAGCTGTATGATGTATTAATAAGCATATTATACTGAACGTAGCCGCCGCACACAGTAATGATATGTTCCAGAAATTACTTAGAAAAATTATTCTATTTTTTTATTGCACATATACAAATAGGTATCAACTAATACAGAAATAAATATTCAATGAAGGCTTCACAAACAACAGACATAGTAAACGTGCAAAATGTCCACCATCTGCCTCAATACAGGCATGCAACGTGAACGTCACTGACAAATTCCCGGCGTGTTCTGAATTAGCTGAAAACCATTGTTTATCCTGTGTTACAGCTTATACATATATGATTGATAAAAAAAGTTTTTCATAGGCCCCAAAAATAAAAACCGGTGAACTTAAATCTGGGGACCCATGGAGGCCAAGTAACAAGGCCACTCCTACCAATTCAGTGTTGTGAGAAGTACAGTCTGCATGATGAAAAAGGGCTGGGGCTCCATTGTGCAGGAACTATAATTGCCCTCTCATTTTAGATTGGCAAAGGGATACACATTGCTGTCTATCACTGGGAATTCAAAATAAAACTTCACTATCAACAGTGACCTTTCTTTAGTTACTTGATAGTATACTGTGTCCTGTCATTCATTCCTGTTAACCCCTTGACTGTTGCTTTCTGAAATCCTGTTTTTTTCCCTTAAGATTTACACAATAATTCAATTACAATTAGTATTTTGAAAATTTTCTTTATCTCGACAAGTAATTTCTTGGAATCATATAAGATTCTGAGAACCTATAACTGTTACAAAAATGGGTGAGACCAAGTGCTTATTGATTCCGATTATTATTCACAATAGCCTCAGTACCAAGACCTTGTTGTTTACTGGTCACTGCTCCTAGTTGATGATTGCCAAAGAGTGTGAGGCAGTTGTTTTAGGATGTCATTTAATAAACACTTGGTTTCACCCATTGTTGTTTATTAATAATTCAATGTGAAGAATGAATTTTCTATGCATTAAAAAAATTCACTGAGGTGGACTGTTGGCCCTTGAATATTCTCAGTAATATTTTATTAGTGAGTTTTTTGCTTTTGAGACACCACTGTGATTCCGTTGACTTTTACAGTTACATCCAAGTATAAATTGACATGTTTCGAATACACATGGTCTTTGACAACTACACATACTAAACAGTATCTTAAGACAATGGAATTTTATGGCAAATGGAAATGTAGGAATCACGATTTTCCTAAAGAATTAGAAGGCAAGAATTTTCTATGTCAGATGCGAACTGTACATTAATATCGAAAATGAAAAGAAAACCAACTTTAGATAGATTGTTACTGCATTTCTGAGACAATAGTAATTCAAATTTCCAGTATTCTTAAGAGTGAACGAGGGATGGTATCAAACCATTCAAATTCATGAACAGGAAATATTCTATAGAAAAGGAATTTCAATATACAGGGTTTCCAGCAAACAGAAAAGACAGTCTAAAAAAAACAAAAAACAATTAAAATAGATGACAAATGAAAAATATTAACTGGCTTTAATGTCCATAATTTACGTCTTTGCTTAATCATTGCCTCACTTATATTACAGACAACATTTGACAGAAAGATCGCAAAGTATGGAATAGAACTCTAATAAAGTCTGCTTACATTTGTATGGTTTTCCACCACCAGAACATGTGAGTGCATAACTGATCATGAACTAAATCTCAATGGTTGAAGGATGCATCATCAATGCAAATCTTGATGTTTCTAGGTTTCTTAGTTATCACTTACATGCAGGCATGTAGCCAGGGAGGGGGAGGCGTGGGGGGCTGAAGCCCCTCCTAAAATTTGAACAAAAAAAAATTTCTCTCATTGTTGAATTCAAAGGAGCTAGTCATATCAATGTAAAATTTTGGCCTATTGTGACATCTATGGGAAGATAGGGACTGTTGATATTCTTACTATGGCTGACCACCGCACAGCACTTTTTTTAGGAATGAGCCCCCACCCCGGAAGAAAATTCTGACTACAGACCTGCTTACATGGTTCCAGTAGCCAAGTGGCCTGGAAGAGCTGGGTTCAATCCCTGACCATGGTGGAGGTCTGGGAATATTTCCATGCAGACTTCTCTTTCAGATGAGTCGTAGGTTTCACCCCAGCCCTCTGAAGAAAGGGTACTGAGTTTCTTTCATGAGGATTAAAGGCAAGCAGACAGTGGAATGACCACCTGGCCTTAACTTAGTCCTATTGGTCAAGAAACATACCTCCCATGACCTCCAGAACTACGTAAGCATGAAATGAGATACTTTTAATGAACTTACTGTATCTGCTTGTAAGTCATCAGCTGCCCATGCTAATTTGAGAATGTGCTTTTTAATAGTCCATCTAAACTGGAAAGTGAGAGAAAAGAAAATGAATGAACTGGATATATATCATTTATACTGAATTATCACATCTCTAACTTCATAATTTCGACCTACCTCTTCTTCCATTTGCTCTGTAACTTCAATAATTTTTTTGGCAGTTATGCAGTGAAGATATTGGAATATTTTGAGGATGTCACAGCAAAGAGATTCTGAATTTCGATTGAAAGAGAAAAACTGTTCTACTTGTAACTCCAAAGGGAGTCTATTAATTACAGTTCGGATATGCTCTAAATTATTGAGAAGAACAAACAACTATACAAAAAGAAAAAGGAAATCAATTAGATAATAAGCAGAAACCTAAATAATCTGTAAAACATTGATTAATTTGAGACTGTTCAGTTTCAATTACTAGGATAAGTATTAGTTGCCTTATTAATTAATGAAACAGGTTGGTTAACAACCTAAATGTACTTGATCTATATTTTAAATAGTAACGATAAAAAAAAATGTTGATTAGACTTACTAGATACAAAATTTAGTTACTTTGTTTTAGCAACTCCAAAACATAATGTTACAGGTTGATAAAATTATTGCCTTCATTAATTTCTACAACTGTATATTCAACCAGGAAGAATGGGAATTTATTAATTAAAGGGATTTCTAAAGATTCACGAGTCATTATGAACATGAGAAATGACTGCTAAAACCTCAATACAAATGGGAGGAAGTTACTATATCATTGGACATAGATTTCTTTGTAAGTTTGCTAGCATAGTGTTGTGTCTTTTATTGTCCTCAAAATGAAAGATGACTGGCGGAAGTTTGAACTGCGCAGCCTTTCCGGTAGCTGAACAACTATGTTTTCCTGTCACAATGGATGACGTAGTCTGTTTTCACTGAGAAAGACATGTTGAGAACGCCAAATTAAAACTTCTCTCGACTATTTAGCGTTATTTCAATACCAGTTGCTAACAATAAGTATTTATATAAATAAATAAATATATATTATTTATAAATACAATGCTCTTTTGCGAAGTAACATGCGATTAGCACAATGGCGGCGTCCTTTCATAACATCAGACGGAAGTGCCTGACCAGACTAATTGATTATAAATGCGCAGATCTCACAAAAACAGGGCGGCCATCATTCATTGGGAGGACAATAGGGGATTGTAGAAAACTCAGCATTTATTAAAACTTAATTCAACTACAACGAAACCAGGATGGTTCAGTGTGGAAAGCACAACTTAATTTCAATGGATTGGAATGAACGGCGTTATTGTTCCTACATAAATATTATCAAGAGATTTCTTTAAAATACTGAGTGGGTAGTATTACTATTAGTTGAATGTAGATATATTATAATTAAAATTCTGTGATATTAAACAAAAATAAAACAGGAAAAAAAAGAAAGAAAATACTAACATTAGTAAGGATCAACATAAAAGCCGAGAAGCTAGTTTTGAAACAGATGATGTTGAAAGTATCAATATATATCAAAAAGAAAAATATTTCTAATGAAACACATTTTTACCATATTAATTATTTTAGTTGTATTATCAATATGAAATTTGTATTACATCATTTACTAATGTCTTTGTTTTAATGTGGATTTAGATGATTGATTCATATTCTACACATGGCCAGATATATTGTCTGGACAAAGTTCGAAATAAAATAAATCACAATATGGTAATTACAGGAGGCACAAAGGAACCAAAATTTTAGGCACTTAAAATTTGTTATTACAATAAATCACAGTTTATGGAATGTATGAATTACATAGAATGATTAAGCATGCTTCAAAATGATGGTTTTCTGCTTTGTCATTTATCTCTCTGTGTATTTATCAAATTAATCACCATAATCACTGAGTTTATACCTAAATCTTACTTTCTGTCTTCCTGCTAGAGGACATCTGCTTTGACTGATATCATAAATACCAAGTTCGTTGACGTAATGGACAAGGCCTTGTTTTAGACTCTAAAATATACATTAAATAATTATGAATGAAACAAAACATTTCCTAATTAAAAAAATGTAGTATATTAAAAAAAATGGCATTTTGGAAAACAAATATAAACTTGTATTTATTGAAAATCTATGATTCACTCGCCAGTATAGTGATTTTTAGTGGCAATTTGTCCCTGAATAATATAAACCTAGCAAAATGTTACTTACTGGGTTACTCAAGCTGTTGAATTTTAGTGTAACATTTGAAACGATAGAAGTAGCATTAAATAAGTTTTAGATATTCAAAGTCAAAATTCAGATAGCATTCCAGTCATCTATATGCTGAATTACATGTGCTTAGTAAAATGGTTGTTGAATTCTAGAAAGAAAGGATTGCAGTTTTTCAACTCTACAATATCTGATGAGGAGTGAATGCGATGCTTTCTTATAATCCTTTAACAGACTCATAAGAAAGCATCTGGTGGTTTCAGTTTTGGCAAAGAAGGGAGTGGAAATGTATTTGGGAATCAGATGTTCCTGGAAATCCTCAAAAAGGAAACCATTAATCTTTTCAACCCTTGTCATTAATCTTTTCAATGCTGTCATTAATCTTTTCAACCCTTTTTCTGACAAAACCCGCAATCTGTGATAAGACCTTTAAGTGACTTTCAACACCGACTTGTCTGATTGCAAAAAAATTGGAAGCTGTCATTTAAAAATGGTGAAGGAATTGACATATAAAAGTCAATGTACAAACTTTAGCTTTGATCCATTTTTATGGCCTCTCTTGTACTGTAGTTGATCATAATGTTATAGGTAACATCTTTCCTTTTGTCTTTGTAACCTTTGTCAAATTGTAAACACGAATAAGAATCATGTGGAATTGTACAACATACAGTATGAACACAGTCAGAGACTGTATACAGTAGAGTCCCGAAAATTCTGCACTCGATAACCTGGCAATCCAAATAACTCGGCCACCCCCTGGCAGGGCTGAAAAATCCCGCACCCTTTAAAAGTAGGCTAGTTAATTTTCGTTAGAGAAAGCTTTATGCCTTCATAAAGTAATTTTCTGAAGTCTGTCCTATCAGGTAAATAACTATATTCATTAATTTTCATTAGTAAAAAATGTTTCATACAATGCTACTTTCACATTATCAATGAAATGCTTTCCATCTTTAAGATATGTTTACATTCTGCAGTCCTTTGTTCCAACTGATTCAACAAACATTGTTTGTTTGAAGTTGAAGTATTACCAAGAGTAATGGGAATGCATAACCATTTTTGTGTTTAAAATTGGTTAAGTTCAAAATATGAATGCAGTTCATAATGAAATTTTGTTTGATAGATTTTTGCCATCTCTCTGTCGTCTTAAAAAGTTGTGCTGAGGAGAAGTAACGAATAAACCACTTACAAATTGATTCTTCTTATTTTTTTATAGCTTTCATTGACATAAAAGCAAAACGCTATGCAAGAATAATCAACTGTGATTCTATTTTAACACAAAATCAGAGAAATGGTAAAAAAAAAAACTCAGAAGGTTACTTATAATAGAAATGGTTTCTACTTTTCATTGCTTACCATTTCAATAAGAAGATGTAACTTCCAGTTAATGTTAAGACTATAGCACAATTTTTTGATAATCTTCAAATTTTGCAAAAAAAATTGAAATCATCAGATAACTGTTCAGCATAAAGAGATGAAATATTAGATAGCCTTTATATTGTTACATATATAAATGAATAATATTAGACTTCAGCTCTAAAGTTAAGAAAAATTGAAGAAAAAAACTCCAAGAAGTTATCTGTCATTTCAAGAAAAAAAATCTAATGTTGTAAAATTAAAAAAAAAAGTTGAAGAAATAATATTTAAAAATTTTGATCCACTTGAAAGAACATTACAGGCTGAACAGAGATATTTGTCTTCAGGTTTTTTTTGTTTCAATGTAATCTTCAAAGAGAGATAAAAAAAAAATTGTCAACTGATCCTTATATTATTTTGTAACAATATTTATTTCTTTTCAATTTTCTGAATTAAATTAATAATTTTTAATTACTATTAAAGCAATGTAAATTGTCTCTAAGCAATTTTATGATATTTTATAGATTTTATCTCTATAAAAGGTTTAAAACTCAAAATGAGACTTTGTTTCAAATCAGTTCAATAAAATAAAAATAATGATAAATTCAAGTTGAATATCTTTTAATGGAGGAGCATCCTGGTAATAGCTAGAGGTCTGTTAAGATTGGTTTGTGTGAATCAGTTTTTGCAGATAACAAATAGTTTTTTAGCTTTTCATCCTTTTGTAAGCAAAGAAGATGGGGGAAAAAAAAAGAAAAAGAAGTTCAATTCCACCCAGATCCCTAAACTAAAATAAAACCTCCTAAAGGAGGGGAAGGGGGTGGGGAGAGGTGGAGGTTGGTTTTACATAGATCAACAAATATAACACTCATAACTGACTTATAAATTTATATCGTGAATGAATAATTAGATAATTTAAAAAATTGTCTATATTTTATTGCTGCAAAAAGTTCAGATGATCCATGGTTGTAGCATTTCTGTATTGTTGGAGGAATAGGAAACCAAGTCAGTCTGATAAGCTGAGATGGTGAAAGAGTTAAATGCATTAAACAATATCGAGAAGAGTCTGTTATAATATGAATTACCTATGGAAAACATATCTTTGGGTAAAACCTATGTATTAGCAGAAGTGGATGACAAAGTAAATGTAGCTTTCTAATAGAAAAAAGCTACAGCCTAGTCTTTTAATTGTAACCATATTTCTTTGCTCTTAGAGACTTGATCTTCCACTTTATATGTATGCTTTTACATGCTCTTATAAGTTTCATACAAATCTATGTATATATAGAGGAAACTATATAACCTGGGTTCCGTGCTAACTTATTATAGAAACCGTCCAGATATTTGACATATTTTATTGAATTGTGTTTTATAATTACAGTATGTAAAACTGGTTAGAAAAGAGCTCAATAAGCAGCAGATTTGGACTAAATTAGAAATAGTGACAAGACACTAAAAATCTTAAAATGCATATATACAAACACGGTTCATGGCGTCAGGTGTCGCCTTCCGAAAGAATCTGCAAGAAGTCTATTCCAGGTCTTCCGGTCAAGGGTCCATTCCTCTTCCAGACTTCTAATCCTCATTGCTTTTTTAATATTGTCCATCCAAGCCTTTCGTGGTCTTCCTCGTTTCCTTTTTTGATTTGTTTTGTAATCAAAAGCAATTTTGGACAGTCTTTCGTCACTCATTCTTTTAACATGACCAAACCAAATTAATTGTTTTCTTTGAAGATCGTCCAAAATGTTTCCTTTTATTTTTATCATTTCTTTGATACTTTCATTTCTTATTCTTTCTATTCTTGATACCCTGCATGATCTTCTTAGGGCATCCATTTCCACTGCCGCTAATTTCTTTTTTTCTGTCTCCGTAATTCTCCATCCCTCTGCCCCATATAACAAGATGCTCTTTACAATAGAATTGTATATATTATACTTTCTTTTCCTAGAGATCTCTTCACTCCACCAAATAGAATTTAATAGTTTTATAGCCTTCCTTCCTTGACAAATTCTGTTTTTAATTTCTTGTGAGTCTCTGCCTTCTCTATTAATGTCTACTCCGAGATACCTATAATGCTGACAGCTTTCTATTTTCATGTTATTATTTAGATTTAGGTCCATCTCATTTCCTCCTATACATAGATATTTGGTCTTACTAACGTTCATGTATAGTCCCCATTTCTCATATTCTTCCTTAATTGTTATCGTCATTCTCTCTAAATCATTTTTACTCCTTGCAATTATGATTTGGTCATCTGCGAACTGCAGAGTAAAAATTGACGTTCCTTTCACATTAAGCCCCAATCCTCTGCAGTTTTCTTTCCAAATTTTTAATGCTGCTTCAACATAAATTTTAAAAAGTGTTGGGGAGATACAACATCCCCGAGTCCTTTATCTGTTATAAAGCCTTTTGATAATCTTTGACCTACTTTAATCTTTGTTTTTGATTGTCTGTAAAGTTCTTGAATTGCTCTAATAATATTTAAATTTATGTTTATTTCCTTTAATACATTCCATAATTTTGCGATTGGAACATTATCATATGCCTTCGTTAGATCAATAAACAGAAGATGAATTTGATTTCCCACCGTCATTTCCTTTTCAATAATTTGTTTAAGACAAAATATATTATCCATACATGATCTTCCTGCTCTAAATCCACTTTGTTCTTCACTTTCTTTCATTCTTATTTCTTCTTCAATAAAATCTTTTAAAATTCGTCTATACAGTCTACTAAACGTTGCTGTTACAGTAATGCCACAGTAATTTTCACATTTTTGTCCGTCTCCTTTCTTATAAATTGATGTTAAATATCCAATTCTCCACTCTTCTGGTGTTTCTTCTCCGTTTAAGCATCTTTCGAATAATTGTGTAATTAATCTTAGCAATTTATCTGTTCCATTTTTGATCAGTTCTGCTGATATTCCACCGGGACCACTTGCTCTTTGATTCTTTAAATTTTTTAATTGCTCTTTTAACTCTCTCAAGTTTCAATAGTATAGGTTGTTCTAAGATATCAATATCTGCATTTTTTACTTGAAATTCATTTCTAGTTTCCGTAAGCAAAGTCTTATAATATTCTTCCCATTTCTCAACCGATATTCCTTGCCATGAATTATTACCTTCTTTTCTAATATTCCTTAAAAATTTCCATGCCTCTGTACATCGTCTTCCTCCTATATATATCTCAATTTCTCTGCATTTTTTATCCCAGGATGTTCTTTTTTTCTCTACTACTAATTTTTTAGTGTCATTTCTAAAATTCTATAAATTTGTCTATCCTCTTCCTTTTTTGAACTCATCCACCTCAAATAGGCTTCTTTTTTCTGTTGTACAATCTTTTCAATGTCCTTATGCCACCAAAAGTTTTTTTGGGAATTTTTGCCTTTTCTTTTTTGTCCTAGTGCTTCCTTTGCAGCCTGGTGTAAAGATGATTTAATATGTTGATATAGTTCGGTTGTATTAGTATAATTCCTTTCTTCTAATTTTTCATCTAATCTTACTTGAAAAAGTCCTTTTGTACTCTCTTCTGTTAATCCTTCCAACATATATTCTGGGTCATCAATATCCTCCATCTCTGTGGGATTTCTTTTCTCTCTAATTATATTAGCCGAATAAGGAAATGAAATTCATACTCGCACCATAAAATGATCTGACCAACATTCAGCTCCTCTCTGTACTCTGATGTCTAATAATTTTAATTGAGCCCTTTGTTTAATAATTATATCTCCATTATCGTTGACTACAACCTCTCCAAACTCTCCAACAATGTTACCTCTCTTCCTGCATCCAGTTCTTCCATTGAAATCACCCATCATTAGAATTTCTATTGTTAGTCCTTTTCCGTAGCCTTAGTCGCTGTCCATTAAAATCATCCGGTTTATTATTCTTGTAGATTCTTTTTGCATGAGATATTTTTTACAAGAAATAGAAATAAATAAATAAATAAATAAATTCTTGGATTCATATTCTCATATTTCTACAATACAATGGAGTCTTTGGAGAAGACTCATAGTGCCAAGAGAGGATAATGGGATATTGTCCATTATCTTTATTACCTAGAATTGCCCAATTCTTTTGTTTAAGAAAACTTTGAACTTTACTTCTAATTTAAGAAAAAAAAAAATTTATACACTCAGATGATGAATTTATTTCTGTAATAAGTGTTACGATTTACTTAAGTTTAAAAATTCTAATTATAAAACTGAAGTGAAAACCTTACATTTAAAATGCTTTGAAACTGTTCAACGAAAGTATCAGTATTTCTCTTTGACCACTGACGCCAGCAATGGATTGCCTAAGAATGTAGTAAAACAATCATTTTTCACGTAAATTCACTTGACTTAATTACAGTACTTAAATAGTTAACTGACTAAGGGTTAACTGATAAATAACCACAGAAAGCCTCGAGTCATTTCTCAACTACAAAAGAAAATTCAAAAGTTGCTGTGCATTTGCCTACATCTACGTTTTCCACAGAATCCCCTCAGTTAGCAACATGTGATTAACTATTTCTGTGATCTTGTAGAAGGTTCTGTTCAAAGAGGGTGAAGAGTCATACTCATGAAGTGATTCTCAAGGTTCTATCATCACTAATAAAAGCTGGAAATCTGTTTTCTTTTGAGATATGACTAGGAACCAAACATTTCATTTCCTCTAACAATTCAAATGAGAAATGTTTCTCTTTCTGAGCTGTGGCTTAAAGTAATGCCATGAAAGCAATGCTAAGAAAGTCTCGTATTGTTTGAAAGGAAAGTTCAACATAGGCGAAAAGAATTGATCCCATGTTAAGGATCATCTGATGGATGAATTGGAAAAATAGAAATAAGATTTCTGTTAATAAATTCTAAGCAACATTTGTAATTTCTGTTTGTAGTTTAGACATGATAAGTTTTGTATTCTTACTTTTTCATCATCTTTAATAATTTTTTATTTATTTTTTTGTAGAAGCACTTCCAAACTTCCTTCTTTTCAAGGAAGGATTACAGATACTAAACATTCTAGTTAAATGAAAGAAATATAGAGGAATCAATATAGAAATCTTGAAGAACTCAACATTTTTTTAACCTTTCATTTTTTTTTTTCCTGAAATAAAACTGTGATAAATAAACCAAAACAGTTTATAAACAACAAATTGAAAGTAAAAAGCAGAAAATAGTTTATTTACAATTAATAAATGTTGCAAAATATTCAATATTAGTATTAAAGTCGAAGTAGCATTTGCAAATCTTTATATACAGAACCTCTATACATCTTCCTTGAAATTTAATTTTCCAATTTATTTTAAAATTTTCTAATTAACATCTGCTGTTTGTAGCCAAGTATTATTCTCATTCTAAGTATTTAAAAAATTATAAAGTCTTAAATTGACAAAGCATTTAAGCCTTTTTAAATAAATGAATTACCACTAAAATGCTTATTAATTTTAATTGTACGTAGAACAAGTCACAAATTAAAAAGAAAATCCCAAATATAAAAATCTGAATAATTAATATTAAATTATCAAATAGGCAGGGTTTTTTTTTTAATTAATGATAAGTATGTATGAACAATGGTAAGACTCAAAGGACAGAAAAAGAAAATAAAAGAAAGGCCAAAAGCCTGATATATGTCTGAATATGTTCCAGAGATGGCTTAGATGGTTTTCTTTCTGCTTTCTGGATATATTCTTGCTTTCCAGGATTTGTTTTCAAAAAAATGACTTGTACCTAATGCAACATAGACTTGTAGCTCTCCAGCACTGAAATATTTGTTCAAAAAAAACAAACAAAACAAAAAGAAAGAAAGAAGGAAGGCTACAGAGCCAATTACAGAGTGTCTATTGAATCTCAAACAAAAAATTTAAGGAGAATTTCCCATACATTTAAGGACATTTTCACAAAAATTTCAACCAAAAAAAAAAAAAACCTCTAAACCAATCTGTTCGACCAAAAAAAAAAACAAAACATCATGCTGAAAATTTCAGGACATAGTCTGATTTTTATGGACATTTCCCGTACATTTCATGTCAATCCAAATTTCCCGTACAAATCCCGGATTTCCTGGTTGGTAGACACCCTGCAGTTACTACTTGCTACTATAAATATTATAATTCCATAAATTATAGTGATAAATTGATGTTGCAAAAAAGATTTCTGCAGTGAGCTTCCATTTTTGAAGAAAATCCTTTATTTTGTTTTCCTAATTCCTCCTGAGTTCCTATTTTCACATTCATTTTCAGTAATTTATATGTATATATACACACACACACTGACTGCTCAATTGAAAGTGAACACCTGCCATAATGGAACAACCCATGCAAATTCGGACAATAATTTGAATATATTCGTTATAAAACAACACAAGTCATTTGGCGTCTAACCACGTGCTGAGGTAAAATGCCACCATCAAAACAGCTGAGCAATTTTCAACGTGGAGTAGTCATAGGCTGCCACATTAGTGGCCAGAGTTTGCGACCATAGGAGCGACACTGAACCTGCCAAAGTCAACCGTAGGTGCTATTATCACAAAGTGGAAACACGACATCATGGCACTGCACGCTGACCGATAGAGACCAAAGGGCCCTGAAGCAGTTGGTACGGCAGAATAGGGCTGTTCCAGCAGAACAATGGTGACAGGACTTCCAGCAGGCAACAGGAACAACTGTCAGTACCACGACGATTCGTCGGGAGCTCCATGCCTTAGAAGTATTCCGGTCGGGCTGCTGCCCACAAGCCTAACATCACCCCTGTAAACACCCAGCTTCGTGTGGCCTAGTGTAAAGAGCGATGGTCTTGGTCGATAGACTGCTGGAAGAGCATTATGTGAAGCAATGAATCATGCTTCACACTCTACTGATCAGATGGGTGCACCTGCGTTTGCCAGGGGAGCAGCTGCTACTTGAGTGTGACATCCCAACAGTGAAGTTTGGCAGTGGTGGTGTGATGGTGTGGTCGTGTTTCGCCTGGTTTGGAAGGGGTTCGTTGGTTGTGATAGAGGGGAACATGGCATCCACACAGTGTCTGGATATTCTAGACAATTCCATGCTTCCTACATCGTGGTCGCAGTTTGGTGAAAGGCCATTTGTATTCCAGCACGACAATGCGCTGTGCCATAAGACCCGTGTTGTCAGTGCCTGGTTTCTGGAGAATAATGTTCAGGAACTTCAGTGGCTTGCCTAGAGTCTGGCCCTCAACCCTATTGAACATCTATGGGATGAATTGGATTGCCAGATTCGTGTGCATCTGATGTGACTGCAAACTTGTGCAGGCTTTGAAGGAGGGGTGGGCAAAAATACCAGTTGCTTGCTATCAGAAACTGGTGGAGAGCATGCCACGGCAAAAGGCAAAAGGCCACAGTTCATGCTATTAGATACACTGTAAATAAAGCGTCTGAATTCCATACCACAGGTTGTCCACTTTAAATTGAGCAGGCAATGTATATATATATAAATCTCAAGGATGTTGCCTCCTTATATTTTACTTATGATAATCCTCTAAATAATTTCTTTAAAATTTCCAAAAATTTGTTTACCTCTATTAAGCAAGAAGACACATCTATTGCTGAGGAACTATATTTCAAACTAGAGTCATCATCAATCAACTTAAATTATAAAAAAAAATACTGAATTTTAGACAAAGCAAACTTACTTTGTTTTATGATTGGTAAATATAATTATGTAATTTTTCTGCTGAAAATATTCAAAAACTCTTTCTATGAAATCAATGGAAGTAATGACAGTTGTCCTTGTAATGATTGACATATTGTAATAACTTTTACAGTTGTGCACACTTTGATTTGATTAAAATTTCCTGAATTCAGGCAGCTTACGTTGCTAATTGAGATTAATTAATTTCCAGCAAATGCAAACTATGAAAATAAATTGTTTGTATTCCATAGATATCACAATGTATGAAAACAGAGACTTTTCCTCAGAATTGTTTTCACCACATTTTAAGGAAAGGAAGATTTAAATTCTTTCAGGAATTCAAGATTTACAACTGCATTGACTCTCATTGACTTACACTTGTTAGTTATGTTCTTCAAAATTTTTAATTTTCAATCTATATATGCATTCATTTATAACTTTTCTAGTTAAGCCACCCTACTGGTAGAACTTTAAGAAATTTGTTAATTTCAATGCCATGCCACTAGTAGATTCCAGATAATGTAAATTAACAAAAGAAACATCTGTTCAGAGGGTCTTTCCTTCATTTTTCAGTATTAAAAAAAGTAATATCTTGTTTTCTGAAAACTAAAAAGGCTAATTACTTGTTGATGTAGAGAAGAAAGGCATAAAATCAAATTGAGCTGAAAATAGCTCTTTACAGTGATGGATTCTGAACTGTCGATATCCTGTTCTCAGTAGTCCAAAGTTGATTATTTTATTAACATCCTCTTTATTTTTCCTAAGCTCATTAGCCTTCAAATGAAGTTTATGCTAGTGTTTATGTTAACAAGTTAACAATTCACTGTTCTTTTCACTTCTAATGATGATTTTAACACATGATTCAATGAATTCCTATACTAAACATACTATTAGAAGTATCTGAGCGTAACTGTTACTTATTCATTAGTCAGCATAAGGATTTTGTGTTAGCTTATTTTTGTTGGCGATATTTATGAAGCCATTTTGTATTCTGTGAACTTTCAACATATGAGTACTATCCTACTGTGTATATAAATACATATTTGAGGGGTTTGGGATTATTGGACACTTAAGAACATATACATGCATATTTAATAGGCTTCTCTCCTTTTTCCTATGTAGAGACTTTTATGAAAAAACACGAGATGTGGAATGCAGGGATAAATAGACCCCTCATCGAGAAGATCTCAAAACCTTTGAGTTGATGTTTCAAGACGGAGAGATTTTGATATAGATGATGTGTCTAACCTAACAATGACATTGATGCATGCTTTCTTTCTATTAGATCTTAGGAATAATCGCTTT
Organism: Thereuonema tuberculata; assembly: GCA_023159025.1. Taxonomy (NCBI): domain Eukaryota; kingdom Metazoa; phylum Arthropoda; class Chilopoda; order Scutigeromorpha; family Scutigeridae; genus Thereuonema; species Thereuonema tuberculata. The sequence continues at coordinate 65,291,236 of JAFIDM010000004.1, forward strand.
TAAATAGCATTACTCTTTGTTAAAATGACCTAATAGGAAGAAAACAATGTTCCATAGAAATAGATTATGAGAGCAAGAAGTTTCTTCTATAATATTGTGTGACAGTATAATGATACCATTCTCAGGCGCTCCCATATATTCTTTCATGCCACTTATTTAAAGCTCTAATTCTTGGAAACTACAAATGTTCTGAATAGAAACTATGAAGCTTTTGAGATTATCTTCAATTTTTCATACTATTACAACCACTAACACTAACTCTTCAACTTCATAGTTAATTACTAGATAAAATTTTTGTGTACAAATGAAATCAAAATGTTTCGTTGCTCGGATTTCTTTTTTAATTGCAAAGAAAATGTATTTAAATTCAAATGTGAAAGGTTTTTAGTGAATATAATTCTTGTCTTGTAATTACAACATCAACTGCTATTTTTTTTAAAGAACTATTTAATTTACAGAAATAATTATATTTTTCACCTCATCTTGCCTTAAAGCTCTGTGGACTCTAATCTGAATAGTCTGATAGATAATCCGAAGCCAAATGTTAACAGCAACAGAAAACCATTCATAGAAACACGTAGATAGTAATGATTTCTGTGACCTAAATTCCAAAAAGTCAGTTTTAATATGGATTTGCATGAACTCTCAAAATTTCATAAGATCAATAAATAAAGTCATTGCGTTTCTTGCAATGAAATATAAAAGAAAGTAAAGATGCGAAATCCTTTCTGAAAATGTGCTTGAATTAAATAAATTTTATATTTAATTGATGTGAAGATATGTTAATTTTAATAATATGACTATTAAAAGGGAGGAATTGAAAAGTAAGTAACATGGAACTTATAAAAGGAAGTAAGTTAGCATTCTTAATTATCAATTAACTAAAAGGCAAATCAAATTGGTAATTGTAAGTCCAATGTAGATTTGTTTATTAATTACATGTTTAAAAAAGAGAGGAGAGAAGTAGCTTGTGTGTTAGTTTTTTAGTGGCTATTTGTGTCAACTTAAGATTATTAAAAGAGTAATAAACTTTAAACGTATTATTTTTCTATTATGGTAATTTTTTTTTATTATTCTGATTAACGAATATTTAGAATCAGATTGAACAATTTCAAAACTAAGTCCAAGTCTAAAATTTGTGCCCTATCCCTTTCATCTTTTTTTTTTTATCAATCCAGTTTTAAATTACAAGAATTTACTGACATTTGAATATAATACAACTACAAATTGAAAAATGAAATCCTATTTAGATGGCCATCATCCTTGTGTCATGGACAGCAACCTCATCCTCATATCTTAAGTCCTGCTCTACAAATAATCAAAGTTTAGTCATTGTTTCTGAAATTCAGTTTCGTAATTTACAGCAATTCCTATTAAACACTATTAATAATGTTTTCATGCTTTTGCACAATGTTTATATTAACATTTAATGATTTTTAATGTCATTCTTTGAACTGTAATTGTTAGTTAAGTAATTTTATCAACTGTAATTGAATTGAATTGTCCTTCTATGTAGGACAAATATCACTTAGGACAATCATAGACGTATTTGTGTCAACAGCAAAGCCCTCCCTTAAATCATATATACAGAATTCAGTCAACACTACTTCAATTAACATCTTCTTTAATACAATATTTCCTTTCCTATATAAGGAAATGAAATATCATATTAAAGAAGATGTTAAGTGAAGTAGTGTCAACTGAAATGTCTATAGATAGTATTTAAGAAAAAATTAAGGAGTTATGAACGCTCTTCCCTTCCCTTGAAATTTCTTCAAAAATGTTGAATTTTTAGGCTTTTGATATGATTTTCTCATATAATTGATAATGGTTTTTTTTTTCCCTGAGCATGCTATTTATAGCTGTTGACTTCTTGATTCAATGAAGAAATGGATCATCTCTCTTTGTGTAAGTCCACTACTTCACTCCAAATGTAGGCTACATGTAAATGTCTTAAATTTTTGAGGGTTTACAAATAAAAATTCTCAAATGATTTTCTAAATCTCTATTGCAGTAATTAGTAAAACAGTAAAGGTTTTTTGTTATGTTTTTCTTTATTTAATAGTAGCGCAAATTCTACAACCTTGTTATGTTTCAGGTAAAAGTTTTTCTCTTACAATGATTCACTGAATTTCATTCGGAATAATCTCATTTTATTTTTACTATTCTTTGGTAACAATTTAATATTTTTTATTTTATTTAGCTTCTTACTGAACTGAATCCTTTTAAATAGCTCCAGAGAAGTGACTCCACACTGTATTTTTAAATATGCATATCTTAACATTTATTTTGTTCTACTCTTAGAAACACTTTTAATATAAATTCAACAGAGCCAACTTTGCATGTTTTTTATTCTTTATTTCTTCTCATTTTGTTTATTCGTAGTTTCTATAACTTATCTCTAGTATCATTTAACAATTTCTGAAAAGAAATCTGTCCCTTTCAATAACATTCATTTGAAATCATTTTTCCAATATCCCCAACTATTAATAATTTCAGTTTTGTTGTTTCTGTATTTCTTAAATATTCAAGTTTATTTATTCATTTATATCTCCTCCCAACCAATCTTTAGAAGGTGTTCTACTCCATTTCTATATATATTTCTTTTTTTTTTTTTTTTGCATTTAAATTTCCACAGCTAATTTCACAATTCCTTTCTAGATTCTCTTCCAATTAACCTTATGTTCTATTAGTTAAAAAAATATTTATTTACCATTAACATCTTTAACAAAAGAACCAAAAAAAAAAAAAAATTAAAAAAAATAGGCTTACTCTTGTTTTAGCTGCGATTTCATTTCTGAAAATTCTTTTAATTCTAAATAAAGATTAAGTAGATTAACAGCAATGAAATAGCCTCTATCATAACAGCTTCTTGTGTATAATAAATGACACTGAAGGGATAAATGTTCAATCAAAGGACGAAAATAGTCAAAAAGCTAAACAGGAAAAAAAAATAATAAATAAAACAAAAATCAATATTAATTTAATTTTCATTTTTTGCCTAAACTTTGTGTAAAGCAGGGTTGGCCATGATTAAGAGTGGTGCATTGCAACCCTTCGATAATAACAAAAAAATTAAGTAAGATTACTCATGCATAAAGTAATAACCAAAAACTGATTTGTATAAGTTGTCAAGAAAAAAATCTATAATAGGAATTTAAGTCTAATCAGTTAAAACTAGGGAAGACCTTTTCTTCTGCATTTGCTCCATAACTGTTCAATAAATGTGTGATTTTTGTTTGATAATAGATTGTTTATAATATTAAATCATTATATCATGAAAAGATGATTTAATATATTAGTGTTGGTGAAAAATGCAACACCATGAAAGAATTAGAATGATATCGATCAGAATGAAATTTATATTGCATCTTACTGATATGCATGTACATAAGTGATTACATTTTTAGCATAATACAACAATTGTAACCTGAAAAAAAATCAGTATCTTGTGAAGCCTCCATGAGCTGCAATAAGAGCTGCTATTCATCGTGGCATCAAATCGAAGAGGCTCTGGATGGTATCTTGGGGAACCACTTGACAGGCTGTTTGTTTACGAGTCCATAGTTCATAGAGTATAATTGCTATTGATGTATGTTTTATCTTTTTGAAAAGCTTATGACTTTGTGGAAATGGGGAAAATATGAGTTTCAGTCTGCAGTCATTTTCTCTCTCTCAGGAAATGGCCGAAAATGAAAACGTGTCGCCACCTCTACATCCAAACTAAAAGTCGGACGGACATGAGTGATACCTTATTGGAATCCTTATGACTTGTAGAGGTGGGGAAAATACGAATTCCAGTCTATGGTTATTTTCTGTATCACATGTATAAATATGTATAAGGTCAGTATGGTTTCGTGTACAGAATATAATTTGAAACCGTTTTTTTTTGCCTTGTTTTGTGGCTAAGTATAACTGAAGCAACTTACGAATTGGCATTCCACGATTTATATTAAAATATTTTATAGTCAATCAAACATAAGATGTTTAGTAAATATATAATGGATTTTCATTTAAATCTATCTGAACAACTTACAGTTACGATTAATTTTCCATCTTATTATATAACTGCATTGCATATCCAAAATACATAGTTTATTAAACATCAGTACAACGCTTCTTAAATAGATTTTGGAATGATTCTTGAAATTACATTGACATACTAATAAGGCAGATAGAATTTCCTTCTTAAATATGTAGAGTTATTATGGACAAGCATTTGAACTATGAGGAGTATTCAGAAAGTAAGTACCTTTCAGCTACTTAAAAGAAAAAGGCGATAATGTATTTTCAAACAATTTTGTTTTTATCTTACTTGCCAGCCCTTAAACTAGTTATTATACATAGTTTCCATCATTGTTGAGGCATTTATCATAACGGTTTTTGTATCCACTCCTCGTAGAACTCAGCCACCTATTAAGACAGCCATGATTGCACTGCGCTTTTGATGTAGTTATCATTGGAGATTCGCTGGTCACCAAGGAACTTCTTCAAATGCAGGAACAAGCACTCAAAGATAGGTCAGGGCTGTAAAGGCATGTGATACATTTGTTCCCAACCAAAGGACGTGATGAAGGCTTGAGTTTGGGCAGCAGTGTGTGGCTAAGCATTGTCGTGAAGCAACACAATTTCGAGAGTAAGCATGCCACAACTTTTGCTCTGAATCATACAATTCAGTTTCTTCAGAGTCTCACAATCAGCTACTGAGTATTATTGTTCTGACTTGAGGTAAGAATTAAACAAATAAAACTTATCTGTCCCCAGAAACTTTGCACAAGAGCTTGCAGACCGAAATTATCTGCTAGAATTTCCGCTTTTTCAGCAATGAAGTGTGCCTCCACTCATAGACTGCTGCTTTGATTCCGGAGGCACAAGAGATACCCATATCATCAAGCTGATGATATGGCTAAAAAAATCCATGACCTTGTTTGCTGCATCTCCTGAGAAAGGTCAACGCACTAGCAGCCCGCAGTTGTGTTGCATCCCGACAATGCTCGGCCACACTCTGGCGCCCAAACTCAAGCCCTCCAGATGTCATTTGATTGGGAACAAACGGATGACCCCTGTTACAATCCTGACCTACCTCTGAGTGACCTGTTCCTGCATTTGAAGAAGTCCCTTGGTAGTCAGCTGTTTTCCAACGATGACGATATTAAAGGAGCATGGCTGTTCTACAAGGAGCAAATACAAAAACCGTTATGATAAATGCCTCAACAATGGTGGGAACTAGCTAGAATAGTAGTTTAAGGTTTGGTGAATCAGGTAAATATAAAATTGTTTGAAAATGCATTCTCACTTTTTTTACATAGTTGAATTGTACTTAAGTTTCGAATACGCCTGTATATTGGATGCAAACAAGAAAATTTTTTATGAATGTTTTATTTGTGATCAAAATCCTAGGAATTTCTATTATTTGCTTAAGCTTCTAATTCCCTGCTTCTTTACAGCTTATAAGAAAAACGGTCAAAATCATATTTTAGTTCTACATTTTAAAGCTAAAAATGTTTATGTTTGTAGTTTTCTTCATTATTGTATAAATATTAACACCATATTAAATACAATTGAATGTACTTTATTATGATTGTATGTTAGATGTCTACTAGATGTATGTGGATACTTAACAGACATACATATTTAACTGATACAATCTGGAGATATATTTCAACGTAATTACATGCAATAATTTTTACATGAATATCTGTTACACAAACACACACATGATGGGATCTATTAGACATCATCAACTAACTGGGAACTTTTTCTGTCAAATTCTGGCGCAAATGGTCTCATCTCTTTTGGAAATGGAATTTTTGTACATAATGTCGACCAGTAGATCTGTCCCAATAACACTGGCTTTGTTCGGCAACCTTATTAGGCCTACCAGTCAATCTTTCTCAAATATCTTATACACTTTGATTCAGAAAGTAATACCTCCAAGGTGATACCTTCACTTGTGTGAGAAAGATAGCACCGATACAGGTGTCAGTGGAAAGCTTGCAATGTCAGCTACAAATGGTGGCATCATTTTTCAACATAGTCCCTATTGCGAGCAGCATACTTGCACCAACATGAAACAAGGTTTTGCATGCCATTGGCAAAGAATTGTGGTGGCTGCTGGCGACACCACTGCCACACTGCTGCTTCCACCTCCGCGTCACAACTTAACCTTAAGGTCAACGTTGACCCTTAAGGTGATCCGTAAGTTTGGGGAAGAGTCAAAAGGCACAGAGTGCAAGATCCGGACTAAACTGCAGTCATATGGCAATGAATGTTGCTGGGTGCACAACCTTCCGCAGTCAGCAATTCAATGACAGCCCATTTCATTGAAACCGCATTGTTTCAACCGGACGTCACCACTGGATGTCATGGATTGCTCCATTACTCTGAAATGAGAAGAGATAGGAAGGTGCAACAAGTGACATTCTGTAGCTTAAACATCAGTGCATTAATGATAAAAAAATTCAGATAGTTTGCAGTACTATTAGCCAAATAGTGGGCTTGAAGGCATTACTTTCTGAATGCCCCTCCTATATCTGTCTTGTGTTTTTTGCAAGGGCCAATTCTTGCTGCTAATTATTTAAAAAAGCTAAAGGCGGTTTAATTATATGAAATTAAATTCCCTAAATTTACTTAAGGGATACCAAAGACATGGACCGTGGTCAGAATTTTAATTTACTAATTGCATTACTAAATAAACTAATTTAAGAAATTAAGAAATTAATTAAAAAGAGCTTTCATCTGAAAATTACCATTTTATCATAAACTGAATAAGCAATTTCAAAGTAGTCAAATTCTGATGTAATTCTGTATAAAAGAAAAAAAAAATTATTCTCAAATTTTTATCCTAAACTTGGTTAATCCATCAGCCACAAAAAAAAAATAATCGAATACTTAATCAAAATAATTGGAATTTCTACTTTTCATTTTCACCAGTTTAGAAAAACGGATAAAGTTGAAAAAAAAATCTAAACAAGAGATATTTAAAATATAACACTATCACATGCAATAAGAAAATAGGACGCTACAAATTACATAGTAAATTAATAAGTGAATTACTAATCACAACATAAACAATACAACTGATAACTTATTTTTTTTATTTCAAATAGCAACCTCTTGAAGTAAATTAAAGAATGCACATTAGCTTCTGTCACGCCTTGAGCTATCATTGACAGGAATCTGGGACAGCTGTTTCGTCCTTATTAGGCCTCATCAGCCAGCTTGAAAGCAATCCAATGTGCATTCTTTAATTTCCTCATTTTCATGTTACATTTTCTGCATATTAAACTTTCCTACTTAAGACTATTTAGTCCTTGTATTATTTTGTCCTTATATTTAAATACCTTCTAGGCCAAGGTTTTGAATTTTTATGAGTTAGTCATTTTTTATTGTTGTTCGCTTTTCGTTGGGTCCTACTTCCGGGAGCGTGAGAGATATCCATAGCCTTTCGCGCTTTCTTATCATCGAAAGTAAATATCCTCGATGTCCAGATTCCCGTCGATGATAGCTCAAGGCGTGAAGGGAAACCAATGTCTAGTTTTTAATTTCCTGGTATTCATGTTACATTTTCTCATGTTAAACAGTACTACTCAAGATATTTAAATTTCATTCAACACTCTGGTACTTGTTCATATTATTATTATTGGTATAAGACTGAACAAAAATAACTTAATATTTTTTTTTTCTGTATCATCTTGTTCTTTCATCAAGGTATTCCCTAGGTTTGTGGTTAATGGGTAAATTGGAAAGCTCAATTAGTAAATCTACCACAAATCTGAATCTTTCAATTGAATTCTATGATTTTCGTCAAAATTGATTTTGTAAAATGTTTACCATTTTAGTTTCTACACAATGTCTAAAGTATATACCGTAAATTGGTTTTTGCATTTTCTGTTAACTATCAAAAATGGATCAAAATTGGAGTAAGATTTGTTTTCATATTGTTTAAAATTACAGTGCAACTTGGATAATTCGAACGTCTTTAATTCGAAATAGTGGTTAATTCGAAGATTTCTCTTAGTCCCTTGAATTTCTTATTAAATCAATGTTAAAAAAATCATGGATAATTCGAAGTTCAACTACCTTAATTCGAAGTATTTTATAGAAAATTTCGAACCATAACGACTTTTCAGCGTTTCATCATTAAGAAATTCGACACGTGACAACTAAAATCCCTTTCCCGCCACCGTTTGACACATGACGCCATTTGACACGTGACGCTTCAGACGCCATTCAAGCTTCCTGCTGTCAGTGTAACCATGTCTTTCAGTAAACCACGCGTGTACAAGAATTTAATGTTTGCTGAAAAGGTCGCCGTCATTCGCGAGGTGGAAAAGGGTGTGAAGAAGAAATGCCAAATCGCCAACATACGGGATAGTGCCGAATTTCGTCGGTACATTGAAGGACAAACCAACGTAAGTGAAGCTGTTTTCCGTTCACTAAACATGCTTGATGATTTTGCTAACCTTAAGCGACTGAATTCTACAAAACAATCAGACATTGCGCAATTTTTTGAAAAACTATAATTTTCTGTATTGAATGTAATATGTACTGTAGCTTACGTAATATAAATCTTATTTTGTTTTCATACACAGTGTTTAAGTCTTTCATACCATGATCTTTCTGAATAAATATTTATTTATTGACAAAATAATCTTTTCAAGCATTCAGTGGACCTGAAATTAAAGTTAAAAGATGTAACTTGTTTAATTCGAAGTTTTGGATAATTCGAAGTTTTGTAGTGGTCCCTTCAGCTTCGAATTATCCAAGTTGCACTGTATATCTTCTTTGTCTGAAGAAGTTTGTTCTGAAATATATGAAATTTTATTTGGTTAAAGTTTTAACCTAAATAAATAAATCGACTTAGAGCGAGGAATATTTCTAATAAACAGAGAATTAAAACAATGAAAACAGTTAAAGATCCTAATCAGGAAAGGATCTTTATAGATCCATTCCTAATTAGGTTATCTTTAACTTTAAAACGAAATATTTAAAATCACATTAATTCAATAATATAATAATTACTGAAATTATAATTTCTGATGGTGATAGCTTTTCCTTTAACTCTCTATCAATTCTTGGTAAGGAAAAAACAAAAAAACTAATCAAGATCTTTCTTCTTATCTTCATAACTGACGTTATAAATATATAACCAGAGTGTAGATGTAGTGCTGCAAATCAATTCAAACAGTAATTAACATGAATACTTAATTTGAGAGACCTAACCCTTGATATGAAATCTTCTTTAACATTGTCTCATTTCTGACAGAAGAAACAGTCACAGTTACTAATAAGAGACAGAACAAACACACTCATGCACTTACAATTGATTTGGTTACATTTGATTTTCAAACAGCTGCTTAAAATGAGATTTAATGCTAAAAAATTAGAGAAATAAATTTATGAAACTTACTCAGAGAATATCGTTTGATAACAAATGGTTTCATATTTTAGATCACATTTGATAAAAATAATTATCTTCATCAAACTATGAATCATACTTTCTTCAATCTACATTAACAAATAGAAAACTATCAATACTCATCATATTTTTGATTAAATTCAACAATTGATAATTTCAATTAAATTGTATAAACAAATAACATCTGAATGGTTATATTCTTTATTATATATCATAATAAGACAAATGAATATTTTAAACTGTATCTTTGAGACTACTGGAATCAGGCCAAATAAAAGGTTAGTACTTTGCATCTAATATAAGTTACATCTTTAATGAAATTATGCGGCTTTAGCAACAAAAATTAAGGACGATGAATAAAAGTCTACCTAAAGTAGAATAATAGTTTCAGTTATTTGAGGGGCTTTATTCGCATATCAGACATCGCATATTTAGTTATTCTATGAATTTATGACATTTTATACTTTAATAGTAACATTTATACTGAAAACTTACTGAAGTGATTGCCTTCGACGCAGCAATTATTGCCTCACATCGACTCTCCAAACTTTCCTAAATAAAAACAAACAAAAAAAACAGCAAGATTTTTTTTCCTTCAGATGTCTGTGGACCATTATAGTTATTTTCTTTCTTTTAGATTATCATTACAATTAATTTTAATTATCACTATTCATACTAATCCTGATTGTGGCGATCTAATGGAAAGAAAGTCTACGTCAATTTCCTTGTTAATCACTTAACAACGGTTTATCAAAATTTGAAACCGACTATATCAATATACTTTTTTGGCATAACTTTATTTTTTTTTTATGCTCTCAAAAAAGTAATCACTAAGCTAAAATAAACAGTTGTAATCTCTACTCAAAGAAACCCAAAAAGTGATAACTTTTGTGGATAATAAATATCACTTAGGTAATTGTAGTGTAGTTTAATAATTTCTATGTATAAATCCAAGCCAACAAATATCAGCAATTATTGAAAACTGAATCAAACCAAAGCAAAAGCAATTTCCTTGAATACGGGTTGAGGCAGATAAAATTGAACAATATTATGAACCTGCCTATACCCAATACCTCGCCTAATACAATGTATCCCATGCATGCAGTACAAATGCAGCCATTGTTATTCTATAACGGTGATATGTCAATTGTTGTACTGAATAATGTCTAAGAAAATAACGTCATTCTAAGAAGGATACATCGTTACTGATGTCAAAATGTCCTACAGTACAGTGTGATTGCAAAATAGTGCTGTGACAAAGGGTTTGGTGGCCAGCACTGGCCTACTGAGAGGGTGTGATTATTAGGGGTTAGACCCCCACTCTCGGTTGGAAAGTTTATCAGTCTGTCTATAACCTCCCCCAGCTGAGAAAAGACATGACTTTTTTGGTTGGATGACTATGACGACAATCACAAACACTCCCATTCCAAAATTCTGATATGCCTACGGTGGTCAGTAAGGGTAACATTAGCCACACTCGACCCCAAGGTCAAAGGTACTGCCAAAATAGGAACCCAAAGACGCAGACAAGTCAACTGACCGCCTGCTACCAAAGGACAAATCAGGACAATGGTCACATGAGAGAACCCTCCCACCAATGTTGCATGGCCAACAGATTAGGAATATCACAACGGAACGGGGGACATATCATTCGAAACAACCATGGCATGCAGAAGGTTCATTAAGCATATGGTCACCGAACAGCCCATCCAGGAATGCTTCATCAACACAAAAAAACTGTATGAACGGTACCTCACAAGGGTCATTGGCAGTACATTGTCACATTGGATGAAGGCTGAGTGTATCTGAACGATGCTAACCAACCCAGGGCTATTTGTAACCTGAATATCGGAGAGAAAGGACGAGTAGACTTCGTGCAAAGAAAAGTTCTTCAAAGGCTTCATGATTGTCACAGGATACTGTGCTTGTGGCCGGCTCTTGCTGATCACAGTGGCCTCTAATGCCAAAGTAAATGTTGTTATACATTTATTATGTAAAGGAGGTGGGGAGAAGGCCTGGTGCCCTGTAGATCCTCCATCTTCTTACCATCTTCTTACCCTCATAGTAAGAAGTATTTCCAGAAGACACCTTCTACATAGTCATAATATTAACAGAGCTATGTTTTTTGAGAAAATTAAAGTTATGACTCTTTTAATTTTCATCGATGGAATTTATGCGTTGATCATTAAATATCCTTGATCACTTTATACACTAAAAGGCTAAACGCACTTTTCCGTCTTCCGTTATGTTTCCATAACATAATTGCATTATTGACATAGTTACGTATTCAGGGTCACCAGAATTGAGTCTTGTAAGACGTAATGGAGATCTTCGAATCGACGAACATAGCCGTTATATTTATATATGTTCGTCGATTTGAAGATCTCCGTTACGTCTTACGAGACTCAATTCTGGTGACCCTGAATACGTAACTATGTCAATAATGCAATTACGTTACGGAAACATAACGGAGACGGAGAAGTGCTTCTAGCCCTTAACTTTCATCAATTTTTGTCTCCATTTCTAATCAACTGAAAAAACACTGCAACGTCTCTAAGTTGCCTTTATCTAAAGCAGCTTAAGTTGAGTTCATCTTATTTTTTTCTTTTATATTTAAAAAATAAATTTATTAATTAAGTGACCATAAGACTACTTATATGTTCGGAGCATGGTGATTGAACTGATGCAGAATAAGTACACTGTTACTTTTGGTTTACATAAGAGACCTCGTATATCTTGATTTCCTTTTGTTATTTACAATTCTGAGTTATAAAGGTATTTTGTATAACCCAAATATAAATTACATAATAACAGAGCTGTGATTTCTTACTTTCAAAGTAGAGGGAATTCTGGAAGCTATAATATCGTTGTTTTCGGGACAAAGCTCATTAAAAACTGTCATGTTATCCAGAAACTGCAAAACTCTAGAATGTATAAAAATATTTTCTCAATTTCAAATCAAAGGATAAATAAAAAAAACAAAAAAAACAATAATGCATCCTAATAAATCTATCAAAGAAAGTCACAAAAACAAAATCTCAATGAAACATTATTTAATTTAATTAAATCACAAAAATAAGGATTTCTTAAAGTGATTAGATCACTTTTCTACTAATTTGTTTAATGAATTCCTTACTTTAAAATGGTTTGCAATTCCTTGTGAGCTTCTTCTTTAAGACAGGGTAAAACCAACCGATGTTTCGATAACAAAACCAAGCAAAAATCAACAAAGGATACGAAAGAATCACCTAATTTCTGTGTTCATTAAAAAAAAAAAAAAAAAGGTTAGTGCTTGATTCACTTTACAAGAAATAAAAGAGAAAATAATAATCAAATAAGAAGTAAGTTACTGTAGACAATAAAAATTAGCAATATTCATTCAGAATAAATTTAACTTAAAATTATTATTTGATTGATAATTTACATCAGGTCTTACAAATAAATAAATAGATGAATAAATAAATAAATAAATAAATCGAGATCTCACCGACTTCAATAGTAAGGGGACAGAAGAAGACAAGCTTTTTGTTTTTAACTTACAAAACATAACGGGGGAAAAAAATAAACTGGCTCTTTATTATCAAAACAAAATATGATCCATCATAAAACGAAGGATAAAGTTACGAAATGAAAAGAAAACGGTTTCATCCTCAGTCTTCTTTCAATTAAGTAGTTTAATATAAAGATGTGTGGAATATTCTTTAATAAAGCCTGCCTGATTTTTTTTAAAACATTATTTTTTCAAATCCAATTCCCTGTATTATTTTTAAAAATAATTATCTCACTGAAGATTTTAAAAATAGTATTTAAAAGGGTTATTCCTGTATAATTTTTCAGAAGTTTTTTATCTTCTTTTTTTGAAGAAAGGGATAATATTTCATTCTCTCTATTTATCTGAATTTGTTCAAACTCTCATTTTATAATCCACTCTTACTTATTGGGTTGTAAATTTTTCAGAATTTCATTTTTGTTCCCATCAGTTCATGGAGCTTTATTATTTTTTAATTGTATTAATATTTTATCTCATATTCTTCTATACAGTTGACTCGCGGTAATCCGACAGTTATGGGACCGAGGGGGTGTCGGATTATCAAAAATTACGGATTACCAAAGGTTGATTTTTTAAAACTGAATTTTGACTTTTAAGGCAAGAAAATTTAAGTTACGTATATACAGTACTGTATGTACTACAGTACGTATATTATTACAATACCTATTGAGTACATATTTTACAGCCATTGAGGTTATATAAAAAAAACCCAACTCATTAGGCATAGTTTTACACAAATGAATATGTATGTATGTAATACTCATTTATTACTGTATTTATGTCTTAAAAAAATAAATTTACAGTATATAATGTAAAATATAATTTTACGTCTTAAAATAAAAAATAAAAATATATACATATGTATTTATGGCTTAAAAAAAATCTTTGATTACGGATTTTTCAAATAAAAATGTTTTTTGTTTCCTCTTACGTAAAGAGTCTGTCATGGCTTTTTCTTGAAAATCTTTTAACATTAAAATGTTCTTGTAGTCGAGTTCCCTCTCCTCACACCAACGTATCAAAGTGCTTGCAGCCGACATACCTTCATCGCAAGTGATTGTGCATTTCACCTCCGTGACCGTCTCAATCGGGTCGGTTTTCGAACCAACCTGCGTCGGACTACCGAGCGTTTTGGACTGTCAAATGTCGGATTATCGCGAGTCAACTTGTAATTTATTATCACATATATTTGTATCTTTTTTTAAAAAGTATGTTTCTTTCCAATATCCCTTTTCACCTTATAATTTGCAAATGCTTACTCTCCTAAAAACTTAATAAAAAACTTATATTTCAATGAATGGATCTGGGAGAGCAACTTATTGGCAAATAACAATACAAGTTTGAAAGGATATTTTTAATTAGAAAATGAATAAATAAAACTCACAAACAAAAAGTGCATTTAGGCCATATTGGATATCTTATGTACCCAATATGGCCTACAATGTTGAAACAAAAAAACATTCGTCAGATTAAATTCTTAAATTTAAAAAAACTGTCGCACTTTGGGCATAAAACATCTTCTTTATCATCCTTTGTTGAACCAACGCATTCTTCATGAACGTAGGCCGTACAAGCAATGCACATGTGCACATCCTTCATCACTTCTTCCTTGCAGATGTTACAAAACCAGGATTCTTTCTTGCAGACTTGTTTGGTTTCTTCGGAATGAATTTTATGGGTGCCCCTTGGCCTTTTTTTTTAATGCTACACAGCTTTGGTTCCATCTTCTTTGGAAAATAAAGATATTTTCAACAAAACTGCCCTACTATTAATAGCTTTATTTCTATCAGTAACCTGCGAAGTGTTTTTGCTTGGGATAGGAAGTAAGTCAGAAAATGTGATCGTATTACCATGTAACTTCTCATCTTCAGATAATTCATCAGAATTAATCAAGGCAGCTTCAATAGGATCAATCTCATCGCAATCTCATTGTGGGCAGGACATTTGCTCTTGTGCACTTGCGAGTTGATAAACCTGAAGTTCCAGGCTGTGAGGTTGTGGTTGTTCAGGAACTGATAGGTTAGCTGCTGTACTTAGTTTGAAGGCTTCTTCAGCAATTGCATTCGGATCGCAGAGATGAAAACCTGTGGCTCTGAATCCTGATTGTAAAAACAGAAAATCTTACCTAGGGCACATAGGGTCCCCTAACACTAGGATATTTCTTCTTAAAACTAAAAGAAAGGCTAAAAGTAATAAAACGTGGTTGAGTCATTAAAAAGCAGGCTAAACATGCTATCTACAGCAGGGCCGTTTCTACCATTAGGCAAGACTAGGCGGCCGCCTAGGGCGGCAAGATTTTAGAGCAGCCAAAGGACGAATTCGTTTTCTTTTTTTTTTTGTCCTGTGTATCTCTATTTCGGAGTTTGGTTCGCTGGTCCATAACTCTTAAGTTTTCTTTTCAGATAAAAAAATTATAGGAACCTAAATAGGAAATTTACGGACACAACCACACATCCTTAACTCTCGTTGCACACTTTTTTTTTATACTTGGCAACATGTGCTTTAGTCCTTTACCCACCATGTTGTCTTTGCTGGGGAAACCCAAGAATAGACTTTTACATAATAATAATAATAATAATAATAACAACCACAATTTTTTTTTTTTTACGGTTGGCAATATGTGCTTTGGTCCTTGACCCGCCATATTGTCTTTGCTGGGGAAACACATGGTTTGAAACTTTTATGACATAATCATAAAATTAAATATAACCTTTACATTGTGCTTTCTCTTTAAATATGCATACCAAATTTCAAGAACACCCATCAAGCGATTCAAAAGTGAATTGGGGTGGGGAAACTTATACACATTATTTCTTGCTTGATCGTCATTTTCCTAGGATGCAAGCAATAACATTTACAAATAGTTGACTGTTGCCAGATCTGCTCCTAATATTTTTTTTTTTACTTCTTCCTTCATTTAAATGCAAATGCACCAAATATTTTTTTAAGCTTCTATCCAAACTTGTAGGTTGTCCAAAATGGGGATGCATCTTTTTTAACTTTAATTTAACGAAATCTAGCAAATAAAACAGTATTATAAACCATTAGTCATTTACTTAGGTCCTTTAGCTATAATAAAATAGTGCAGAAAAGTAAACAAATTCCTTTTTTACATGTGTATTTTAATTCTAAGTGTTTTATTGCGTAATACCCCATTTTGGACAACCGGTCGGACAAAACGGGGTTCCCATAAGAAACAATGTAAAATATTGTGTTAATATAAAACTTTGTTTAATTTATACTTTAATGACATTAAATAACATTAGGAATATTGTAAATGATCATTAAACTGGTCTAAGCACAGTAATCACAAATGAATGTTTGATCATCTTCTTCAACGTTCCAACATTCGATTTTCGTCCCCATTTTGAGCAACCACCAGTGTCCCCGTTTGACCCGACAGTGAACTACATTACAAAAAATCGCTTTTCTCGTCACATAAACGACTCAGGAGATTATAGGACATGCCAAAACACTGACTAATAGATAAGGAAATGAAATATGTACTCGCCCAATATTTATAATCAGTTATATGCAAAACGAACACATCAAAAAATTTTGCAAAAATTGAAAACTTTTCACTTCAAAACTAAAAATCCCACTAAAACTCAAGCAAGCGTCATCCAACCTTCACTACTCAACTCAAACTATTGCTATGGCATCCAGTAACAGTAGTACTATGGTTTCTCGTCGATAGTAGCACTAATCAAGGAGAACTTGAATGTCCCCGTTTGACCCGCCGTCCCCATTTTGCACAACTTTCCCCTACTGCCCTGGGCCCTAAAACAAAGCCTAAAACTCCGTGAATCGCCCATGCTTCCACATCATATGGAACTAGCAGTAGACAAACAAATTCTACAATCCAGAATTCGATCGAAGCTTCCTAAATGTTTTACAATAAGATTGTCCTATACAATTATTAGCTGCAGTTATAAAAATTGTAAAGCACTGGAACACTGAAAAAAGTGCAGAAAATACTGAAACACGTCAGTTTAAGTTCAGCTGGAGCAAGATTAAGAGGTTATCATGAATTGCTGGTGTTAAAGGTAAAAAAAAATGCTTTTGCTAAAAATAAATAAAAACAAAAATAATAACTAAATAAATAGCTTACCTCTTTATTTTGCTGAGTTTCTGGGTTCCAGACTTTATTCAGGTTTTCTAAAGAATCCAATAATTGCAAATAATCTGAAAATTCCACATAATTGCGTAGACTCTGTTTCCAGCGTCTGAAAAACAGCAAAGAGACAAGTAAATTGAATGTCTCCTTTACAAATCAATACAGAAATATTTGTGAACTACTTACAACTATATATAATTATTACAGAAATTACTTATTCTAAATATTGCAAATATAAATGTGCTTGTTTGCAATTCTGCTTATATGTAAACGTAATATTTTAAAATGCAATTACAAAATTAAAAAGCAATAATCTCAACATCGTTCGACGGTCCCTTTGTTTCAATAATTTTATGAAACTTCTCGGAAAAAAATATCTGAAGAAAATTTTAATGTAGTAAAAGTGTTTTAAATTGAAAGCAAGTTCAAAGGAAAAAAATAATGATGGGATGCAACTAATTTCAGGTTTAAGTTCTGAACAAACGATTTTTACCTCATCAAAAAAACAACATGGTAACTATACGGAAGGCACAAAGAAAGCAAAAAGATTCAGGTGCCGATTTAAGGGGGGAGGGCAGGAAAAGTGATGCCCCCCCCCCCCCTTGACCTGGACAATATGTAAAAATAATACTGTAATTATAAAGTGTTCGCCTTAATGTATTCATGAAAATATGATCACCCTTTTAGAAATGGGTATCAGAGATATAATTAGAAAATAACTAATTACGTGTATGACCTTCTCCGCCTAAAACATGAATAACTATGTCGATAGTCCCAATAGGCCGTTGTTTAATATCGGGTTTTCAGTTAAAGATTATTATTTTACATCAAAAATACGTCTGTTAAGGTTAAAATTTTTAAAATTTACCGAGGGAGGACCCCCCCTCCCGTGATGCGGGATATTTTATATCCATCACCCCCACCCCGAAATTGCCATCTACTAGCAAAAGGTGCAAACTCTTTATAAAAAATTGTACCTGCTTGCTATCTCAACATAATTCTTTGGAAAATAATTTTGAATAAACGCCAATTGACTAATCGAAACGAATAAGATTTGCATCATGTGACTGGCGACCTTTGAAGGATATTATTAATTTTGATAATGAACAGCATTGTCCTGTGAAAGTATCTTTATTTTGTACATAACACTCTTCATTCCATAAAAATTGTCAAGTAAATCATAAGCTTTTGCGTTTATGCGAAAAACCAACATCAAACTGAGTTCCGGGATTTCTAATCTTATTCAGGTAAATCAGATGCCACCATTCACCTACACCCGAAGGGTTAAACAATTTCTCCACCTTCATATTCTAAGAAATTTGTCCACTTCTTTCCAAAACCAATGCTCAATTCGAGATTTTTTTAGAATAAGTCGAGAATTACTTGAAATAGACGGAGAGAGAGAGAGACATCCTTTGGCACTAATAAAGATTCACAGACACTGTCTTAACTAGAATTAAAAGGCTAATCAATTTCAATTTAAGAATACTTAATAATTATACAAAGAAATTATTACCTGAATTTTGAAATAATAAAATTCTGCAGAAGTAATAAAAGCTATTAAACTTTTCATAAAAATCTGTTTCATCTAAATTTTGTTGATAAATTTATTAGTTTCATAACAAAAGATAAAAATAAAAAATCTTTCGAGTAATTTCTGAAAACTCCTTCAGTGTTACTTCCAATTTTTCCTGAAATGTTTCAGCATTCATGAGCTAAGCTTTGAGTTTCCTCAGATGAACGTCTTGGATCCTGAGAAGAAGCGAGGAAGAATATTGAATATTTTGGGTTGGCAAAAAAGTTCGTTCGGCTTTTAACGAAAAATAAAAGACAGATTTTTCATTGTCACCAATGATTTTATTGAACAACGTCTTCAACGGTTTGTTCCACTACCTTCTGCCATCTTTCACGCAAATTCATAATCGCATCTTCCCAAAACTTTTTATCTTTTTGAGCAAAAAAAATTTCCATTTGTCCATTAAGAGAATTTTGTAAAGATCGAAATAAATGGAAATCCAAAGGTGCAATGTCTGGTGAATACGGCGGATGAATCAGAACTTCCCAGCCAAGCTGTAACAGTTTTTTTGCCTGGTCATCAGAAACATGCGGTCATGGTGCTTATTATCTTCCATCTTCAATATTAAATTGGCAACAAAAAATTCACCAATTTTGATCAGTTTTTGTTTTAAATACACGCTGATATGACAGCTGTCATAATACAATCTAACAAAATGGTGTCGAATGATGTTAAAGACACCTAAGCGCTACTAGAGCCAACTTACGTAAAAAAAAACGAATGAACTTTTTTTGACCAACCCAATAATTCAGTAAAAGAGTTTTCCAAAAATAAATAGAGAATTACTCGCATAAAAGTTCTTAGAAAGGGGAACCGCAAATGGTATGGAGTTACTAATAAATAAATCTCACCGAATGGCATCTCTTATTTCCTTTTCTTTATCACTTATTTCATTGCTCGGTACTGTAGGAGAAGACGAGACTTGTGTCATAACACTAGAACTGAGGTCTCCACTGCTTGATTCACTGGAATAATAAGTAGGTTCTTCTACAAATGTAACTGACTTTGAGAACTTGTCTTTATTCTCTGTTCTAGGTTCTTTTCCATCTGACTTGAGTTCATTGTTTTCTTTAGAAGACTTTAAGCTTTCTCTCGCTGATTTGGATGCTTCTGTAGGAGTAACTTCGGTCTTTTCGGGTGGCTGCTGCTTGGAAGTCGATTTCGTTTTAAGTGTTCGTAATTTTGGGATTTTAAATTTCGAGTCACTCTTGGTTCTTGCAATTGATCTCGTATCCTTTGGTTTCAAAATCGATTCTGACTCTGATGTTTTTGCTTGATTGTTAGATATAAATTCGTCTTTTGCCCTTTTGTCTGAAGGAAGTTGTATTGGTACAGAGACAGCCTTCTTAACAGGACTTTGAATCTCTGTTTCATCTTTACCTTCTGGAAACTTCAAAAAAAAAAAATCAATATTAGAAACGTTAGGTATTTTATTTTTATTAACTATGGTTTCTTGGACTGATATCCGTTGTCAAATTTTATAAAATAAACTTTCGTTTCCGAACAAGTGGGACCAATTTCATGACTATCTTGTTAATGCCAATATATAGAAACAACTACAATCATGGGAAATTCACTATTGATAAAACATGTAATTAATTAGAACAATAAGACTGAATGTCACATACTTCTATATGAATACATAATAATTTAAAATATTTATAAAAATGTACGTCTCAACTATACTAGTAGGATAGAAAATAGGATGACAGGGAATATTGCAAATCAGTCAGTTAATATACGGTTAATTTTACATTGATCACTAAACATACAGTATATTCATAATCCCAGCAAATTCAAATAAGCTAAAAATTTTAACCAAATAAGAATAACGATAAATGTACAGAATTAGTTGTGAACAAGGACAACGAAAACTTTATTTGGCCATTTTATCTGACTTTAGCAGTGGAAATTGTTCAGTTCTCAGCCTTACAAGACTTGTATGGGTTTTTTTATTAAACTACATACCACCATTTTTAATCTTCAGTAATTCTTAGTGAAACGGTTTAATCATATGCTTTCCAGCACAATACGGATGATTATTTATATTTTCAAGAAGTTTCAGATTATGCGTTTTCAAATATAAATAAAATTCAACTACATCATATGCAAAGAAACAAATTGGAAAACGCCATGTCCTCCTGATTAGGAAACTTTTGCCTAAATGACATCACCACAGTGACATTTCAAAAGTTTCCCAAAAATTCCAATCAAAAGAAAATATATTACAGTGAAATAGCTGTTTGGAGATGGCGCTTTGCACTAATAAACACTAGGTTCCCCTTTTAAGGTGTTTAGTAATTTTTAGGCGATTAATTTGATGCCTACAGAAAATCCATTTGCGGCCGGCGGAGCCTGGCACATGGTTTTCTATTCTTCTCTTTTTAATGTGTTTTTTTATTTCTTGTTTTTAAGCTTGGAGGTTCCACTCTTGTTCTCTCTTTAACTAATATCCACCTCCGTAATGGGACCTAGGGGTTTATAGCGCTTGCTCTCCACTGATGATCTGCATATTACAGTGAAACAGCTGTTTGGAGATGGCGCTTTGCACTAATAAACACTAGGTTCCCCTTTTAATGTGAAAGAAAATATATATGCACTTTTATTTTAAAACTTCATTATTATGGCTAGCACAGATATTTTCAGGTTTGAAAGGTGTTAGTGAGGTCTTGCATCAGCATCTTAGTTTTCAATTTAGTTTTAATCAATGCTTACTCCGTAATTCCTACAGGAGAAAAAATGCGATGAAGATGACTGTTACCAAATATCGGGTTAAAACAATTATTAACAATTACGATGGAAGTTACCGTTGCAAAAATTCATAGTCTATTAAAAACTTATGATCTCACATCTGCAATAAATGGCCATTAATTACGAATTGTAACAGGAATTAGTGTTTTAAGTATATTGTTGATCGTAATTCAGTAATAATAAATAATTTTGAGTGTCATTAAGGTTAATAACAATTCAACAGCTCCCATCACCGTCAGCTTCATTTGACTTTTATGCTAAATATATTTAAATGGAAATTTTAATAGGAATTTAATTTTATACAATTCTAATTTAGACTGTATTGGATTCTTAACTGTATTCTACCAGTTGTAATTGTTAATCTTCATTTTATTTTATTCCATGTTTGACAATTATTAAATTCAATTTTTTCAGGAATTTAGAATTATTACTGCTAAAAATCCACTTATTGGAATAGAGATTTCGAACATTAGATATAAAAAACACATTCATTTCTTTGTTCATTTAAAAACTCTGATGAAATGGATAAAGGAAAGAAGGGAGGTTTGCTTTTCAACTCGTGAAGCTTAGGGATTTATTTAAATACATTTAAATCTATATTATTAAATAAATCTAGCGGACATTCTTCATCCACATTATAATTAAAATGGAATTTATACTTCTGTTTCCTCTTTTTTCTTCTCTTCAATCGGATTCTTTCTTCTGGATTTAAAAAATTTTCGCATTACGATTAAAACTTCAAATACCGAATCGACGCCGTTTTAATTCCCAATAAAGATGATCCTAACCATCGACAACACTGCCTTTGTTATAAAGTTACTGTACATCACATCATTGTTGTGTTTACTGTCTGCTTCTAATTTCTCTGCACCTTCGTTTAGCCGACAATGACCTTAACACAGGGTAAGGTAAAACCGAGTAGGTAACGTTTGAGACTGCTACCATGAACCTAAACAATAGAAATAGATCATCTTTTGATAGCAAGAAACAAACAATTTATTATGGAAACACGCTTATGGTTAGACTGCTTAAAAAAACAAAGTGAATCATTCGGTTCTGCCCTAACTGGGTAGATAAAACCGGATACTAGGTAGAAAATGAAAATAAAGAATTAAAAAGCTGAAAAGGAATAAGAATGAAATAACTGTTTATTCTAATGAAAAACTTAAAAAGTGCAAATACCAGACGGAGTTTACAAAATTATGAAATTTATTTTCAACAAGTCATAAGAAATCGTCATATTTAAAATAAAAATTAAGTTTTACGTATTTTTATTTATAAAATTAAAACAGTAACGTTACATGTAAATAGCACACACAAGTATAAATCCTTTCCCTTCAATTCCCTGACGTTGCCCCAAAAGCACATTTTCGAAATCACTGAAATCAGACACACGAGAAACTTATTTTGAGGCATAAATGAAAGGTTAGGATGTTGCATGACTTGAAATTAAAGATACAATATCCTAATACTTTTTGAAAAAAAAAAGTCTTCAAAATTCTTCCGATGATATGTCTAACTACCATCTACACTGCGCTTTAATCTTTTGTTACAGGGTTTTTCCAAAAGCGAGATAGCAAGGAAACAATGTTACCTGGTCTTTTCCTACGTTGACTTATGCTTTCTTTCAGTCGCTGTACAATGAATAGTTTAAAAAAATTGAATTCACTGTTAAAGTGATAAAACAGAAAGAAAACACAGTTACTGTTTGTTACCTAACGCTAGAAAACACATATCAGAAACTGGCTGCAACAATTTATTTTGGCAAATAATAATACAAAAATTGTTCTTTTTTAAAACTTCCATTACAAAGTGCTACTTTGGTTAAAATATACGGATGTATTCAAATCGAGCTTAATCTTGATTTCAAATACTCGTTAAGTTTTCCTTTTTAATAATCAATTTACATGTTGATTTCGAGTTTCAGATGACTAGTAATCCCAAGTTAAAAATAATTATTGAGCTTTTTATACTCGATAATTAGGTCTCCATTGGTACAATTGATTTATTAAAGGCTATATTGTATTTACGAGGGATATGGTGGAAATATTCTAATTTTTTTCCTGAGCACTCAGCAATATCACTAATCCAAGATTAGTAAGAATTCTACGAATTCAGATCAAAGTCTAAATCTCTTGATCTGCCTCAACAAAGCGTTCACTTACCAAAGATATACAAGTATCTATAATTTGTTGAATCTTACTTTAATAAAATCTTTAAAGTTTACTGTTATGTGGTTTAACAGTGCTGCAAATTTAAATTAATGTTTCAATGACATAATTTATATCATAATACAGTCGAACCTGTCTATCTCGAATCTTACGGGAAAGGAAAAAAAATCCAGATAAAGAGGTTTTAAATGCGGTCAATTAAAAAACGCTTTAATTGCTTTTGTTGTAGAAAAATTCAGTGGTATGGTCGCAGATTAATTATACATACAGTACATCCATAACATTTTTTAACATACATACGTACCTTAACAATAGTGTTTCAATGACTTTTGACGGCTTAACTTTCTTTGTTTCTGAATTCCAAGACCCCCCCCCCCCCACCTGTTGTTGAAGAAGGGTGGTCTTTCTGAATCGATTTTTGTAATTTACACTATCCGAAATTCGAGATAGAGGTTTTGAAGGAAATTTTTTCGAGATAAACATGGAAAATACATTGAATTTAGATTGTAAATTTAGGGAATTTCAGAAATTCCGAGATAAACCGGTACAGTAATAAATGGCGATTACTGTTACTCACTATATAGTGATAATATATGGAGACAATACATCTCCCTACCCAGGAATTTTGAATATTACTTAGAATCCATCTATCAAAAAAAACAAAAAACAAGGAAAATGCTGGATTTCTTCTTTTTTTTTTGATGCAATGGGGAGGCTTAAAACTCCATCAAAATCCTCTCACCGTACCAGTGCATCTTCCTCGTAACCATCAAATAATTTCTTAAGATACACAGATTGTAATTGAGAAGCAAGCAAGCATAAATAAGGTCAAAGACCTCTATAACAACTTCAGCTCCATGAATTTGGGAGAATAGCCTTTTCCTACTCACAGATACACTAAAAATTTCAGCTACTGATATCAAAAATCGTTTTTAAGTGCATGATGACTACCAGTTTCAATATCTAATGTCAACAGCCTGCACTTTGATTTTTTTGGCACCTCTGTCAAATGATGAAATTTCCATCCCATAGTTGTCCAGTTGTCTTCTCTTCCAAATAATAGGAAAGATATACGACACTCCATTTTGCTGCATACTGTTACACACCCACAGTTACACTGCTATATTGTATTTGTAATACTCATCAATGTGC
This sequence comes from Thereuonema tuberculata, assembly GCA_023159025.1. Lineage (NCBI taxonomy): Eukaryota > Metazoa > Arthropoda > Chilopoda > Scutigeromorpha > Scutigeridae > Thereuonema > Thereuonema tuberculata. The sequence goes on from JAFIDM010000004.1 coordinate 65,315,974, forward strand.
TCTGGAGAGAACAAAAGTAATTAGAATATTATCTTCAGTTGGCCAGTGATGTGTCATCAATGGACTAGTAGTCCTAGCTAGTAATCCTACTAGTCCTCTAAGTATCTTCTACTTACACAACTCTCCTCAGCTCCGGTGAAGTTGGACTTGGCCAGCCAGCATTCTATCCCCTTAGCCGCAACAATCAATCCACTGACCAACAGGACTAGTTCCGAGACTTGTGTCAGAACTAGTTTTTTTGTGTTCCTCTTGCCACTTTTAACATTTTTACACGCTCCAGCATTCTGTGGTAAACAAAAAAACTTCCATATCTCCATTCTTGTTAGAAAGAATACTTTAGTCTTTAGCATTTTTATGATTTGTTTTCTGTAGATTTGTTAAATATTGACATGATAAGTCCCCTTACAGCTGGTTCCCTCTGACTAGTCACCGCACACCACTGAAATATGTGTCTTTCTGTGATTAAGAAAGATAACCAAAAACTATTTGTCCTACAAACCTGAAACTTAGTAGACAGTTAGGTTCTTATAAGGAAGAACCTATTGATTTTGGTATACTATCAGGTCAATAAGAGCCAAAATCAATAGGGAACAAAAAATTTAAAATTTGTTGGCATTGAATTTCAATACAATAATATGTGGGGGAAAAAAAAGTATTATACTTTCCTGTATGACATTCTTCTTTTCTCATTTGATCTTTGAACTGTTTACATTTTCATTTTTCCCATTGTTTGGTTGCCTCCAAATAGTTTCTCTTGGTCAATGAACAACTGAGCCTTATTTTTTCAGTAACAGTTTTTCTGCATTCTTACCATGTTTTGGAATGGGCGGCATAACAATTATACTTTCCTATATTTGTGACGTTGAGAAAACAAAATCAGTAACATTTTGACTGAATTAAAGAATATCTTAAATTCCAATGAACACAAAAAAGTGAACATTCTATAATGATTTGATAGAAATAAATTTAGAATGATAAATCACTTACAGATTTTGTACTGGATAGCTGCTGATTAAACTCCTTTTTTTTTGTTAAATAAGAATTTTAAATCCCACCCAAAACACTTCGTATAAAATAAGTTGCCAAGACTCACATGCTCATAATGCTTTCACTGTTAAAAAGATATGAGATCTCATGTAGAGCCAAGCCCCTAACTCTACGAGGCCTAACTCTAAAAACCCTATATCTTGGTCAAAAAGTATGGCTTGGGCGTTTCGTGGCTGTCGCACAGACAATCCCATGGAGTTATGTAAAGGATATGGAGTATGCCAAGGCACACTTTTTGACCAAGATAGTAGGGTTTTTAGAGTTAGGCATGTATAGTGAGGGGCTTGGCACTATATGAAATCCGATAACTTTTTAACAGTGAAAGCGTTACGAGCATCTTGGCAACGTATTTTACATGAAATGTTTTGGGTGAGATGAAATAGTTCCATGAAACGGCCAAGCCATACTTTTTGACCAAGATATAGGGTTTTTAGAGTTAAGGCTTGCAGAGTTAGGCCTCGTAGAGTTAGGGGCTTGGCTCTACATGAGATCTCGTATCTTTTTAACAGTGAAAGCATTATGAGCATGTGAGTCTTGGCAACTTATTTTACACGAAGTGTTTTGGGTGGGATTTCATTTCTTTTTGTAAGATGCGAAAAGCGTTATAAGCATGTGAGTCTTGGCAACTTATTTTACATGAAATGTTTTGGGAGGGATTATCTATTACAACTAAATTTAGTTTTAAGATTATTTAGAAAATGGATTTTTTTTTCAATACCCTACTTTTCTGTTTTTCTATTGGTCAACTTGTATATACAAGCTGTTTGCACTTTTGTAAGAAATCACATTATTACACAGTATTATTTAGGCCGAAGCATTGAGGGTACGACGTATTTCAGATCTTAATAAAATCCAAAGTATAAAAGCTAGATAAATGAAACTTAGCATATTTCATTAGTATGGTAACTGCATCTTATCCTGAAAATTTGAGCTCTCTAGTATTATCCAGGCCGAAGCTATGAGGGTTCGATAATACATAACCAGACCCCCCCTTTATGAGGGGTTGCAGGGTGAAAGTTACGGATTTCTTAATTTTTTTGTTGTTTGTGTGCTAATCCTAGCCTGCATACCAAATTTCAGCTTTCTAGGACTTCAGGAAGTACCCTAGAGGTTTTGATGATCATGAGTCAGTGACGGAATCGACGTATTTTAGGTATTAATAAAATCCAAAGTATAAAAGCTAAATAAATGAAACTTAGCGTATTTCATTAGTCTGCTAACTGCATCTTATCCTGAAAATTTGAGCTCTCTAGTATTATCCAGGCCGAAGCTATGAGGGTTCGAAAATATGACGAAACACTTCCAGAAAAGGTACGTAGTGCCCTTCCTGCCTTCGGCTCGTCTTGGCGGGGGCACTGCCGTGCCCCCAGATATGTTAATTGCAGAACTTATGGTGGATTAATATTCACACTCTAGTTGTGCAATGTTGAAGGTAGTTGAATAATAGTTAATATTGCTTCAGAATTTTATTAGTTGATTTCTTATGCCAATGGAAATATACTTCTTGTATACTTACACGAAGTTTTTAATCATTCAGGAATGCAAACAAGTCCAATAAGATCAGTGATTGATTGAGGACCCAGCAATCACTATCATTTCCTGAACATTTTATTGGTTAAAGAGGATTGATTGGTTAACGATATAGTTTCTTTACGAGATTAATACTCATATCACAAAAATTGATAATTACAAAATATTAAATTATAATAAAGAAAATATAAATAAAATAATAATAAAGAATATTCGAAAGTTAGGAAGACAATTCGAATTAGATAAGCATATAATAGAAAAACTATTCATTCAAGATGATTGCAAGTTTTTAAAGATCTTTAAATTTTTAAAGATAGAAGGATAAAAATGTATCAAAGAAAGTATATTACAGTGAAGATTTCGCCTGTTATTTCATAAGGTTGTTCTATTAATTCATGTGAGGATCAGAACAGTTGCTGTTCAACTTCAAAATAAGATTTGAGTGAGAGGGTAATGGACAATACTTTTAAATTTGTTTGTCTGTGAAAATGGAAGTATTATGAGAATTAAAAGGATATTAGGAGGGCAATAACTCCTCCTAGTTTGTTAGGAATAGATCGTAGGATGGCATAGGTGAATAGAAAATATCATTCGGGATGAATATGAATAGGAGTTACCAGGGGATTGGCTTGGGCGAAGTTTTCTGGGTTGGCTAGAGAATAGGAAAAGAGAGAAGAAATTACTAAATATAAATAAGACTCCTAATAAATCTTTTAAAGAAAAAAAAAAAAGGCTGAAACGGAATTTCATCAGAATTTCTATTAATTCCTAGGGTTACTTGAGTCTGTTTGGTGGAGAAAAAGGAGATGAATTATTACTAGAGTTGCAATGATAACTGGAAGAATAAAGTGGAATGAAAAGAATTGGGTAAGAGTAGGATTACCTACTGCAAATCCATCTCTTATTCATTGAACTAAGTAGAACTGATGTATGGAGCTGCAGATAGAAGATTAGTAATTAACTGTAGCCCCTCATGGTATATTTGTTCTCATGGTAGAAAAGCTGTTATTATAGTAATAAGAAAAAAAACAAACAAACGACATTTCATGTATAATGTAAATTAAATGAGCCATAATAGATAGCTCGACCAACGTGTAAATAAAGACAAAGAAAGAAAGAAGCTCCATTAGCATGAATAAAACGAAGAATTCAGCCATTATTAACTTCTTGGCAAATATGATCAATAGCTTGGAAGGCTAAGTTAATATGACTTTTATAATGTATTGCTAGGAACAGACCTGTAACTAACTGAGTTCCCAAAGAGTTTGTTAAGATGAAAGTATTACCAAAAATCCATAAATCAAAAAATGAAAGTAACCAATTTTCCACTAGGTCAAAATCAATTACTGTAATTCTATAATTTTTAATGTCTCAGTTTGCAGCTAATAAATTATAGCAATTTAAAAAAATGTTTTATTGGTTTTGTCAACAACTGTGACGATTTTTGTGAAGAAATAAAAAAGAGTAAGATTAGTGATAAAAGCACAATGTTTTCTATCGATGCCACAGATTTATTTACTTTGATTACCTACAAATTAATAGTTGGATACACGATTCGTAGGATTTCAAAAACATGAAGTAGACTTAATATTGGCATTAATAAGTTTTTTATTCTATAACCAATATTTTTTGGCTAATGGGCAGGTAGTTCAACAACACAAAGAGATGTGTTATGATATGGGATTTCCGTCATCTGCCATTATGGCAGAGGTGCTTATGCAGTTTCTTTTTTCGAACTATTTCACGATTCAGTATTTTTCTTTAAAAGATATGTTGATGATATTTTTATAGTGGCGGACAATACTTCTGATAAGACTATTTTAGAACAATTCATTAGATGAAATTGTAAAATTTACATTAGAATCACATAATAATAGGACACTTCTTTCTTAAAGTTTTGGTTTCCATTAAAGAAAATATTATATCCTTAGAATCCTATATAAATTTGATACTCATGAAAATTAAAAACACATTCTCAATATGTTCCACTAAAAAATTATTAATTGAAAATTTAGAAAAAAATTAAGATTAAGTTTATTGACAATGGTCACCCAAGTGCATTTGTTTCTAAATCCATAAAACAAGGTCTAAATAGCATTTATAACACTAATATGCATTTTTTACCTTTCAGTATGCTTCACGAGAAAAAACAACTGATTTTAGTAAACTCAACTATCCTGAATCCGAATCTGTATTCAGAATTTTTGTATCAGGTCTAGTTTTTTTGTAATTTGCTACCTTAAACTCAAAAAACAAGAAATTCGGCAAACTTCATAATTAAAATAAAAAATAATTAATGGGATAATCTGAGTTACGAAAGTGTCAAGACAAGTGAAAAACCTTAATTAACTAGTATAAGAAACTTACATTGATCCTGTTGATATAAGATTGGTTAGTTGTCTCTCGAAATCTTTCGCTGTTTTGATGCTCTGCGGTGACTCTGACAAAGACTCCCTTTTTATGCACCAGCAATAATCTGCCAACATAAATTCATTCCACTTGCCCTGATATCTCGTTTCCAATGTTTTGGTATCTTGATGAAACCTTTCACCCTGCTCCTCACTCACAGCACCAAAATTTAAGGGAAATAATTGATGTGGCTATGTAGAAAATGAAGTTTTCACACTGATTTTGGAACCCAGTGTTTTGAAGTTTGTTAACATTTCATCAACAAGTTCTTCGTAATTTTCAGCTTTTTTGTTTCCTAGGAAGTTTTCAGCCATGCACTTAAAAGACAACAATGCAGATTTTTTTGTTTCATTCATGACGGTCGTGAAATGTAAATCTTTCATCATATTGCGTATCTGTGGTCCTTCGAATATATCAGTTTTAATTTTTGCCTTCGTCTTTCGAGGAAATTATATAGTCTCTACAAAAGGTATCTTGCTGGCTATAAATGGAAGTTTATGAAAACTATGGATAGCCATGTATTTATTTCAGTGACTATGGTAATGTATGGGTCAGAACGTAAAGGCCAGTAGCAGAGAAGATTGATGTTCATCCAACAATGCAAGGAGAGTTTCCCAAAATGCTTCATGGTCATCACTGGGCATCTGCACCATAGAAGCAAATTGCAGATAGGAAGGGTCGCATGAATACAAAAATCAATGCTGCCTATTATCCAGAAAATACAATGAGGCTGATCTACACCAGGGAAATTTAGGCTTTCTATTGAAATGACGTCTGTCCACATTCAGAAAAAAGTTGTTGGCCATAACATCAAAGTATCCTTAGCCTTTTATGAATGCAAGGAGCTAGAAACTGGATCATACCTAACCAGCATATCGTTGCTGACTCACTGAACACAAGTCCAATGGATTTCTGAGGGTTCAGCCTACTAAAACAGACCTGGAAATCAGCATTGCAGCACACTTGATGGCTTTTGAAAAACATACAAAGGATTTGTAGTCCCATATTCCCCTGATATTCCTACAACAGCATCTTCTACAGTGGAAACTACGACATGACTCTTCTACAGATGTTTAACTTTCAATGACGATGTTCAAAAGGCCCTGCTTCTTGAAGATCCATTTTTATCCAGCAGGGACATAATGCCAAGAATGGGCTTTCATCATACAACACAATCATGTCATAAACAAACTAGGCTATTTCAAAAACTTGGAAGATAGCTTCCTCATGAACAAAATTTAGCCAACCGGATAACCATTTGCTCTATACTGTAGGCACTGAACAATTCTCAACTGTTTTTGGGCCAATTAGTCATTGGTGATAAAAAATGGATCACTTACAATAATTCAGTGAAGAAAAGAGCCAAGTGTTTACCTCATGAGAAGGCCCCAACCATTCCAAGACCCAGTATCCACCAACAAAAAATGCTCTACTTTTGGTCTCCGATTCATTATGAGCTTCTGTCACCTGACTGAAGCATCACTAATATCTACTTTGAGCAGTTGTCACAATTGGATGCATAAATCAAGAAAAAAAGACCAGTTTTAACCAATCGAAAAGGCATAGTCTTTCAGCATTACAATGCTAGACCACAATTGCACACATAAGTCCAGGCAGAAACTTTATATTTTGTCCAGGTACAAAATTATCCCTCATCCACCTTGCTCTCTGAATATTGCACCATCGCATTACTACTTGTTTCTGGTCTCTTTAAAAATTTTTGAATGAGAACAAAATTCAAAAATGAAGATGATGCGAATAATTCTTCGTCAGACTTCTTCCATCGAAAAGATGAAATTTTCTTTGCATCTGGAAATGACGAGCTCCCCAATAAAAGGAAACAAATTGTAAATAATAAATAATAATGAGCAATTATGTTTTTCATTAAATTTGTTTGAAACTTATTTTAATTTTATTTTCTGTCAAAAAATGACAGAAATTATGCAATCTTATAGTAAACTCTTTAAAGATTCTAGAATTTCCTTCCCTTTATATATACACTCATGGACAAAATAATTAGCGCACCAAGAAATAATTGCGGGATCGTAACGAAACTTGCAATGAAGGTACATGTCGGGGAGATATGCAAATGATTAGAAATGCAGCGTGATTGCGCATTACGTATAGCCGGTAGAGGGCGTTGAACATCGTACTCTGTGGAGTATAAAACAGGTAACCAAAGCTTGTTTGAGTGTGCTGAATCATTTACAAAGGAAGAGCTGAGGTAGACATGCCATAACGCCGTGTTCGAAGACAGTATACGCAGTTGTCGCAGTTTGAGAGAGGGAGAATCGTCGGGATGATGGAAGCTGGGTGGTCAGCTAGGCGAGTAGCTCGTCAATTAGGCCGCTCTGATTGTGTTGTGAGGAGATGTTGGGACCAGTGGAACCGAGAGATGTCATGTACACGAAGACCAGGCTCAGGACACCCTCGACAGGCCAGTCGTCGAGAAGACTGCCACATAGTCACAAATGCACGCGTACAGCCAACTGCTTCATCGGCCGCCATCCAGGCACAGGTAGCACCTTCACTAGGGGCCGCTGTGTCTTCTTGAACCATACGAAGGCTCCTGGCTGAAGGACACTTGGTATCGCGGCACCCATTAGTGTGCTGCCCTTGACGCCCACCCATCGACGCCTCCGTTTGGAGTTTTGCCGCGCACGAGGAAACTGGACTGCAGCGGAATGGAACCAGGTCGTCTTTAGCGACGAATCCAGATTCAATCTCGGCAGTGATGACAATCGTGTTCGTGTGTGGAGAGCCCGTGGTGAACGCTTCAATCCTGGCTTTGCTGTACAGCGACACACCGCTTCCACAGCTGGTGTGATGGTATGGGGTGCCATTGCCTACAATACACGGTCACCCTAGTATTGTTCCGTGGCACCATGACAGCCCAGTGGTATGTTCATGAAATCCTGCAACCACATGTGTTGCCACTCATGCAACGGCTCCCAGGAGCCATTTTTCAACAAGACAATGCTCGGCCTCATACGGCAAGGGTGTCACAAGACTGTCTCCGCACTGATACTACCCTTCCTTGGCCTGCCCGATCCCCAGATTTGTCTCCAATCGAGCATATCTGGGATCATTTGGGACGACGAGTTGGGCATCCCACGAGTTTGAACGAACTAGAGGCAAGGTTACAGCAAATATGGAACGAAATGTCTCAAGACATCATACAGAACTTGTATGACTCAATGCCCGATCGTATCGCATCGTGCATTCGCGCTAGAGGGGGTCCAACTGAGTATTAACTCCTCCATTCTTTTGCCTTTTTCTCTGAAATAAATTATCCTTTTTCTTTGATTTTCTTATCATTTACTTGTATCAAAGTAGTCATTACGTATGTAAATTTTCGTTTCATTTTGACGACTCCTTCTTGGTGCGCTTATTTTTGTGTCCATGAGTGTATATATATAACTAATCGAAATAAAATACTTCAAAATATTTTAGATGTAATAAAGTTTAATTTAATTGTTTATAATGAATTAGATATTAAGTGAATTCCTAAAATAAAAATATAATATTTTATAGAAAGTCAAGGATATAAAAATAACAATACTTTAATGAAAAACTAATCTTCTTCCTAAATGTATTTAACACAAAAACTCACAATAACTTTAAAGTGGAGAGGAAAATCTTAGGGTTTTCTCTACTCTTACTGTAATTTTCCTGAAGAAAACTTCCGCTAAGGAAGTTGAAATATCGAGTATAGAAGTTTAGAATGATGAAGAAGGAGTTATTGTGAGTTTTTGTGTTAACAATACTTTTATTTAAGAGACATTTTATAACTTTTTTATAGATGAATTATCAGATTTTCATTTGTAGAATAACAAAGGACTATTTAAAAGAGAAAATATTATCGCTGAATTGTAATTCACACTCTAGAAGTCTCCGATTTCTGAAATCAAGGAAATATGATTTATTAAAAGAATAACTTTAAAGCATTATAACAGTGTAATAGGGTTCAAAACATATAAGTTAAGAACTCAAAGTGTGATTCAATATTGTTTCTTGTATGTGGATTGGAAGTCAGTTAGAAATAAGGTAAAGCAGATCTTCCTTTGTCAATTTATTTGTCAGAAATCAATATTTCCTTAAAACATTTCAGCAATTTAACATTTTAAAAATCACAAATAATTACAAATATCAATAAATATATAAATAATAATCCTGTATTTTTACTTCATTCATACTTACAATTCTACAGGAAAAACAGGATAAAAAAAAAAAGTTTCTTATTAAAATGCATTTACAGTAAAATATACTATTTAATTTTGATAACTTTAATAAAAATATATGTAATCTGTTAACAACAAAACTAAAAAGGATGTTTATGGTTAAAATAACAAAACCTTACTGAAATGTTAGGAATGAATTATCTATAAAAACATGAATCTGCTTTATAGTTATAGTATAGTATACATGGACGGAATGGAACTTTCAGATCATATTCTAACAAAAGTGTAATTATAAATTAATTTCTTTAAAATTTACATAATAAACTCTAGCAGTAAAGCTTTCAGAAGCCGAGCCTCATAAGTGACGGTGTTTTTGCCAGGATGAACAGGTGCTTGTTCCAATGGCTGCTCAATCAATGCTTTGACATTTCGTCCATAAGCTGTGAAATTCAAATAACAAGGGAAACATTAAAGAGAAATCAAAAATCAAATAAACAAGTATGTCTTCCTTCTTTGAATTTACTTTAAACTCCTTTACTTATTTCAGTAGTAAATACTGCAGATCAACTCTACTTTCATTTTAAAATATTTTGTTGCATTTTTTTTTTTAATATTTATTAGCATTTAGAAGCAGTTTTTATTTACTTAAAATTTTGATTTTGTGAGTCTGCAAAAATTGACTAAACTGTAAATTGATAGTGGAATGTATTCCAAGCAAAGTGCTTTTTTTTTTTTAACCTCTTTAATTACTCACCTTCACAGTGTTCTAAGAATTGAACGCAATCTTGAACAACGGAATCTCGAACTGTTATCATATGCTTTGCCAAATTTTCAATTAATGACAGAAAGCATCGCTTGGCAAAAAACCAAGTGTCAGTCCCAAGCTTTTTGTTGTAAGGTTCCAAGCTTTTTATAACCCTTGAAATTCCAAACTCATAATTGCCTTTGGAACAATACAGTGTCCTGTAAGAAGAAAGAGAATTCTAAGATTATGAGACAAAAAAAAAAAAAAAAGCAAATAATCAACGAGTTAAAAAAAACTATACAGACAATAAACACAACAAAAGGTAAAGAGTTAACTTTTGCAAATGAAAAGTTTTTGAACTTCAATTAGTTTAACATACATTTCTGTCAAATCCAATATGTTATTCAGTTGTGAATATTTGCAATTGTTCATAGAATCATTTTCATCTCATTCTTGAACAGACTGATTTTTATGAAGATTTTTGTTTTGTTTTATGTTGTTATAGAGCTTGCATAGGGATTGGAAGAAATAGATTCTATCTCCAATGAACATTGTGATTACCCCGCAACCTATATGTTCATCCAATCTTATGACAAAAGAAAATTACACAAAAGTGCTTACAAACAGGTTAACATTACACAAACCATCCTATCTGCTAGTGCTAATTGCATAGTGAAATGCTCAGATTCAATGATCCGTGAGCCATATAAACTTACTTAATGGGATCCCACTTATCTCTCCATATAGCTTTTTAAAAAAAGCTAATAGTTAGATATACATCATATTCTTGGGTAAAACTACTCAAATAAATATCAAAAGTAATTACAGTGAAACTTGGATAATTCGAAGCTGAAGGGACCAGAGAAAAAGTTCGAATTATCCAAAAAATTTGAATTACATATATTCTCTCAAACAGAAGAGAAAAATAAAAAAGATTAACTCCACGATCAAAGATTTAACAAAAACTTTATCTAAGAATACAGCTACAATTTTTTTCATTAAATCAAACATTTTTTTACTAGCTTAATTATTCATCACTTTCAAAAAAAAAAAAAAAAAAAAAAAAGGCAGATATTTTTAATTGCTTCATTGATGCAATCTTTGTGTCCTAGCATATGATTCCAACCTCTGGGTTGCCAGGTCCTCTCGTTCTTTTTCTATTTTTTCCATTGCCATTTTTGCTGCTCAAGATTTTATCTTTGTTCTTCAAATATGTCGATAAAGTGTGAGATGGAATTCCAAATTCCTTGGCAATTTCCGATTTCTTTTTAAGGCCTTTTTCGACTTCCTTAATCACCGCTACCTTTTCAGCTAATGTTAATGACTTATAAGGAGCTTTAGCTTTTGACAATAGCATAGTAAGAGCATATAAACAATACTTAAAGCACAATCACAAAAGCTAAAAATGTATATAACCCCATTAAATCATTCACAGGAAGCGCACGTGACTCTAAGACTGAAGGGGTGTTGGAGGGAGGGAGGGTAACAACAAAGGGTGGACAGAAAAATCCTCGGAAATCCCCACATAGTGACATTCCAACCCTCGCTTTTGTTTTCCTTAGAAAGACCGATAAAATAAATAATGTATCTTAGCTGAGAAAAGTCTCAGGAACAATTTTTACCGTAATATTTTAAGGACAATCGTATTATCGTATTAATTCGTAAAATTCGAATTATCCAAAATAAATTTGAATTATCCACGATTTTTTAACATTATTTTAATACAGAATTCTAGGGACTGAGCAAAAAATTCGAATTATCCAGAATTACGAATTAAACAAGTTCGAATTATCCAAGTTTCACTGTACTAAGAATGTAATGATCTATATCTATCTTTCAGTAAAAGATTTTTATGTAGTTAACCATTAATGTCTTTTTCTACAAAGCTAAAAAAACTTAAATTAGCGTCAGATTTATTTGCCTAATATAAAAAGGCCTGATATCAGGGTTCGTACAAATTTTAGAAGAAAAAAATCCAAGGAGTCCAAGAAATTTCTAAGGAGTTCGGTCAAAATTGCTAGATATTGTATATATGCAATATCAAAAAAATATAACATGTTCAATTCAATAGAGCAGAGCTGGCGCTAGGAGGGTGCGGGGTCTCGGGCGAGATGAATTTTGCGGGGCCCTTGCCAATCCTATTTATACATACATAGTTCTCTGCCAAGGGCAGGTCCTTCACTGCAAACCCAGCATTCTCCAATCTTTCCTATTTTCTGCCTATTTTAACAACCAAAAAAAAAAAAATGGAAATCTTTAGTAGTTTCTAAGGAGTACTTGGCTTTTCCAAGTAGTTTTAAGCACCTTGGAAAATGTTTTTCATTTTTAAGGAGTTTCTAAGGATTCTAAGGAGGCGTGCACACCCTGTGATATTTTATAGGTATGTTTGTATTTGTTAGACACAATTTAAATTAGAAACTTACCCAATAACTAAATTTACAATACATAAGTGATATATCTTCTTATCAGGATCTTCATAAGCCACTTGCTCTTCTTCTTTTTCTATTTTTCTCATTAATTCTTCAGCCTAAATAAAAGATTGAATAATGTTGAATTAATATTAAATATTAAATAAGTAAACATGACATATCCTCAAAACAAATGCATAAAAAAACAACAACCTCTGTCCAATTGATCTAAATGAAAGCTAGTAAGATATGCGGGTTTAACTAACTTAAACAATAAAACAATTTTGCTAATTTATAATCAACTGAACTTGTTCCCCAAACTAACTATAAAACGTCAAACACACATTAAATTGAAATTATAATGAACTATCAAATAAGCTGCAAAGTACCTAATTTCTTAAAATCTAAATAATGTTTAGATTCATTAAGTGAGTTAAGATTAATTACTTTAACAGAATTTTAAAATTTTCATTCTGAATTTTTGTTTCTTTAAATTTTTATATAGCTTACACAACAGTAATAAAAAGCTTACCTCTTCATTTTGGCTTGTCATAATGTATGAAACACATAAATTCGCTAAAACAATGGCACTTACATTCAGAATCTATAAAGAAATCAATTATGGATTTTTAGGAAAACAAAAAGTTCTTTTAAAACAAATAACAATTATATATGTAACAAGCATGAATTTAGCAATGCAAATGAAATGATCTATGTTAAGGCCATTTCTTTCAGATCAGAATGAAATGTAATAAATCAGAGAAAAACGGTTTATAAATATAAGATTACTTATAATTTGTCATCTTTTATGTTCATATGAAAAAGCTGGTATCAGCTTCTACTACAATAGGAACACCTACTTTTAATAATAAATTTGAGATTCAAAGGATTTCAATAAAACTTTATTATGGATAATAATATGTTCATAATACATGTAAAACATACAACTGAGAAAGTCAGCTGAAGTAGATTTGCTGCTTCTAAGTAAATACATAGATGTAAAGTAAACAAAAAAACTTTTTTTAACAATATTAAGATGAATCTAAATATTTTTTTAAAAGAAATAATAAAATGCCTGATTAAATTTAGATGGTCCCCACGTTATGAACGAAATACATACCTGAGAACGACTTTAGGTTGGATTCGTATGTAAGATCCCTGATGAACAGTACAATAATAATAATAATAATAATAGCTATAATAATAATTATTGAAATAATAAGTTACAGAATCTATTGTGCTCTTCATTTTAATTCAAACAAAAAGACCATAAAAACAAACTCATACAAAAAGTTTAGATAGGAGATAGGAGACATTTCAGTAAAGAATATTAAAGATTAAAACGCACCTAAGAATTGCACTTAGTCTTGGTAAACACAGACTCACAAATCAAATAAAGTTAAAGACGAAAGTGATGCTGTGCATAAGTGACCATATAAACAATGAGATTAGCCACTAGCCTGAAGATGCTGAACCAACAAACCGCTTATGACATAAGAGTTCTTTACATGCATGGAAGAAACTAGTTCTCGAATTATTAATTTAATTACAAATTATCCTTAAAGAGAGCCTGTTTGCAAGCATGGAACACCTTACGTCGGATTATCCATAACCCGGGGACCGCCTGTATATATATATAAATAATATATTACTTTATGAGGGAGTTTTCCAACTCTGGGTGGAAAGGGAAATATGATGTTTGGTCATATAAAAGATATTTGCTTTACTCATTAAAACTACCATTTCTTATCATTTTGATCTGATATTTAAGTTTTAAGACATACTACGAAATAGGAGACAATGCCCATATGGAACAGTCAAACAAAAAAAAACAAAAACAAATATTAAAGCAACAAAAAGTCTTGGAAGACAATGAGACCCTAATGGCCGCTTTACACACTCTTGAAAAATTCCCTCCTACACACTCAAATATTTGCCAGTTGCCGCTGGCCGTTTGTTGTATTGCTTTACACGGTAACAGAACTTTCAGTGTTCAAGTCTCGTGATGTTCTCGTTGAGATCGCAATTAAACTGTCAGTCGTCAAAGCGACGAAAAAGATGATTTTGCAGCTTTGTTTTGGTATTAATTCTCAAAACAGAGATAAAGAAAAAGGAAAAAAAGATCCCAGAGGAAGAGAATGTGGTGAATAAAGTAATGGATTGAAACCATGAGCAAAGAATATCCAGATTTCAGCTTTAAGTTAACACTATCGTAATTTTTAAATAAAGTTTCTCGCCGCCAAGAGCGTTGGTGTCAACTTGCTTTTAATTATTTGTTATTATTATTTTTTATTATGTTAGACTTATCAATTTGTTTACCAAATTCAAAAGAATAAATACAGAAAACTAAAAGAAACTTTTTTAAAAACTTCTGATATTAAAATTGTATCACTTGATCCCAATTTAAGTGGAAACCTATTCAGTTCATAAAAATATAATGAATACTACAGGAAAAGTAAAAATTGTTGATAATTTCTTCATTTTGTTTCTCTCATGGAATCTAAATTATTTGGCTAATATAGGATTGCAATCATCTCCAGTTGTTATTTTCACAATTTCACGTGCAGCATATGAATCATTTAGCCTCTTCTGGCTTAGTATATTTAAAATCTGAAGCTGCCTAATGATGGAAGGAGGTTTGCTAAATGGCTTCAGTACTATTTAAATGAAAACAGTATACAGTTATAAAAATCAGAGCAAATCAGAGCTGGTTACAGATATATATATATAATTTTAAGAAAATTTGTTTGAAAAACAAAAGTTATTTAAAAAGAGCTAGATTATCAGGAATAATAGCTGTAATAATATAATGGACTGGGAATTTTTCGGTTTGGATGTGACATTAAGCTAAACAAAGAATTTGTATAGCAAAAAAAAAATCTGAATTAGATTGATAAAAGCTATAAAATAAATATAATAATGAAAATTTCTCATAACTGTATCTAAACATAAAAAAAAATAATAATAATAAAAATGAATATTTTTTTATGAACAAGAAATTAAGTTTCATCTGTATAATACTTACATTTTCATAATTTTTTTTGACAATAGGTTCATAGAATCCAGTAGCTTCTTTAAATTTATTCTCTTGCATGAAAAGAACATGTGCTACATTTAACTTCCAGACATCATGCTCATTACAAAACTCGACACTTTTGCGAAAAATTTTCTCCACTTGCTGATAGTTTTCAAGATCCCAATAAATTTTTGCTTGGGCCATTAGGACAGGAATATATCTAGAATAATTAAGATTATGAGTCCATTATTTTATAAAGTACAATAGGCAGTTAAATGCATGAACAAAATATAAGCTTCAGATTATTTAAGCCTCTACAACTCAAAAATTTCAATCTCTGCCAAAACAGTTCCAACCTGTACTTTAGTAGAGCTTTCTGAAGAGGGTGTTGGGGTATAAGGGGAAAAAGAAATTGATTAGGGTGATCAAATTTAAATTTAAACACTTGTAAGGGATAAGCTCTTCTCTTAAAGAAAATCTTCCCAAATCCAGTTGTAAAGACAACAACTGAATATGTGACCCTTTTTAAGAAGTTTATCTGTTGTCAGCAAACCACAGTAGAAAAAGAGAAGCTGATTAATCACAGTAATCACAGTTGAAAAAGAGAAGCTGATTAATCACAGTAATCACAGTAGAAAAAGAGAAGCTGATTAAACTTTCAAGTGACTCTAGTTTCAGAAGTTCATTCAAATATAAGCCACTTATTAATTTCTAGACAGAAATTGACGAAAGGGAATAGACTGGTTACTCTTAAAGATACTTAAATGTTTTTTATCCCTTGCAATAACTAAATTGCAATAGGAGAAAGCTTTGTCTCTCTCTTGTAAGAAATAAATATCAAAATGAGTCAAATGCTCAGTCAGGCTGATGATAATCTCAGCTCTACTGAGCCATTTTTTTAAAGCAATTTTGTGCCTAAAAATAGACTCAAGGTTTTCATACCGCTTCAATTTCTTCAATCAATCACTGGAAAAAAGCTTGTAATTTGGAACAATAAAAAATAAAATGAAAGTAAAAAAGTGTGAAGATTAAACATTTACAAAGCAAATTTTTCTTCTCATATTTTTTAAACTACTGGCAGTTCTTGAATTTTAATATTTGAGAAAACGCTCTTTTTTTTTATAAAAAAAAAAAAATTCAAAATTTGTAAAAAAGATATAAAAATCTGTAGTTTAAACATTCTTCAAAGTCAGTTGTTTAATTATTTAAAAAAATAATTATGAGTTTTTTTTGTTTTTTTTTTGTTTCAAAAAAGAGAGAGAGAGAGAGAGAGAGAGGTGCGTTTAAAATATTTAGATGAAGAGTGATTGTGTGAATTGTCTACAAAGATGATCCTCTGTGACAGAAAACAAAGTTACAGTACTAAAGACTTTTGGCTGATGACAAAAAGTTAAAGTTACAAAATGTTCGGCAAACCAAAAAAAGCCGCTTTATTATTATTAGAAGTAAATCGGAATTCTTTTTTTTTCCCCCTTCTTTTACACTCATTTATAACACAAAAATTTAATTTAATTCTTGATCCTAATATCTGGATCTACAAGAGGTAATAAATATTTAATTTGCTTTTGACATTCTATTTCATTAAATATTTACATCCTTTTCTAAAGGAAATAAAATTAATTACCTGTCTAAAGCTTCCTCATAGTCATTTACAGCTTTTTTTACACCTTCATCATCACGGTTTTGCCTTGCTTCCTGGACTTGTTTGGTTAGTTTTCTAAGAGATTCAGTATGCTTTGATGCTATATCATCAAATTTCCTATAGGCTTCTTCAGGTGAGGTTTGTTGTGTAATTAATGCATCCAGAAAATCATAGAGATACTAAAATAAAAATTTTACAATATTAAGTCTTTAGGAATTTTTAATAAAAAAAAAAAATCATTTTTTTTTTCTTTTAGTATTTTTAAGGGTTATATGTTTATATTTATTATATAAAGCTTTGCCATCAATTTGATTATACAGCTTTCACTTAATTCAGTAAATAAAAATGACTTTTTTTTTTAAAACTACTTACTGGAGTCAGATATCTGTAAGTTAAATGTGCATTTTCTGCTAACACATCAGCTGCTAAATCATAATACTGTAAAATAAATAAGAAAAAAAAAGTTTTATCATCTAGTACAAGGAACATTAATAAAAAATAGAAAGTTTTATGCCCAAGTGCACCAAACTTCAATTAACTTTGACGGCTGCATTGTGGACGTAACTAAAAT
The DNA here is from genome assembly GCA_023159025.1 of Thereuonema tuberculata. NCBI lineage: Eukaryota > Metazoa > Arthropoda > Chilopoda > Scutigeromorpha > Scutigeridae > Thereuonema > Thereuonema tuberculata. Next base: position 65,333,523 of record JAFIDM010000004.1, read on the forward strand.
TAGTAGGGGGTGCTGCTGCAGAAAAATTTTAGGCTTTGTTTTAAAATTGTGTGAAAGGAAACAAACATGTATAAAAAGAAATTTATCAAGTTTACAAATAAATTTTCTTTTTATATATGTTTGTTTTCTTTAACACAATTTTAAAGCAAAGGCTAAAATTTTTCTGCAGCAGCACCCCCACTAATTTTAGCTACGTCCACAATGCAGCTGTCAAAGTTAATTGAAGTTTGGTGCACTTGGGCATTAATGTCAATGTTTCAAACAATTCTGGAATTCTTTTTGTTTTTTTAGGAGAAGTAGCCCAAGAAGACATCAAAACAGTCAAATAACACTGGAACATACTTCACTTTCAAATGAATATTTTATGAATTCCATTTAACAACTAAATATGTGTTGAGCTAAATTATTTATCTAAATACTGAACTGATTAAAATTGTGTTTAAAAAAATTTGCTCTGTTTTATAAATTAATAAAAGATAGTTTACGTATTTATTGAATCACTGTCCAATGCGTTTAAATACCATGCTACTAATGATGATATTGACTACTTAGATTTTATATACAATTTGAATTTACCAGACTTACTTTAATTTCAAAATTAATAACTGACAATTCTGCTTAAAGAGTTAAATGTGTATTAACAAATTCACAGAAATATTCAACTGACTCAATGTCAACAATTTCAATAGTACTTGATTCTTCAATAACAACATACTGATGTTGAAATTATAATGCTTGGGATTTTTATATATAGTAATGAATTTAATGTTTCTATTTAGCTTTTAAGCTTACTGTATATTTTAAAGTGAAAGTTACTTCAGAAAAAAAGATATCTAGCACAATTTATAAATAAATAGGAAGATACATCTCAACACTCAAATTTGTAAGCAAAAACAACATTTACAACACACTGTGGATGCTATTAAAACCCAAAATGCTAAAATCTGAATATTTTTCAATTAAATCATTGACAAAATTCTATGGACATTTTAGAAATTGCAGGATATTTGAAAAAATATAAAATATCAATTAGAGAAAAAAAAAGTGGACTTTATGTTTATGCTATTAATGGCTTTAATATGGTAATTTCTGTGATTTCACTTCCTTATGTAAAAGAATTGTATATGGTGATTTTAAATTCCATCACATTCATAAGCATTTTGAAAACAATTGTCTGACTTCAATATGTCTTTAGTTATCATAAGTCCTTTTAATATTTGATTCATTTCACATGAAATTTTTACAGTTTCATATAAAGTGCCTACATTTATAAACAAAATTTATTTTTCTTTGAGAAACTTCCTCATATTGTAAAGAGCAGTAGAAAAAGGAAATAATAATATTCAAGTCATTGGAGGTAAACTCACAATATTCTTGCCAACACCAATAACATTGCATTGAAATAGGGATTTCACAGTAAATTAACATTAAAAGTTAATTATGATGAATATCTCCAAGTAATAATTTCTTCACAAAACATATACTGATATAAATCTACAGGAAATACTGATTAAAAAACCCATAACACTGGTTGTATTAGGCTTCGTCAATTATAAACTGTAGCAGATAAATGGATAGCTGACATCAAAGTTGATACAACCTCCACCTGAGCATCTGAATGCACCATCATACAAAACGTATCACACAAAATCACATGATAATTATCTTTAGCCTGGTTTTCAACTAAAAATTGAATCTGAACTTGAAAAAATAAAAACTGTATATTCAATAAATTTTCAAACAGTAATTATTAGCTAACTTATATAATCTATTTTTATAATGGAAAACACTTAGTTTCAAACAGAAACCTGCTCAGCATCTGATCAACTCAAAACCATTGTATAAATTTAAATACTTAAATAATTTAAATAATCAATTTGGTTAAATTACCACCTACATCCAAATTATTTCGATTAATGGCTGATAAGACCTTAAACCTGCCTAGTAAGGTGTACTTATGTGGATGGCATGCATTGCTAAATATAGAAGTATTTAAATGCATAAGGCCCCAAATAGTATGCAGATTTCCACTCTTGTTATAGAGTGGAAAATAATAAACAAATCTAAAAGTCCTTGATGAAAGTCTTTATATGTAAATTACTAAACTATCTGTTCAACAGTTCCTAAACAAGTCTCAATCTGAAAGTATCAAATAACATCTGCTTGTAAAAGACCAAAAACTGCTTTATTTTGTACTCATCAATCATTCAAAATCCTAAGGAGATCTGATCTGAGGCTGATATAAATGCAGGACATTAGTATTCTCCAGAGATTGATATTACTTGTAATGATGACTTTTTTTTTTTTAAGCAGGAGGTACAAAAATTGGATGGTAATCCTCCAGATTTCAGAAATTTGTGGAATAAAACATGATTGTATCTACTCATAAAAAGGCTAAGGAATGAAACTATTTTGTATCACATGACTTCATACCATCCCTTAATATCTTTTTGAAAGGAAAAATAAATCTTAAATTCATTATGTTAAACATAAATGAAAAGCTATTAAATATGAATGGAAGAGTTTAAATAGATATAAGATATAAACCATTTGTAACTATCCATCTCAAAAATTTCATATCTGGCAATGTATAATTATATAAAATGAAAAACAATTGAAAATTAATGAAATATAAATTTCATAATGGCAATGTATTTGAAGATGTGATAATAAACCAAAAGTTAATTTTTGCTTAGTTTCTAGATGCTTAAACTAATCATAATATTCTTAAGAAAAAGTTGTATGGAAGGTGTTGAAGTAAAATATCCAAGTTGTTGTAGTTGAATGAAATTGAGGTAAGAATGGAAAAGAAAAAAATTGTCGTTTCACTTTACTATTTTTGTTTTATATGAGATTAAACTTATCATTAATCTATCAAGGAACACTTTTGTGATGCTCTGTAGAAGATATAACCTTTGGGAGACTGAGAAGGATGATTATAGGGAAAAAGATATGGATTGCTTAGGATCGATAGATTTGTTACTGAATAAGCATGGTTACACAGGATAACTAACAGACAGGCATTATATAGCAGACGTGGGCAAATCTTCGTTGGGTTAAGTGCGGCTCCCAATATCTCTTGAAAAAAAATATAGGTATTTTATTTCCCCATTATAATTTCACTTGTATTTTCGCGAGTTTTCCTTTGTAAATACCACAATTGAATTTTGGAAACTTATGCCAGAATTCAAATATCCGAATTTGAAGAAAGCTGCTTGCCAATCATTTTCCATTTTTGATACAACATATAGCTGTGAATCATTATACTCTACTATGTTTGCAAAATCAAAACACAAAATCGTTCACAGCATCTTCTTATATATGTATTTTTTATACTTTATATAGCAATTAAGGTTTGTGTAGAAATGTAATTAAATTTGAATTTGTATATTTAATACTATGGAACGTGACTATGGTGTGGCTCTTTATACATATGAAAATCCAGAATGTGACTCTCGTTGACCTCATGTATGCCCATACTTCTTATATAGAATAGATTAGATTGGAAAAATTACAAACTATTAGATCCTTGGGAAATGATCAATTATTCTATCCAAGAAATTAATGTTTATATTTAAGGAAGAAAAAAAAAAGGTTGAAGAGCCCCAACAACTTTAAATTACAATGAAACTATGCTGATATTTTAAATGGAAAAGGCTAATAAAATTGTTCTGAAGGATGTTTGAGTTCTAATCAAAGATATATTTAAAATAGTGAGCATGAAAATGAGAAAATTCATGACATTTAATACAGTAAAATACACACACACAATTTTTCAACAATTTAATAACTATTGTTACTTTACCCCATATTTACAATATAACATCAAGAGATTGCCAAAAGTTTCTGGAGGATAAGCCTCTTGATGCAGAAGGAACTGAAGTTTTTCAAATCCTTCCGTTGGTTTTGTTTCCATGTTCATCAGGCCTTGATTGTGTAAAGTGACAGGGTCTAATTCCTCCTCAGACCGAGGAGGCATATCAGTCAGGGCCTCACGAGCAGCAGCATCTAAACATCAAAGAACCAATTCAGTTTTGCATATTCTCAAAGGATTATTTACAAATTTAAAATTTCTAAACAAAATATTAAATAAAACTACATTTATGCCCCATCCCCACCAAAACAAACAAACAAACAAATAAATAAGTAAATAAATAAATAAATAAATAAATAAATAAATAAATAAATAAATAAAGGACTGGGATAATATTATGAGCAATACTAATCAATAAAAACATTGTTCATGGGAATATTCAATTAATTAAAAAAAAAAAATGGTTAGGGAATTCAAGATTAGTAAGTTCGCTAAATAAATAAAATGAATGAACAGAGAGGCAAGCCTTTGCTTCTAAAGTGCAATTATAATAATAATGATTTTTATTTAAGTAGTAATGCATTATATTCAAAGACTCGGTAATATTCACAGGCAGTTCTTCCAAACAAACAAATTCATCTCCCTTTTCTTCCTAATAATTTATTTAATATTAATTTCACTTACAGTTCTTTAATTGATACTCAATGGCTGCTTTCAGATTAAATGCTTCAATTAAAGCTGTTTCATGAAGTGTAATTGTATTTCCAACACTTCTTACTTCAATTCCTTCTGTTGTCATTCCAACGCTCAATTCTAAGGGGGGGAAAAAAAAAGAAGAAAATTACTGTCATTTTAATTTAAACTATAAATGATTAGTAGGTATTATTATTATTATTATTATTATTATTAAGAAGTAAAATCCTATCTTGTTGTTTACTTACCAGGATGTTCTCTTATGCCTCGTTCAATTATATCAGCTATGTGCTTTAAGGCAGGAGCAAACTGTTTCAGTCGATAATAGCAAAGTGCAATGTTGTAAGAAAGGCCTAAAATAATTTTTACAAAAGTAATTATTAATTTAAGACAAAATTAATGTTTAAAACATGTCATAAAAAAAAAATCAATATTATCAGGGTCTAATATTCGAATTCATTTTAAAAAGTAAACTATAATAATTATTATGGGTAAGCAAACTTAGTAATAAATGAATTCAAATAAATTTTAATTTAACCTCAATTAGTTAAACTAAGTAAGCCTAAGTCTTAAAATTCCATTTGAACATATATTTCTTCTTTGTTTGTTATCATACTAAAATGGTTGGCAGGATTTCCTTAAAACCTGTTACATTCCTTATTTATGGTTCAAATAAAAAAAAACAAAACACATTTATTTTGGCATCAATATTCCCTCTCCCATAATTAAAATAGATTTTCATTGTTGATGCTTAGTCCCCACAGTCAGCGATGGATAGCTGAGAGCATTTCTAATAAATGAATTTATTCCATTACAAACTCTGAAAAACAGTCATTTGCACTTTTGCAACCCTATAAAAGTTTTAAAGAACTGGCATATTCAGAAACCTCAAAGAAGAGTAAGTTAGAAGTATTGCATTAATTGAAAGATTATAATTTTAATGGGCCACAGCTTCAATAATAATATATAAACAATCAATATATCTGTGCGCTGAAAATTAATGAGACAATAGGTTCTAACCTGGACTATAGCCTGACACTTGCATAGCGGTAGCATATTTTCGAAGTGCTTCTTCAAATCGCCCTTCCTTGTAGATACAGAATAAAAATAAAATTCAAGCATGACAATTTGTCTATTTTTAAAGTAGCAGTAGTAACAGTAATAGTAATAATAAGCAGTAATAAAAGTCACCTTATATAGTAGACAACCTTGATTCACTTCAACATCAGGGTCATCAGCAGGGCACTGGTCAACCAAACTCTGGAATGTAAATCAAAAGACAAGTTTAAATAAAGTTTATCTTTTGTTTTCAAAAAACTTATTCATAAATGTTGAAACCAGTTCTACATCAACTGCAATATCAAAAGCTTCAATAAAAAACTTAAAAACAAATGTCCACTGATTTTCTATGTAATTTACAAATTAATCATAAAGATCTCGATATTTGTTTATCAATTTAAATACCATTAAACAACAAATCGAATTATTTTAGAGGGATTAACTGTAACCAAAAAAGGAAATTTTTTTTAGAAAGATTAGAAAAATTAATGGATTTTGAAAATTATTAAGACAGTAAATGAACAAAGAATATTTGGCAAAATAAAATTATGATTTGTTTTTCCTCAAAAATATAAACATTAAATGGAATTACAGTAAGCATCATTTCAACATGGAAACCCCCCCCCAAAAAAAAAAAAACCCAACAATTTTAAAAAATATAAATACTTTGAAAACATTATTTTAATTGAACAAATCAAATTATCGAGAAAAATGAAAATAAAATCAAAATTACCTTTGCCCCAGGTAAATCATCTTCACAATACTTAATAGCTGCTTTTAGCTTAGTAACCTATATTTTGGAGAAGAAAAAAATTAAACGAAGATGGTATATAACTTTATATAATCACTTGCTTTCAATTCTAAATAAAATTAATCAGACTAAGAGGAACTTCAATTCAAATCTAAAGATAGCTTGCAATAAAAACTAAGCTAATTATATGACCTACTTTTATTACTTTTTTTTTTTATGCCAACGCCCGGGCTCTTAGAATTTAAACTATTGGCCTCAATAAGGAGCGAGAATTGTGAGCATTTAGCCGACGAAACATTGCCCAGGGTATGCCATAGGAGGCAGCTCACGCTATACCCGCAGAACGGACGAAACACAGAAAGAGAAAGTAACATCCATGCCGACGCCGGGATTCGAACCCAGGTTCCGAGATATCGGCCTCACGGCAGATCACCATCTAGATCACTCGGCCATGCCGAAACAGCTCTGTTATTACTGATATTGGCATACAGAATGTTTTGATTAGGGAAAAAAATATATGGATGCAAGCTACAGATCCAAGCCTTTAACCTCATGGAGATTTAAATAAATTACAGAAATTAAAAAAAAATACAAAAAAATGAATAAGTTTATAACAAACTGAATAAGAGTTATATATCATACATGTTTCCATACAAGTTGGAAATACTTAACATTTAATCATCCTCTGTTCTTAGAAGAGAAGACAGAAGCAACCTACAAGTTAAAAAATAAAATAACCTTCAAAATAAATATACAGGCATAAAACAGTATGAAGAGGAAAATGACCCTTATACTGTTTTTTGACCAGTTATGCACTCTGTTTAGATGTCATATGACTTATCTGATGGCATCTTGAAAACATAAAATTTCAAAAGAATTGACCCTACAAGGCAGAACATAGTTGATACATGAAATAATCATTACTAACATCACAAGTTCCTGGGAAGCCACAATGAAAGTTATGATTTTCACCTTAGCATAATTTTTCCACAGGGAAGCAATTAGGGAATAAAAATAAAGTTTTTTGTTAAGTCCAATAAAAAAGCCCATCCATTTTCAAGTTAACAGAAAAAAATGATTTTGTTATAAAATAACCTTAGATACATTAATTAAAATTATCTTGCATTTCATTTACAAGCTTACGGACTGTGGAATGAAATAACCTACTAATTCTGAGATTACATATTTACAATACAAGGTTTTATGTTAAATTTTAAATATAATGTTAATTTAAAGCATAATTTCTAACCTTTCCTTGAAATTTTGGATTATCAATCTGACTTGTAATTTTCATAGCATCTTCATAACAGCATGCATTGTAAAGTGCTTGAGCATGATAGAGTTTAAAATCTTCAACTTCAGGATATAATAAAGACAACTGTTCATACAAAACAGCAGCTTCACCATAATTTTGAATATAATAATTGCAGTATGCTAATAAAGATAAAGCAGCTCTTGACTGAAAAAAACAAACAAACAAAAATATTAGTTTTATACTCAGAAAATGAATTTAATTAGTTACTTATGAATGCTATGAATGAATATATGTTATTGTTAAAGCCAAAATTTACCAATGTTGAAAATTCACTAAAATCATTAGACAACAAACTACATGTATGAATTGTGTTAAAATAAACTCGATAATTAATACTTAGGGATTTACTTCAAATCATTGTATATATACAAGTTCAATTTTTTAAATTTCTTTTGCATAATTACTTAATTAACTATAAAATTACATTTAGTAAAATATCCATAATTTTTCTTACGTAAGAAAACTTTTTTTATTGTTCAGATTTATTTGGGAATGCTCAGCCTTAATGATATTCCAGACCTTGTGGTGCCTTAAGACAGTATCACCCATCTAAAGTTTCTCAAAATACCCATCTTAGGATTATCATCTGTATCATTTTGACAGCACAGGAGATTTCAACAAGTGGCCGACTTGATATTAACATTCCTGTTAGACAGTAATCGTTGGCATAATGGTTTTAAAAATACAAAATGTGAGGTGCTATTAAATGCTAATCTAGATATATAAAAATCTAATCAACTATTGTAGTTTTTATACTAGATATCTTTTCTGAAATGGTATGATGTTTAGTCTATTCTACTTTGACACCAAATCATGTAAATAAACCATCACTGATTGTAACTTACGGTTGAATTGGCTTCATAAATCTGGCTTAAAACTTGAATGGCTTCAGTATATTTCTGTTCCTTAATCTGAAACAAATACAAATGAAAATTCACATTAACTCCAGCTGTGGTAAAGGCAAGGGGCTCACAACCCCTCCTTCAAAACCAAATTAATAACCAAAATAAAATTTCAGCAGCATTTGTCATCTCCCATTGTAATGCTTTCTTAGAAAATATTATTTTATATTCATCAAAACTGTAGACATATTTAAATTTTTATATTCATCAAAACTGTAGACATATTTAAATTATAAGTATGCCCCATCCCTCCCAATCAAGCTACTAAACTTCTGATCTTCTAAACGTCTTACTGCATGAACATTTTTAACTGTAACCATTCTGCTCCATATCTTCATCTTTTCCGTGGTCTTCTCCTTTGTCATTTTCCTGTTATCATTGTTTCATAAGGTTTCTTTGGAATTGTATTCTCTTTAAACATCTAAATCATTTAAAATGTGGACATGCTAACCTTTCATTCCCTTCTTTTTTCTAGTATTTTTAATCCTATCTCTTCTAGTTTTTGTTATGGCATTCTTCAGAGCTTTCATTTAAATTACTTGTAATCTGTTCTCATATTTCTGCATCTTAGGAATAGGAGTAGATGGTTCTACTGATAGAGATTCAGTTCACTTTGAATTTTAGTGGGAATTCTTCCAACCACAACAAACTATTCTTACAACAATTTTTTGCTTGCCTGAGCCTTTTAATGATTTCTATATATACTTCCATCATTTATACTTCCAATCCAAATATTTAGACTGTCAACTACATTTGTCTCTTCACCATTAAGTTTTAAGCTGTAGATCTGTCTTCTCTTTCTGTCTCCTGACTAAAACCTAACATATCTTGATACTTAACAACTTTAAAATCTTTCTTATCCCATATTCTTAGTTTGATCTTATTTATTTGTTTTTCTAAGTTTACCTCTGTTTTTGTCCATAGGACTATAACATACGCAAAAAAACAAAAACAAACAGTTTCACCCTCTTCTAAGAATTCATTTAGCCCATATGCAAAAGGATGCATTTTAGACAGAAAGATAAGGTATTTCTAATATACCATCCATGACTACCACAAACTATCATGCATGTTGTTCTTCTTGAGTTAATGGACTATGGAAAGTTGCAATTATTTCCTATAAAGGTGCAATCACTTTCACTGACGGATCCAGGATTTTTTAAAGGGGAGGGGGGCTAACTTTTTTGAAGGGCTGACTATACCTGTGAGTCTGAAGTGAACACTAGTCGCCAGCTTTTTATTAGCAATTGAAATCATCATCATGGCAATATTAATGTCTATCAGGCAGCAGCCTTTGTAAACCCCATTTTATCTAATCTATATTCACACCTGGATCCGTCTGTAATCACTTTCACATAACTGAATTAAAAAAAAATTATCTTGATTGAACCATAATACTTTGACATTCAATTTCTCAGATTAAGTCTATTTTCCTATTCTTTATTCCATACGATGAGATCATTATTCTCTTATAAAAGGTAACAGTTCTAATCATATTTCAGGAACTGAAATTTTCCTTTCACATTATGTTAAGTTAAATTAAAACTGTAGATAGTAATCTACTGATTATATAATGGATAGTAATTAGTAATAGATAGTCAGCAAAACAAGAAGTGGAGGTTTTATTAATCTACTGTTCAGTGAGACAAATGACAGGCAGCTTGATGCTCAAGACATTTATTCAGAGAAATGATGTACAATAGAATGTGTGGGGATGAAAGAACTGATCTTCAATCAGGGGCAGACTGGCCATATTTGGAACTGGTCAGTCTGTTGCATTGTATATGGCAATTTCTTTGACTGTAGAGATGAGGCAGCTTGTCCCCTAGGCGGTGGATAAAAAGTTCCGATTAGCCCCTGCCTACAATACTGGAACCTTTTGTACAGTACTTGTGTTGTGCTTTACAGATACTAGACCACATAACTTGTACCTGAATAAGGACTTCCCTGAAATGGGAAAATCCCTCATAGAAAGGTATATCCAATACTAGGCCATTTTCTACAGGCATTATATATCAATTTCATGAAGAAATAAGTAGCCTCTTTTATCAAATGTTTTGGCCTTGTGTTCTAGAGTTGTCTTATTAAAAATTATTAATAAGCAAGAGAGAGATTGATAAAACTGTCAACACTTCAAATGAAAATCAAGCTTTTGATGAGAATCCAAAAGACTATTCACAACTTTTGGAAAAAAAAAAAAAAGTGAAATGTGAATTCCATAAGTGTCATTGTAGTTTGGTAAAAGTTTATTAGAAAATGAAAAAAAAACAAAACAAAACAGAAAAATGATCTGATGAAAAACCCAAACGGTTCAGAATTTTTCAAGATTTTCCGAAACAAAAGTCACAAATATTATTTTACTTCAATAAATAAATAAAGGGAGGTATATAATTGTCTTCATTATATATACATAAATATACACAGGGTGTTTCGAAATTCCTATTACAAACTCCCAGGGCTTATAAGAGGGAACTAAGCAGATAACATTTTGAATAAGAGCCCATATCCAGAAACGCATTGCACCACAAGCAAATCAAAATCAATTTGCACTTCCCCTCCAGATCATCTCGACCAAACAATCGGGGAAAGACGGATAGGCTGTGGTGGTCCAATTGCTTGGCATCCATGATTACTGGCTTTAAACTCCAAAGTTTTCCTGTGGGGTCACATGAAGAGTAGTATTTATGAGACCCCTGTAGAGTCAGAGGAAGATCTGCTTGCACGAATTTTGACCAAGGCACAGGAGATTCAACATATACCTGGTATTGTTGAAAGTGTGTACCAGAACATGATTCGAAGATACAATGTTTGCAACGAAGTTGATGGTTGCCACATCCAGCAGCTCTTGTAGTGGACCAGAATGCAATGCCAAACAAACAACTGGAACCTCAAAACAAAAATGACACCTGTTTCACGATCTCACATGACATTGGATAAAACATCCTTTCTGCACAGGAAAACTGGAAACCTTTTTTGTATTGGAATTGGCATTCATGTCAGTAACGCTCTTTGACCCAGCAGAAGCAAGAATATTTATTGTTATGCTTTATAAACACTTGATTTGATTTTGTTTTGCTTGTGGTGCAGTGTGTTTCCGGTAATAAGTTCCTATTCAAAATGTTATCTGCTCTGTCTCCTCTACAAGCCCTGGGAGTTTGTAATAGGAATTTCGAAACACCCTATATATATATATATATATATATATATATATATATATATATATATATATATATATATATGAGAGGCAATTTTTTGAACCTTCTGTTTGTATTGGTCAGTTTATTCATCAGAGGTCTTTGAAATTGCAAATCCATTAATCCAATTTTTCAAAAAATTACATTAAAAATAAATAACAATTTTAAGTTATTTATTAACACCATTCACACCTTGTGAAAGTCTACAAAAACGCAAAAATATTAATTTTCTCAGATTAAGCAATTTAGAAACTTAACTAAAAATTACACAAAATCCCTGCGAATAAGCAAATAAATACCAACTATTTGAATCAATCTTTTTTTAGCTTAGTAAATGTATGTACGTCAAAGTACCCAAATCTGATCACGAATTCCTTATTTTTCTTTTATTAACTTGAAAGCATATAGATAATCATTTCATATTCTTTATAAAAACAAAAGGAATGAATACTCTCCTACCATAGTATAAACTGTTTTCGTATATTCTCCATCTTTCACATGAATGTTGGGAAGATACATTTTGTTTAAAAAAAATAATCACTTGTCAATTAAAAGTTTCCGTTGTTTAAGGTGAAAAAAAAATCCCTAATATATCATTATAGCAAATTACATATTAAACACAGTCAAAACTATTATGAAAAAGATTTTAGGAAGGTGTATTCTCCTTTGCATTTGTCAACATCCAAATTCTCCAAAAGCATGTGCAGTCATTAGAACAGGCGAAAGTAAGTGAACGATATTAAATTCATTTCAAATTTTAAACTTAACAAAACGTTTCATTTAGATTCACGACTTAATAAAATAATAGTACAGTTTTCAAAATCAAAAGAAATTGTTTTAAATAATGTAAAAGTATTTGGAAGATTTTCTAAAATTGACAGATTGATAAACTCGAGCGATGTGTCCAGGTTGTTGTTAAAAGTGAAGGAAATGGTTGTCATGGTAATGGTTGGAGATCACTGGGAATTCCAATATTCACTTGTCTACTGACCTTAAATATACTTGATTGCCGTAATGAAACACGTTTCATATAAATAAGCTAAATTTGTAAGTTAAAACCATGATAACTAAATCGCCTGGTTTACCTAATGTTTTGAGAGCTAAATGTATCGTAGCAGGTAAGAGCTACACGACTTTTACCAGCATCTCGGTTTCTTCAGAATATTTCTTCTTTTATTTTTATTGTTACTATATGCTTGTAGCTGCAGCTTGAAATCTTTGATCTAAACATCTCGAGATTAAGCTGCATGAATTTACGTGATAAATTCTATATTCATAGGAAATAGAGATGTTATTGAGAATAGAGCATTATGTTGAGACGATGAAACACTGATCAACTGTCAATACTTCATATAAACTACTTTTAAAGCAGCCATGTGCAGTTTAACAACAGATATCTCATTATAAAGTGAATGAGATATTTGTATTTAATTAAATTAATTATATAATTATATAAAATCGTAGATTGAAATAACTAAGCATCAAAGATTTTCGTCGGCAGAACTATAAAGAGTTAAACAAAATAGATTAATTAACTGCAGTCTTTATAATATACTATACCAGGCCCGACCCAATGCGGGGTCCCAGGCGAGCTCGAAGTGCGCCCGTACCCCTCCCCATCAGCTTTCCTAAAACCTCCATACACATGTTTTTTAAAATAACATTTTTTTTGGTTATCTACAGGTCATTAGTCATGGGCTTTGTTAGAGCAAGCAGAATTTTAAACAAAGAAAACACCCATAATAATTTTAAGGCTGCCGAATGAAAGTTTGATAATATTACAGCAAATAATAACGAAAACAAAAATCACCACCTAGCCACGAGACCCCAGGCAACCGCCTACATTCGCGTCCCCCCCCCCCCATGTCATATACATACATTTGAAAAGCTAATTAAAGTCTAATCTACACAAAATTTCTTTTTTTTTTATTGTTTGCATATGAAGAAATAATTTTTGATGCAATGACAGTTTTACTAAACTATACAGATAGTAATTGAAAATCTGAAGGACTTACCAATTTCGTGCTGAAATTTGCATAAAAAATGATCTAGTAAATAAAATGAGTATTTGCACAAAATTCTGAAATATTCCAATATTATTATAAATTCCTTAGTAAATGATATATTCACTTCAAGATGCTGAATACTTTGTGGCAGAAAATCTATTAGTTCTCAGATGTCTTCTTGAGGATTGAGGTTCACATTATTGTATCTGAATGACTAGCTCTATAATGGTTACAGTGTTTGTAAAGATTGGCTGGTTAGGTGTCTCCAGATGTGTTCTGACCAATCTAATGTTGCAACACTGTGAAGAGCATTCCAAGGCAGTACATGGTTGGTATAATGCTTTCTGACGAATAGCTGATATGAGCTGCAGTTATTGAATAAACATCCATCATTTTAATGTTTCTAGTTGAAATGCATTATCATAAAAAAGAATGTATTGCACCAACAGACATTACAAGAAGTTTTTCATGAATGGTAACATAAAAAAAAGTCGTCTTATCACTGCATTAGAGGATAATCTTTTTTTTCCTACTTCATTATTTAAAGTCCACTAAAATCAAAAGCAGGTACAAATTTGATTACTGTAGTACAACAATTACATCCTCAAAATAATAATAAATTTAACATTAATTTTGAGATGGCACATTGGGATGTTAATATAAAAATAAATGAAATTTAAAGTTCATATGTATTTTAAAACATATCCAAAAACATTTGTTTTTCAATTTGCATGAGAATGGAATTTTCGGATATCTTGATTAGATGGTAGCATAATAAAGAAAATTTCAATAAAAAATAATCAAATAAAAATCTTATATAAATCCAAAGTTAATCAAATTTTTAACTCTCTAAAATAATAATAATAAAAAAATGCTTGTAATCTGTTAAGGGAGTTGCCAAAACAATTAATTATCAATTGCCAAAACAACACTATTTGACAACTATAAAGCTGTATTCATTTGATGAAGACCATTTGAGATTCTGTAAAACATTAACTCTTTACAGTTTGAATGCATGCAAATAAAATTAAATATTACAATAAATTATTCACAGTAAGGATTTGTGTGAAGATATAATCTATGCCAATATTAAAATGTTTGACTGAAATTACTTAATTTTATAAAAAATGATTAAATAAAAAGTTTATGATCAATGATATGTGTTTCTTTAACATGTATTGAAAAATTGTAGCAACTTTACTTGTTACTACTGCCTAATTGTGTTTGAGTAATTAGAACTGTTAGTTTATTACCTTTACTTGGAAGATCAGCTTTAAATCCAAATTACAAGATGTAAATGTTTCTTTCGTTCTCGTTTGTTGGACGTCCAAGCCATTCCTCCTCCAAATTTAAACCCATCCTTTCTGCTTGTTACTGGCCCTGTAGAAGCTAATGGTAAATTACACACTACTGTTTCACATAAGTTGTAGAAACTTAGTAAGTTGATTGTTAATCTAGATCCACTGAGGATAAAGGTATTAAAAAAAAAATAAGCATTGCGGATGAAAGAGGAGGTCAGCAAAAACAATTAAGTTAATTTTTTTATAATAAGCATTAATGACTTATCAAATTTACAGTATTTATCTTTTTGATAAACTTTTTGCATTCAAAAAACATTTGAAGAAAGAACTGAGAAATAAAAATAAATAAATATTAAATATTTCCTCCTTTTTTTTTCTCGTTATATTCAGTAATTTAAGTTCTAAATCGAAAGTGAAAATTATTATTTTACCTTGATGGTTCTTGAATATCTTATGATGGTCAATACATATGCTGCTCATTTAGAGAGGAAAATAACAAAAAATATATTCAAAACATTTGCAATACTTCCAAATTTAGTTAACATTAAAGCATCATGTCTATATCTTCAAATGAGGATAAACAAAGCAGGAGATGAGACTTCTGCAATCAACAGCTAAATGGAACAAAGTGGAAATGGTAGGGCCTTAACCCCCAAGAAACAAATATAAAACCTATTAGCTTTCAGCAATCCCTAGGACTTACAATACAATGGAATGTACCTGTGTCACCATAGCCCTTGAAGGGCCTTGACCTCAGCAACAAGTTTTTGCCATTCTGATCTGTGTTTTGCTCTTCTCCTCCATCCTTTAACACCCAAAAAGTTGTTGTTGTCTTCTACATCATCCAAACATCTCTTTTTCTTTTCTTAATCTTGTTAAAGCTATACATACTGAAAACATTCCACTTCCCATTTCTTATTCATTCATCCTTTTAACATTCTGAGATTGTTTCGAAAGGTCAGTCCAGCAATCACTTGTTTAGGTTGTTCCAATAACATTTGGTAATATATTGGTTGTTCCAATAAACTACTTTCCCAACCCACTCCCATTCCAGGAGGGCCTGGCTCCTTAGGAGATCCCTCAACAACCCTCAAGGCAGCAGGGATGATCTTAGCTCTTATTTGTGCTGGCTCGCCATGTTTAGTATTGTCATTGTTTTGTTTTTTAGTGATATTTTATGGAACATTCCATTACACCATCTAAGTATGCCCAACACAACCTGATAATACAGCCACCTCTGACCAGGACTGATTAGTTGTAACCAGTCTGCTTATCTGCAGGCCATTCCCCAATTGGCAAACTGAGAATCTGCTCAGGTTTGTTTAAGGATCTATCTTAGATGAATGCCTTAGCACTTAGCTACCAGACCCAATTTAAAAATTTGTTAGAAATAAATTGTACTTCTAATTTACTTGATAAAACGTTTCTGTTAGACCATGTATGAATATGATGTTTATATAAACTTTGTAATAGCCTTCAAATATTCTTTGTAATGAAGGAATGCTTGTGATGATGATCAAACAGAATTAAACCAGATATTTTTTTTTCTTAATTATTATTTAAAAAATTTCATTTATTTTTTTTAATTTTTAAATTATCTTTGTCTTTCATATGAATTATGCAATATTTTCACTCTGCTGTTCTTTAATGTAGAAATTCAGATAGCATTTATTACACATAAAGTCAAATTATTTATTTTAAACATGGTTGAACAGAAATCCTGTTTATCTTCTTCAGGTGATTCTGCAGTAGGAAAAACAGCTATTGTACAAGTTTTTCATAGTGATGGAACACATTTCCCGAAGACATATTCAATGGTACGGTTAAATTATTATTAATTTTCAATTCCATTGATGATTTTTACATTTTATTTTTTGTTTCCATTTTCTTACTTTAATAAATCTCTGTTGTTTTGAAGGCATTTCTTTCCATCTCTGCTAATACAGTATTCAGTTATTATAGGTTTATATAAAGCACAACCGAAAACAAAACAAACTGGCTTTATTAAAAAAAAAAAAAAAAAAATCTATTATTATTTAGTAAGTTACTTTAAAAGTAAATGGATCAAAGCAAAAGAAATGTTGTGACAATGATTCTTATCATTTTCTATTCATTGGCAGTTTTATATATTGTTTGAATTGTCTAGATGAGAAAGAAGGTAAGATACATTGTTTGCTTCATTCTACCAGTCTATTACAGAATATTCAATTTGATGTTGCCATAAGTTAATAAAAAGTAAACGATCATCTCAGAACACACTCAAATAACTTTATATTGGATTGATTAGTTGGCACACATTGATTTTACAATTTGTCTTCTGTATATTATAATTTTATAATATTTTTTCTTTTTAGACATGTGGGGTAGAACTTCTTGTTAAATCCGTTAATATTCCCGATGTCAGTGACACAGTTGTAAGTATTTTTGAACTAACTGCTTTTTTTTGTTTTTGTTTTTTAACTTTTAAAGCGAAGTATAAACCATTGTTGGATTTTAGAAAGATTTATTATTGAACAACATAGGGGTTATTAACCCTCCATGTACCATTCAGCTAATTTATCAAAATGCCAGTAAAAAAAAAAATTGAAAAAACAAAAAACAATTTAACATTAATAGCATTTCACCCATTTAATTCTCCAGTTACAACAAAACTCAGAGGAAAAAAATAAAGTTTTTTTTTCTTTTCCCCTTACCAATTTCGCTTTATAATGAATTCAGTACATTCTCAAAAGATTAATCTTGAATGTTAAGAGAAGGATCTTCTTTTGCATACTGTTGTTGTGAATGCTTTGGATCCCTTTTTCTATTAACCTAATGATTTATTGCCCTTTAGCAGTCATTGCTCTTTGAGTTACACTTTATTACAGAATGAGATCTAGCTCTCAAAGACAAAGAAGAAAAAAAGTTCTTGCCACATTACTTACAGTTGTTTGGGTCCTGTTCCTTTCCTAATTTTGGTAGTGCACTCTTAAAAACACAACGGATTCAATTCCTTGTTAGAATGCCTTTGCATAATTTTAAGTCAGGAAAAGTGCTTTCAGGTGGACATTCGATTTATGTGCTGAGGAAATCTGTTTTTTTTATATTTTTTTTGTTGCTAGAACCTGACAGTTGCAAATGATCTCAAGTTTTCTTCTTGGAATGATTTCACTATGAAAAATTGTGCAACTCTTAAAATAGAGAAGTGCAAAAAATATTAATCATGATTATAAATGTTTTGCTAATAATTTAAAAATATCAATAGGTTTATTTATAATATAATTATAAAATATGCAATAGTAACAGTTACATAGGACTTTTCAAAGAAACAACTGGCAAACCAGTTTAGTAGTCATATGTAGAAGAATTTATCGTAAATGGTTAAAATGTTTGAAAATTGTCTTCCACACAATCACTGCGGAGATACAAAAGTTAAAAATTTAAAATACAATGATAGATTATGTGTAAAAAATTTGAAATCAATTTTTATTAAATTTTTCTGGAGGGGTGGGGGAAGCAGAAGCTCAATGACTTTCAAGAATAATTATAATTTATTTTAAGAAACTATAGTTCAGGTATTTCACATAGATATGTTTTAAGATTTGAATAACTCCAACTTTTTACTGCTCGTTTCAAATGAAGAATGATAAATAGAAAGCTTGCTGAGAAATCTCAAAACATTCACAAAGCGTCATCCTAACTGAACATATGAGTATTCTATACTGTAAGAAAATTTTGTCTTCAATTACAATTCTTCCATTCATAAATGAAATGGAACAAAAAAACAGCTTAATCATAAATGAACCAAAAAAAAAAGACTCATCCCACTGGAAACTTACCACAGCAACCATTGATGATCTCCATTTTGCAGAAGCATGTTCATATCAAAGTTTGAAATTTTCATTCATACTTCATTTTTGCTTAGTAGAAGATAGACATTGATTGATTTGAAGCCTTTGATTATGCTTTTCAACATCCATGTTGAGGTGGTAGTGTTGGAGCTTTTCAGGTCTTTAAATATCTACACTTAATAACAGACAAGTAGCAGTCGCTAGGTAGCAGACACTCACAAGCACAGCTCAGTTTGAAAATGGCAACCATGCTTGAGGAGTGTATGTTAGAAGAGCAGCGTGCTATTGTGAATTTTTTGTGGGCAAAGGACTTCCTGAAAGGCTTGTCATAAGCAAATGTATCCTGTACAGGTTCAGAATTGTTTTTTTGCATAAAGCAGTGCATAACTGGGTCGATAAAATCTGTTGAGGATGCTCAAAAAGTTTGGACGAAGACTGACCTGGTCATCCTGTTCAGATTGCGACAGAACCCACAATGCAACAGGTGAAGGAGATGATTCAAGCTGACAGACGAGTAAGGGTAGATAGCATATATCTACAATATGCAATAGGGTGTCCTCGTGGTTTAGCCTGCATCATAATACATGATCATTTGAATTTCTGAAAAGTGTGTCCAAACAACTCACTGAGGAACACAAACTGAATCGAATGGGCATGTGTTTGCAACATCTCTCTTGGTACACCGATGAAGGAGAAGACATGCTTAACAGGATTGTTAATGGGGATGAATCAAGGGTACATCACTACCAACCCGAATCAAAGCATCATTCAATGTACTGGAACATCCTTCTTCACCTCTGGACAAGAAATTCGAAGTTACGCACTCAGCTGATTATGCTTTCAGTGTTTTGGGATTCTCAAGGAGTGCTGCTAGCCCATTTCCAGAGGCTAGGTGAGCATGTGAATACTTTTTGATACTGTGAAGTTCTGTTGATGCTTCGGACTGGATCATTTGAAGAAAACGTCCAGGTGTACTGACTAGAGGAATATTGCTCCATCACAGCAATGCAAGACCTCATAACCTCAATTTGCCAAGAGAGAAATGATGAATTACGGTGGCAACTTCTTCAACACTTGCCTTACAGTCCCGACTTACCCGCAAGCAACTTTCACTTGTTTGATCTTCTGAAAAAAACACCTTAGCAGCAATCATTTTGCAAATGCTGAAAAAGTTGAATGCGAGGTGCAACTGTGGGAGCCCGAAAACTTGTTGAGGAGATATATATTTATTTCTCCTCTCATACATAAATATAACATAACTTACAATACAGCAAGACTTCATTGCCAAGTAGACCTTTTACTGTTAACACTAGACTCGTTTGCTACTGGCTTTTCATGACAAGATTAAGCTATGACTTGAAGCTAACTGAGTTGAAAGTAGTTGAACAATAAACTGACACAACACTACACCTTGATTATGTTGCACTACATTACTCTCCTCTTTTAAGGAACTGGGGAAACGGACTGGAACACTGCTGGCACGGATCATGTAAGGTCTTTCATATGGTGGTGTTAGTGGTGGTTAACTGCATCAATGCATAAGAAAACATGATTTGGAGAGTGAAAAACTTCAGTTATGGAAATTGCTTACTGCAATGCCACTTTTGGATCAATGTTCTTCACAACATCTGTGAACGATGCAAGACTTGGTACAGACAGTCTAAAGATAATGCCCTAAAATCTCTGTGGATGCAGCGATTACCACCTAACGTACAAGCAGTACTAACCATGTCCAGAGACAAGCTTCCGGATTTAGCAAGCATGGCTGACCATATTCTAGTAATTATTCAGCCAACTTTAGTTTATGCTATTGCCTCAACGCCAACCGATTCTACCATAGACAATTAGGAAGTGTGTACAACCTTGCAACTCATCGTCATTGGCAGCAGAAAACAGCCATGCTAATCACTATCAGCGGTAGATGATAAAGCTATCATTAATGCCTGCCAACACTGTCTTTATGTGTACGACAGATCTAGTGGTATGAGATAACTTGGCGACACAGGAGCTGCAGTCTCAGTCCTCCCATCTTCACCTGAAGAACGTTGACATGGTTCACAAAAAACTATTTTAAATATTCAGGAAACCCACTGTACTTGGAAGCTGTCTAGTTTTAGTAAATATAAGAATTTATCTTGAAGTTGCCTTACCATCTCTATCATTGCTGCTGATTTTTTCGAATGCTTTTTTGCATGCGAATACAAACTCCAATGAGTGAAAATATTGTAAAAATTCATGCCTATCACGTATATTACATCTGGATCACCACTGTTAAGAAGATATTTATTTCTACTCTCATACAAAAATATAACTTAAAGTGACAGCAAAAGTTTGTTGCCAAGTTGGCCTTCTATGAATTAACATTACTGCACTCTTTTGCTACTGGCTTTTCATGACAAGATTAAGCTACGACTTGAAGCTAACTGAGTCAAGGATAGTTCAACAATAAACTGACGCAACACTACACTTTGATTATGCTGCACTATAGACATTTATACAAAAGGTTTTGGGGCACTGATAAAGCAGTGGGTAAGTGTATCAATGTTGGTGGAGATTATGTTGAAAAATAAAAAAAAGGTTTTCAAGGATGTATCTCACCGAGTATTTTTTTAATAGCCTATTTACAGACTTCCCCTTGTATATCTCCTCGGCCTCATTTTACAGAGGACTTGATGAAACAATCTATCTGGAAGAAATAACCAGGAAAAATCTTCAAATTAAGTGATAAAAGCTTTTTCACTTTTGCATAAGTTACATGTAAAATCTCATAGCTCTTTTCTTATCTGTTTCTTGAAATAAGTGCAAGGATTTTTTTTTTCTTTTTTTTATGGAGAGTGGGATGCTGATTCATTGCTACAGCATCTACCTCCATCTCATTGCAATACCTACGAGGACAATGCCAAACGTTCGCAGGGGACACTGTGTAAATAATGACAATTTAGAAATATTGAAAAAATATTTTATTGGCCTTCAATGTAATTCCCTTCCACTGCTGTACACTTAAACCAGCAGTTGTACCATGACCGAAAACAATCCTGGAAACCATTCTTTGACACCTCATGAAGTGTAGATGTTAAAGCCTCAATAACATTGTTGCAGGATGTAAATCGTTGGCCTCTTAAGAGGTCCTTCATCTTTGGAAAAAGGTAAAAGTCACATGGCCCTAGCTGTAGTGAGTATGGAAGCTGTGATAAAGTAGGACTACTCATTTTGGAAAAATAATTATTCACAGAAAAACACCTGGAGCATTGTCATGGTTCAGTATCCAAGAATTTTTCCTAAACATCTCAGGCTGTTTGCAGCAGATAGCTTTGCACAGTCTCCTCAAAATGGCAAGATATGCATCACCATTTACTGACTTCCCCTGAGGCACAAATTCTTGGTGTGCAATGCCATAAACATCATCATCTTCTATTGCTCCTGTCACATTTCACTTTGGTGGGTCGCATCACCATTCTTCGTAACCATACAGAGGACTTGCTCTTCATCTACGGGTCAAAGAGGTAACACCAACTCTCGTCTCTAGTGATGATGTTGTCCATATTCACTAAGTCTTTATCAACATTCGTAACCAAGTCCTCACAAACTGTCATTCTGAGTTCTCTCTGATCGTCCGATAACAAACACAGAACAAATTTTGGGGCGATGAACTGGAGATCAAGGTCCGTCGAAATGTTCGGTGCACTGTGGAAGTTGAAATGTTACACCTATCAGCAACATCCTGATATGTTTGCTGGGGGTCCTTAGCAATTGCAGCACCAACAGACTGAATAATGTCTGGTCCCCGAGATCTACCTTGTCTTGGATCATTGTCCAGGGATTCTCTGCCTTGTGCAAAGCGTTTACACCATTCAGATGCTTGCTTTTGCTCAGCACATCCTCGCCATAACTTGCATTATTGTTCGGTATGTTTCTGAAGTGGAAGTATGCAATTTCTTACAGAATCTATCTCAAAATGAAACGTTTATCACTTCGATGCTGCTACTAGATCATCTCCTGAACTTCGTCTCATGTACAGTGCTTCGATATTGAAGCATCATAATGCATGCGATATTCCATTGTTATATTTCAACAAACTCTTTGGCGGGAAACTAGGTTTGTCACAGCTCGCCTTCAACAGTTCATACATAATATCCCTGAACTTTTGACATCATCCTCATAGATATCTGTATTTCTTTTTGGCATTTCATTGCAACCATATCAATTAAGGTCACATCAGTTAAGGCCTACATCCAACTAACTGTAATAGAAAAAAATACTGGATGAGATTTAATCTTTTAATTCATATTGGATTTAGTTAATTGTTATCAAGATTTCGATTATTGTTGCAAAAATATTTCACAGCACAAATAACGAATTTGCAAGGATAACAATCATTACAAAATTAAATATATCTGAAATTATATTCTTCGCTGAATATCTAAATAAGTTCTAATCATTTGTAAATTGGAAAGGAAAAATAAAATGTTATCATTGATAGGATAAGCATTTTGTTCATTATTCACATTCCATATTAGCAAAATTTTTAAGTAATATCAATGTTAGAAATCTTTACTGAAATATTATAAAACAAAGATTGTATTTTTTTTTTTTAAATTTTAATATTATTTTAAAAGCAGATAAAAAAGCTTTACTTTTTTGACTTTTATAAGGAACTATATATTTATGATTCAGCTGGCAAAGATTTATACCAGGATGCTCTTAAGAAATATGTAAGTTGGTTTTTGTGTTTTCAAATTGATTTATCTTTAAAAAAACAGTAATTAGAATTTGTTTCTTTGAAATAATACTTTCAGGCAAAAAGAAAATAATCCTA
Source organism: Thereuonema tuberculata (assembly GCA_023159025.1). NCBI lineage: Eukaryota > Metazoa > Arthropoda > Chilopoda > Scutigeromorpha > Scutigeridae > Thereuonema > Thereuonema tuberculata. Next base: position 65,357,204 of record JAFIDM010000004.1, read on the forward strand.
AAGTATTTTTTATATAATAAGATTATTTTGAAGAGTAATTATCATTTGATCTCTGATTATTAAAAATTTTTCAACAAGATGCTTTTATTAAAAATTTTTCAACAAGATGCTTTTAATATTTTGTACAGTGGCAGCAACCTTCATTATTAATTCTTGTATTTGATGTAACTAACGAAGATTCTTTACAAAACTGTATTAAATGGCATGAAATTATTCAGAGTTTAAATCCCGATAATGTACTGCCAGGTAATTTTCAGATTATTTATACTTATCTATTAAAAATTAAAGACTCAAATTCACTAAAAAAAACTAATATAAAACAATTATTATAAAATACTTATAAATTAAATTTTGATTAAAAGAAACACTTTCTAAACTTTAGTATTTATACAAAAATATTTTCTGGTAAATTTGTAGGAGTGCTTATTGCAAATAAGACTGATCTAAAGGAAAGAAGAATCATTACTCCTAAAGCAGGACAAGAAATGGCTAATAAACTTGGATTATTGTATTTTGAATCGTCAGCTGTAAGTATCTTTCTTCTGCCTTTTTCTTTTTTAATTACATTGGCAATTAGAATAATAAATGTAAACAGAATTCAATTCTCATGGACAGGGTACATGTTCACTTTTCTCTAAGCTTTGGTCCTTTCATTTTATTTTGCATTGGGCATCAACTGGGTCTGATACTATGAAATTCTTTTGAAGGGCCTCTGCATATAATTAGTTGGCCATCTTCGGCATACTTTTATTAATTTATATTTGTAGTTATTTGAAATAATTTTGCTGGCCCTTATTTGGTATTTCATAGATGGCTGCAGTTTTTTATCATATGGTTCCTCCCCCAAAATGCTTATCATCTACTTGATCATTCTGGTTCAATTTTTTTTCAGAGAATGTTTTGTCCTCTGTCATTGTAGTATTCCATAAGTTACTATTTGTATTGTGAAGAAGTTACTATTTGTAATATATTAATTTTAAGAGAAAATCCAAATGATGAACCAATTATGACACCTAGAAAATTGAACACCTAAGTATTATGTACCATGTGTACAAGTTGTCTGTTAAATTTAGAAGGATTTCTATCAGAAGTCATGCTAATTGTTAAGAAATTATTAAGCAATTCATGTTACTAAATTTTCACATTATTTTCATGTCTTCCTTATTTTCTTCCTGTAATTATTATTAAAACCATGATGTTACTAGCCCTTGTGAATTCTAAATATTTCTTATTGTTTACGTATATTCCTCTTAAGGAAATAAAAAATAATAATAATAAAACAAGGTAGGAGCAACAATCCCAGTAGCAATCGCTTAATGCTTCTACACAGCGAATGGTAAAATTTCGGAAATTTTACAACTTCAAAACCTCACAGAAAAAAATAGAAGCTCTCTATAGATTTGGGAGATCCCATTCCAATAAAGGACAATCATTGTAATATTTATTTCAAGAAGAAAAAAAGGAAAATTGGCTTTTAACTTTCAAACAAAGAAAATTTTTAATCAATAAGGATATCTTTAAAAATGATAACAACCAAACAATCTATATAAATGAAAATTTAACTCAAAATTACAATTACAATAGATCTCACAGAAAAAGATAGAAGCTCTCCATAGATTTGGGAGATCCCATTATACCAATTATTGTAAGATTTATTTTAAGAAGAGAAAATGAAAATTGGCATTATAAAAACTAATTCATATAATAATTCTAGTTGAAGTCAATATAAAAATGAAGAAACAAATTTTTATAATATATCAAATTTTAATAAAACTTATAAATTAAGATCAAGTTCTAGAGGAGACCTATAACTTGAGAATCATGCAAACTAGAAATGAGTTCTCAGTGGCTATGAGCTACTCATGGCAAGACCTTTGCAACAAGAGACAGATCATGTCTCTAGCATCTGTCGTTCCTGAGATATGAATTTCTCACGACGGAAAGACAGACAGAGTGAGGATATAAGGCTTCGCTGTGAGTTGCAGAAACCTAAAAGAGATGTTGAGCTTAATACAGATTGAATACCAAGATGCACATAATAAATACCTTGTCTGCATAAGCCTACAACATAGCGAATCACCAAATCAAGTTTAGCACTGGTTTTATCCAGTTGACGATAATGTCACTATTTAGAAACTCCATTTGCTCAGTAAAATTGGCTCTTTTCAATTATGTTTTTATGTTTGCTGAAAGGATTTAACCCTTTCACTACCAGCCCATTGTGGGCGGGATGTGCGAAGACTGCCAAGGCTCTTTTCAGGAAGTTTGCAAGATTTCAGATTTTGAATTATTTCTAGTACTTAATTTTATTTAATACATCTAGATTTTTTCCCAATACTGAAGATATAGTTGGGGCTTAGAACCATGGAAGAATTAATTGGTGGTTGACTTTTAATTTTTAGAAAGGAAAAAATAACAAATTAATTACTATATATGTAAAAAACTCAAAATTCTATGTTTATTTCACATTATGATTAGAAAAATATTATTTACAAGCAATGAAATAGTATTTCTTATTGATAAAATTTAGTTTTCTAAAATATAAATATAGCTTTCTGAAATATTAATATATTAAATATAATCTAATCTATATAAAAAAATATCTATATTTATAATAATAATAAATGTGAAAAAATAATATTATATTAAAGTTTCTATTATTTATATTATATTATTATATTTATATAGATATTTATTATATTTATATTAATATAAATATTATAATTATATTAAATATTAATTTATTATATTTATATTAATATAATTTTCTAAGATATAAAATAACAAATACAAAATATAAAAATACGGAAAACTCTTATTTTATTATAATGTAAAATTGTAAGTTAAATTATTCGTCAACAAATACTTACTCAATATTAGAAGAATATTTGCTAATCTTGCTGGAAACTGACACTGTAAAATAAATACTAAGAGCCACAGAGAAAACACAGACCAACGGGAGCTCTGACCAGCACGAAAGATAGCGGCCGAGGGTAACGAAAAAACACGGGAGAACTTACGAGGCAAGCCTAATGTGAATAATCAGCATATATAGGGTGAAACCATCTTAGTAAGCAGCAGCAATAAAGCATATGCCGATAAATGAGATGGGAGCCCTTGAATAGGCCGCATATGACGAAGTAAAAGACATCAAAGAAGTCGGGCCGATAAATTGGCCCATGGCAGTTTTTGCACAACCAACAAGGGCCGATATATTGGCCCGCTGGCAGTAAAAGGGTTAAATAAGCAACTTCTAAATTGTATTTGGGGAAAACTACTTTTAATTTAGTCCAATGGATTAATTAAATTATCCTTTTTTTTTAATAGTATTATAAAACAGATTTATGTTACTTACCAAAATATCAGTCTCCAATCTGTACCCTTGCAGGTGTTTTTTATTGTAAAGTTTAAATTTAAACTTTACAAATGATGAAGGTTATATAATAGATTATAAGTATTAATAACAATCCTCTCTCTCTCTCTGGTGTATCTGTCTTTATGACAGGTTTCAATTGGACGCTCTCCATTTTCTTCTATCCTGTGCATCTTTCTTCAATTGTTCATACTTTCTTTCTCTTTTAACATCATCCAGCATTCCAATCCTTCTTCTTCCTCTTCCTCTCTTTCCTTCCACTTTTCCTTCTATTATTCTTTGTTGTAGACAATCTCTTCGTAGCACATGTCCTAACCAAGATGCTTTTCTCTTGTGTATGGTTTCTAACATTTTCCTTTTTTCACCCATCCTTTTTAAAACGTCCTCGTTCTTTACTCGATCCGACCATTTCACTTTTAACATTCTTCTCCAGAGCCACATTTCAAAACTTTCTAGAAATCTCTCTTCCTTCTTTTTAATAGTCCATGATTCACAACCATATAACACCACACTCCAAACAAAACATTTAGCAAACCTTTTCCTTAATTCTATTGAAATGCCTTGTGCTGTTAACAATGCTTTTACCTTTTCAAATGCTCCTATACTAAAGAATTTTTCTCAGTGTTGATGCTTGGTAAGATAAGAGGAAAATAAAACAAGTAAAGTAATTCAAAGATATTAAATAAAACAATTCTTTTTCAGGGTGTCTACTGAATCTCAAACAAAAAATTTAAGGACAATTCCCGTACATTTAAGGACTTCACAAAAATTTAAGGACATTAAAACTTGTATCGTATTGTAAAATATTTAAAATACCCCAATCAGGGCCTCCAAGAGAAATCTTTTAAGGCGGTACAAGATGAATTTTACGGGGCCCTTGACAATCCTATTTTAACAACAACAAAAAAAAACCATGACATCATGCTCAAAATTTAAGGACATAGTCCGATTTTCCCATACATTTCATGTCAAACCAAATTTCCCGTACAATTCCTGGTTTTCTCGGTTGGTAGACACCCTGTTTTTACATTAAAAAAGTAACCTCCTTGTTTTTGATAAAAAGGCTGTCTCTATCAATGGAATGTCATTTTAAAAATAACTAAAAAAATTAATAACTTCAAAAATTAATTACTGTTACTGTTATTTTCTGTGCATAAAATGTGCAAGTCTAAAAATGATCTGTCTAAGAAAACAAAGTAGTAAATAAGTTTATTTTGTTTCTTTTATTACAGAAA
>JAFIDM010000004.1:65366811-65393976 GCA_023159025.1 Thereuonema tuberculata
AAAACAAAGTAGTAAATAAGTTTATTTTGTTTCTTTTATTACAGAAAAACAAGGAGAATGTTGATGAGCCTTTCTTCTATTTAGCCAACGAATGGCATAAATTATATCTTGATAAAACAAGCAGCTACACTACAGTTACATAAGGATAACCATTGTTGTAGATAATGTTTGTATAAAAGCAGTTCCTGTTTTATTTGTTTCTCACTTTCTTGATTTGTATTAGATATATCCATAAAATATATTTCCAGTTAATATTATATTTTTTTAATATTTTATATTAATAAATTCAAAATGTTTCTTTTAAAGATTACTGAAATTTCAAGTAGTGCTTATTACTTTCTTTGATCAAAAAGAGATTCTTAAATATTTACTAGGTTCAAATGAAGTTGTTATTGGTTGATAATTTGTGTTACATATGATAATGTAAGACAAATATCAACCAATAATAACTACATTATTAGTAATTATTTAAGAATCTCTTTTTATCTCTTTAAATTAAAATTAAAACTTAATAATTACAATTAAAACTTGTAAAGAAATGGAACAGCCACTGATTGAAAATACAGTGGAACCTCGCCATTCCTACACAATCTGTTCCAGGAGGCAGTACGAATGGCGAATCATTTTTTCACATAAGATATAATGTAAATTGGATTAATCTGTTCCAGACCCACAGATGATTGCTTATTTAAACCTTTGTAATAATATTTTAAGCATAAAATACATAAAAACTTATGAAAACAATAAATATACATTAGACAACAACACTGTGAATGCCACTTTGCTTCTTAAATCGATCAAACCACCCCCTACTTGCTTTAAATTCATCACTTTGCGCACTGGTTCCAGGGCTGTCTCGCTTAAGGTCATCATGCAACCGCTTTGCTTTTTCACAAATTATTGTTTCAGAAATGCTGTCACCCAGCAAGTTGTTTTTCGTTAATCCAAACTAATAGAAGTTTTTCCACTTGTTCAATTATAGGTGACTTGTTCACAGCAAGAACGGTCACTCCTTTTGCCACATCAGCCTCTCTTATGTCTTTCTTTTTCAGTATAGACGATATGGTTGATTTTGCCATGCCATACTGAGTTGCCAAGTCAGAGACACGAACTTCGCAACGAGTTCTTTTTCAATTCAATTCAACTCTTATTGCTTTCCTTTTTTAGGCTTGGTTGAATCAGTAATCTTTTTTGGACCCATGGCTGCACTATTTTTAATAAAAATAACAAAAAATAACAATTGCACAAAGTTTCACGAAGCTTGCCTGGATGATGCTTAGCGTACGGAAGCTAGCACGAGACTGAGCTGAAGCGACCGCATGGCGCGGCCAGTAACAAGGTCATGCTGTCCGAATCGCGGGGCAAGCGTACGAATGGTGAGTTAAATTTTACTTGAAAAAGTTGGACGAGTAACGAGTTGTACGAATGGCGGGGTTCCATTGTATCACTCTGTTTTTGGACAGTTAAGAGATCCCCTTATCAGCTCTGATGTTAAACTAATGGCACCTCACACCATCATGCTAGGTGTTGGACCTGTGTGATGCTGTTGCATGCCCTGCGTGGCATTACTTTATTTGGTCATTTCAGAAAATGTAAATCTATATTATTAAAAGAAAAGGTAATGTTTTCTGGCCCCCTCTCCTTTGAAGTCATAAGACACAGAAACACCAATACAGTGGCAAATTTTAGATATCGTATTTAGGATGCTCAGATTTTAATTTTTATCTACGTGGACCAATTGGACATCCCTGATCTCCAAGACAGTCTCCAAGATGCTCACATTTTCATTGTTTACTACGGTGGGTCAACCAAAAGTCACGTGACTTACGATTAAACACGAGGTCTCCGAGATGTGTTTGCAGGTTGTGAGAAAGTGGTCACGGGTGGAGAGAAAATTATCTTAGGATCCAAAATCACACAATGACAGGTTTGCTAGGATAGAATTTAAAGTAAATATGTAGGATGGACAGCATCCTAAGAGATGCAGAACTATGATTAAAAAAAAGAAGACAATTGTGGGTTGTGGATTACTACTTCATGTATGCTCAGCAACATCTATTGCAAAGCATCTTAACTATTTTCTACATTTCTGCAAATCAAAGTAGAAGAGAACAAGATTTTTGATTTTCTTTTTTTATTTATTCTTTACATCTTTAATGTACTTATGTATTGTTATTATTATTTTTGTATTATTCACATTTTTTATAAAATATAATTCATATCCAAAGTGGCTTTGGACATAGAAAAAAATGTCCAGATGAGAAAACAAACTGTGGCTTCTAGTTTTTTGTTCGTTGACAATTCGCTTCACCATCAAATGGGACAAATTCGTAGCAATAGCTGGTCTTCAGATTTATGAAAGCCCGAAAATATCATTTTGAGACTAACATGACCATTCCAAGATATAGGAATATGCATTAGACAAACATCGCTAGGACAGCCTACATCAGCTGAGGACATTGGGAATGAAGCTCTAATTGCAAAGTGGAACAGAAACAATATAACTTGTTCTTAAGAATTTAACAAGATGAGTCTCAGTATCAAGGTGGATACTATCCAGAAGGGTTTTCAAAAGAGGATAATACAGTGGAACCCTGTATCTGCTGTTTCAGTTTTACTTAACTGAGGTTGAAAGTGATTTGAAAAATTTAAATAGAAAACCTCAGAAATGCAGTAAACATTTATAATTTAAATTGTGCACTGGTATGAGTAATGTGATAAAATTTATCATCCGGCTTCAAGGCTCCATACACAATCATGCAGTACAATGAATATTTAAGAGAGAGAGAGAATGAGAATGAATTAACATAACTTTTATTATTATAGTGTATGATTAGGTATAACATTATTATTAATGTCTTATTGTGGGTAATTTATAAATTAAACTTTATCATTGGTATGTATAGCATCTGCAGTATAAAGGTTGATTCAAAATTCCTTGTACAACTTTGAAGATAGGTCAGGAATACAAAAACAAACCATATTGATATGCAGTAAACCATATGTCTGCAAACTCCACCCGAATATGCTAGAGGACGCTGTTTGGTAGCACATTAGTTGGGTAGTGTGAGTTGTCCTGCATTGATTTCTTCCTCTGGGATATACCTCACATGCATCGTCTATAAGACCCCCATTGTCCCTGACACTGACCTCATTGCAAGAGGTCACTGTAGCAGCTGGATGTATCTCCTAAAGGCCTTGTATTTTTGCACGTTAGGCAATCCATGCATCAACATTGTGAGGCATGTATTATTGTTGGTGGAAGGAACTTTGAGCACCTACTATGAACCTTTAAGTGTACACCTTACTGTCATATTGTAAACACAGGGCTAATAAACATGTTGTCTACCTTGTTGTCTTTTATTTCTGGCTTTTAGCACATTTGGATGGCATTTGCAGATATAGATTCCAGTATGAATACGGTTTTTGTATTCCTTACCTCTCTTTAAAGTTTGTACAGGGAATTTTGAATTCCCTGTATAGTATTTGCTTCTATTTGCGATTTCAGGCATCTGTCATGGTGCATGGAACCTATACCCTGCAGATACGGAGAGTTGATTCACATTTATTTGGTCGATTTTGATCACATCATAGACTTAGCATAATGCTTTTCTCCACCACCAGTTGTGTTCAAAGGAGTGACCCTGCATTCTGGCAATGGCTCTGCATCACAGTTTCCATTGAAGATGAGGGGGATGCTGCATTGGAGGTAGATGAGGGGGAACTTGTTCCACTCCTTATTGCAAGCTTTCCAAAGGCCTTCTACTGTTTTCGGTTGTCGTGTTCCAAACCCCGATTTGGTAATCCAAACCCACAAAACTCCATTGGAGATGCATCGGGGGATTTTACAGGAATCATACTGTATGGGATTGCTCGTATTCCGGTTTTAGTTGCCATGTGCAGCTGGGCCGCTCTAGCTGTATGGCTTGACACCTTATCCTGATGATTCCACATTTTCCTTTTCTCGCTGCCTTACAAATGCAGGAATATGGTCACGATACAAGGGTTCCAAGACATGCTGTTGGTAAAAGATGGCATTAATCTTGATCTTTGCAGTAATCTTGATCTCAGCGGCAAGTTTCCTCTGTAGCTGTAGCCGGCAGCAATCCTTTTGAAAATTTTTCTTTACATTTGCGCTGCTATTCGGATCGTCCCTTTGGCATCAAAAGGGCGATAAAATATTGCCCTTGGTTTCTTGGTATCACTAAGGTAGATTGAAGCCTCTTCCAAAATAGTGATGTACTGCCATTTTTCTCCCGATAAGTGGTGCTCGTAAAGTTTTCGGTTGTTGGTCTTCCTTTCAGCGTGTCGAGGAAGTAGGCAATGAATATGAGCTTTATGACGCTTTTCTAATTGCAGATCATGCCTAATTATCCATGCAATCGCTGGCTCAGAAACTACTACAGCTTGGGCAACCGCCCTTTGGGTGCTAGGGTTCTCGCCGACAATCATGGCCTTCACTTTCTTAATAACATTAGGAGTTGCTGCCGGTCGTGGGTGTTGTTTTTGAGCCTGTGGCTTACCCCGCTCTTGGCTGATGGACTTCATACGACTTTCTGCTATTATTCAGTTGATAGTGGAATTGCAAACATGAAAATTTCGGCGTTTACACATGTCCACAATTTTTGAAGTGGCATATTTAGCATCGGAAAGGGAACTACGCACCCCTCCCACCAATTTGGGATTGTTGGTGGCATATTTAGAGTGCAACACAATTCCAGCTACCAGATAATCAACTACAGGCTTGTGATCTCTAATTCAAACGCAACAATGTTAAGTCCCGGGCACATGGGAGATAGTGCAGGTCCTTGAAATCGACAGAATAAATGGGAATCAACCCTCCATACAGAGATCCTATTGTATAGTAGATATTTTGCATTCTCACCAATGATTACAAAAAAGTTAAATTAGCATGGTGTTCACAGCGGACATATATTCTTTAAAGTCAATTTTACATTTTGAGTAACAATTTCTCGATACCAGCACATTTGAAAAGGTAGGTATCTGAATTCAGTAATATACTGCCAGACAAGGATAGTTTTTGGATAATGATATGGATATTATTTTGATTGCTATATGATTTTAATAATAGGCTTGAACTGCTTTACAGATATCAAGAAGAAATTCTAGAACTCTCTTTAGAGGTTTTGGTGATCCAGAATTTGTTTTCATGCACAATAATCCTTGTTCTCAAGTTAAAATTATTGGTGAATACTTGAAACCTTTAAAAGAATGGATTAACCAGCCCCATCCATGGACCTATACTTGATGGAGCAGTCTTGTGATGCTTTAGGACAGCAAATTGCATAGCATAAACTCTCTCCTAGAAAACTGTGCGCTGAGAAGTTCTCTGAGAAGGAATGGGATCATCGGTCTTCCTAGATCCTAAACCACTTGCTTGCAAGCAAGGGTTTAATTTGTGGGGCTTCGATAGCAGTTAAAGGTATTCACTTATCCTACTGATTACAAGCAAGTTTCAAAACACCGGTGTTTAAATTTGGACAGTTTCACGCAGACAACTTTTATCAAGATCATATTGTACAGAATATGTTGAAATTATGTCAAATGATATTCTTTGTAAATTGCAGTGAAATATTGCATTTATATCTTCCTTTCTAATTTCTACACCTGTGTATTTATTTTATAGACTGTTCAACGAAAAGTTTTAGAGTTTCTGAAGAAGGATATTTAATTTACTTAAATATACATTTAACTAATCTTTTACAATTTTAAGATAGATTACAAAATCTTTCATTTAAGAATACAATGCAATTTAAATGTATTTGGAACACTCATCTTTACTTTTTAAATGATAATGGTTTAAGTAACCACTTAGCTATTCTGCAATGAGCTTTAAATACTGTAACAATTACTTTAGTAACAATCACTGAAATCTTTTCTCATTATGTTTTTAACAGTATTAATATCTAGCAAAGTTTTCAAATGTTAATAGTGCCTAAAAGAGAACATAAACAACATCTATGAATATTATGATTTTAAAGTTACAAAAACATATAAGGCTTATGTTGAAAACATCTTACCAAGTTCTAAAACAAGCGAACTGAAACTTTTCCTTTTGTAGTTTAAATAATTATCTCCTTATAACTGTGTTGGAAAACCAGAATTATTATCAGATAAAACCTCATTTTGCATAAGATCTGAAGCTTTGCAGAAAGCATTCTGATTAGCGAAAATTCTACTTTTGTTTTTTGTCTGCAGTGCAGAGCGTGACATAGCACTTGTGTTCCTATTAAATGGTTTATTTTTTGTAAAGGAACTGAATAAGCATTCAAATATTTTAGAATCAAAATCCAAAGGATTGTATCGTTCATCTTTTCCAAGTTTCTCAAGAGAACTAGCAACATATTTTGAAACCTTTTCAGAACAAACATCTCTATCAGTTTGGAAACTTGTATTCGGAAGCAGAATTTCACTGTTGGCAATTGATTTGATTAAGATATAATTATTTGAGCATGGGAAGAGGGCAAAGTGACCTTCAACCTGAGAAGCAGAATCTAATGCAGGACAGATGAGGTTATTGGGTTCTGGTACAAGTTTAACAATCAAGACTTGTTCTTTCTCTTTTAGTTGGTCACAAAGGGAGAAAAACATTTGGCGATTGTTTTCTATTTCACTCCATTCAATCTTCCAACAACAAGTGGGATGTAAGAGAAAAGGCATACCATACACAACTGATTCACAAATACCTGATAGTTTGATAGAAGTCAGGGCTTTTAAATGATAGATTCTGGATGCAACTGAAAAAAAAAAAAAGAAAACTTATTTGCTTAGAACCAAAAATGCTAACTATTTTCATATTTAACAGCTTCAACAAGGAGGCTTAACGTGTGTGTATTAAAGAGAAAGTGAAAATAAATAAAATACACTTACTTACAAACATGTATAAGAGAGAATTCAAAACGATGGCAATAAACCGACAATTTCGGAATACTCTGCGTTCATACAATTACGAATGTTTTGGATTATGACTTATGTTAATTGGTATGAATTATTATGTCATTTTGTAGGTTATTATTAGAATGAGACATTGATTTTCGTTTTTATTGTTTTAAACTATGACCTGCATTAACATATTGGTTATTATGTAATTTGATTGTTTATATGCTGTGTTCTTAATATTCCCAGGACCGTTATATATATTATGGTTTTTATAAAGTTTATTTTAATTGTATTATAGTGTGTATGGTCCTGGTTTAATTAACCCATTAATTTTTGTTGTGATCCTTTGAGTAGATCCTTCTGAACATCGCTCTGAGGACTGTCAGTTTAATTATAATCAACCAGTATATATTTTTAAAATAGCCCTACTCGGTATATCCAGCAAAAGAAAAAAGAAAAGTATCAATTTAAACTGAAACTGTGTTTTGAAATAATGGGGGGAATGAAAACAAACCGTAATGTCATCAAGAATCAAACTCAGTCCCAAATTTTTAACCATCACTCAAAATATATGGTGCTCATTGAGTTCTACAACAAGGAAAATGAAATAAATATCAAATTTTTTAAAAAAATATCTTTAACAACTTTCGTAAGATATTTAGCATTATATTTGCACATTTAAAAATATTTAATAGTAAAAAATCTCAGTGTAGTTAAGAAATTCCCCATTTTGTGAAGAACAAAGTATCTTTAAGAATTTGGGTAAAATTGTAAAAAATTGCCTAAAGAAAATTTTTTAAATTTTTCAAAAAGATTTTAGGAAAAAGTTAATCTTCTTTGAACAAAGAATGACGGCCATAATTAAATGTTTTAAAAATATTTTATAAAATATTAAAAACTACATTGATACCATACCTGGTTTCGCCCTTACACAGACTTTTGATGAGTGATAATTCACCAAAAACGAAAGGTTTATAAGTGCATCTGTTTCAGTTGGCGGATTAAATGATCAAGGAGACACATCTGGCGGTTAGGCTGGCAAGGAAAGGAGAAAAAGGAATCTTCAAGAAAACTTATATCCAGAGCAGGGTATGGCTTTTCTTGATAATTCCTGTTTCCTCTTTTCTTTGCCAGCCTACCTGCCAAATGTATCTCCTCGAATCATGTGATCTGCCAACCGAAGTTGATGATTCCGTTTCCCTGCAATCTGATCCACCATATGTCTCTCCTTGAGTCATGTGACTCGCCAACTGAAGCAGATGCACTTATAAACCCTTCATTTTTTAAATGTATTGTCACTCGTCAAAAGTCCATGTAAGGACCGGTTGTGGCATCAATGTAATTTTTAATACATTATAAAATATTTTAAAAACACTTAGTCATGTGTATTTGGCCATCATTCACTAAAAATTATTGTAGAATCTTTCTCGAAAACATGTATTTAATGAATACTACTGAAAGGATACATACGTCCTACTGAAAAGCATTGAACAGTGATTAGATATTTCCATATTCAGAACTGACTTACCTGACATTTTTAAAGGACTTGCAACTAACTGTGGCCAAAATGACTGATCAGTATTCAAGTGGAACTGTCTTACAAATGGTAATTGCACTGGATTGAGAAGAGTTTCTTTAACGTCACATTTGATAACCATAGGTTCTATAGATTCAACTCCAGGTAGAATTAGGTGAATATTTTCTGAATCTATGCTGCAGTCATGCAACCAGCCTTTAAAAAAGTTATCTGTGAAAAAATATATTATCTGACCAATTATTCAACTAACTAACTTAATAATATATTGTGTTGAATTTTTTATTTTGTTTTCATTCTTATGTTGTCAAACAAGAAAGAAATATCTATAATATTCAAACATCTAAATTAATTTTTTTAACCAATTCATGGCTTTTATAAATCAACTTGTTGCTTCAATTTTATTTCATTAAGAATATCATATCTTTTAACATTTTAACCTGGCATTTAGAATATTAAATTTGGATCTATCCAAAACCTATTGATACTTTTTGTTTTTCCCCTTTATTTCTTATGTTATTTTTTTTTTCATTATCTTTTTGTTGTTTATGTTTTTTTTGTTATTGTTTGACAAAATGTGAAATTTCTTTGAAAGCTATGTTGCGTTATCTTACAACAGAAGAATATTCTGACTGTTATGAAACATAATATGAAAATTTATCATTGCATGTCTACAAATGAATTTGTCTTTTTTAACAATGATTGCGTCAACAAATTTATGTGCTCTGTACACCCTAAAAAGGAGTTCAAAAGAAGGAAGTTTTATGGACTGTGCAAGTTTGACTTTTGTTAGCACTTCCATCAGATATTTTGAACAATTAATGGGTTTGAAAGGTATCTCATAGTTGACTTTTTGCAAACTGGCTCATACGTCAACATACCACAACATATGTTGGCGATGTAGAAGTTTAGTATGACTGTTGCATCAAATAACATCATGAAATGATCTTTTGGCAAATAATATCACAAACAGGTTAACATCATTTCCACAATTCATAGATAAGTTTTTGGATCATCCTTTAGAGCTATTGCCAGATGAAGCTAGGGTTTTTTTTTTATTATTATTCACATTCCCTTTTTGGTATCATTGCAACCACATATCATAGCAGATTGTGTTTGGACTGTATATGTATCTGAACAGACTAGATGCCTGTAGAATTGCATCAGATGAGTTCAGTGACAAATTACGAACAATGACCACCCTGTTTGAACATAGACAATGCACACATATGTACACTAGGCATTGTTCTTAATAAAAATATGAAGTACAACTATTTTTTTTGGTCAAATTAAAAAGAATGAACTTAAACATTTAATGGATTGTTGAAGTTCATTTTATCCTTATTCTCTATTTGTCATCTTAGCAAAGCATGTTAAGCTTAAACTAACATTTCTTAGATTTCTTTCATTCATTTTGTTTGTTTCAAAGGTGATTTTTGGGCTATTTTGGCAGTGAATCAAAGTTGGATTTACTTTTGAATCTTCATTAAAGTTAAATGGTCCAATATTGTCTTAAGTAGGCCCTTAAAGTGATGGGAGGTAAGGCTCCCAGCGTTTTGTGACCAAAAGGATTTAGTTGAGGTTGGGTGGTCAGCCTAATGCCTGCCTGCTTTTAACCTCCAGAAATTCATCAGAAGGCAGGGTGGAGGAGAATACAGTAGGGAAAAGTCCTCTGCTGGATTTGTAATTCTGCATGTACAGAAATGTCAAAAATTTACAGCAATATTTTTCATGAAATGACTTTAGTTCTTAATGAAAATCCAAAATTCATCTTCCTTATAAATATAAATAATTCATAATAACCTCTTCTTCCTTATTTGGGCATTTCACTCAATAAATTTGGCACATAATCCGGATCCAATTATTGATATTATATATGTATCCCAAGATGAATCAGAAAGGTTCATTTTGGAATCGGGTTTTATCAATCTGACAGATTGTATTAACAAAATTAAAGCACTTAAAATAAATCCAATTTCATTCAGTTTTTTTGAAAAAATTATAAAGAATAATAAAATTTTGAAACAAAAATTGGAATTGAAATAAATTGTTTTCTTTATGAATTTAGTAAAGGTTATTGATTTTTGGGATTATTTTAAGATGAATTTATTTTGTTATATGTAGTATAAATTTATTTGGTTGTTTAAGAAAGTCTGTGATTGTTAGATGTTTTAAGATGAATTTATTTTGTTATATGTAGTATGAATTTATTTTGTTGTTAAAGAAAGTCTGTGTTTGCTATATGTTGTATAAATGTGATTGTTATTCAAGAAAGTTTGTACCATGATTGTTTATTATTAGAATTCTGTTTTTTAAATGTTAGAGAAAATGTTAGTTTCTCTACATTTTTCTGTAGTCTCCGTGAAGAAGATTCCTGCTAAAGGAATTGAAATATTGAGAATTAAATGATGTGATTAAGGAAGAAGAAGTTATTATGAATTATTTAGACTTTAGTTCTTATTTTATCAAGCATTTTTGTGAAAAAAAAAAAATAATAAAATAAAATAAAGAAATGCAAAAGGAATAAAGATAATAATAAAAAAAAAATCACTTTCTTATGTGTGGGAGAAATTGGAAATTTTTGAATTATAGACAGTTAGTATCATTATCTTTTTGTCAGCTATAATTACCCAAAAATCAGCAATGATCTAAAACTGTTATTCGTTTGCAAAATGTTAGCTTATAAATGATAATGATTTAAAATATTGCTCTAAAACTGACAAATTTGAAATATCCTTGATTTTCTTTTTGGTTTATCTTATTTATGGAATTAAATGCCCTTTCCACTGTGGCCTTCAATTTTTGACCTTCCTTCTACATCCATAAATCTGCTGATGGAAATGGTAAAAGATAATTATTAAATACAAAAAACTAATTTACAACTTTTCCTAATCATTTTCAACAGTGGAAGTGAGACAAAAGTTTGATGATGATAGGAGGACCGGGAGTAAAAATATTCCAATAAAAGTTAGCATCTGATGATACTACAAGTTCAGTGCAGTGATCAGCAGATGCCACTGAGCAAGCTTCTGCAAACAAGTTTTAAAAGCAAAGACACAGCTTAATGACACTGAGCAGAACTGGATCAGTTCATCACCTTCTTATTTAATTTAATCCTTTATGAGCAGATTTTTTTTTTTTTCCTCAAAAAAATTGTATATAAAAATAATGTCACTGTTTGCTAGTGACATCTAGCACATCCTTGGTAAATTACAACAAAAAAAGAATTATGGGAAATTTGAAATTAAGTAACTTTACCTTCAGTGTGTCACTTGCTGATATATCCATATACAGATCAAAACGAGTGGAATTTTTTTTTTTTTTTTCACAAATTTGTATATAAAAATAATGTTATTCCTAGTGATATCCAGCACACACTCGCTAAATTATGACAAAAAAGGATTGTGGTAAATTTGAAATCAAGTAACTTTACATTCAGCATGTCACTTTGTGGATATATCTGTATATTGCTTGTAAAGAGTTAAAGCTGTTTTCATTTTTATATGAGGGTCTAATATGGTTTTATTCCCACATCAATTAAAACGTCATTTCCATTCATCAACTTCCGATGTTTATTACATAAAAGTTAATTTAAGCTTTAAATTCACTTATTATTGAGTTGTTTATTCCATGCAGAGTAATAGAATCCTGTAATTTGCCTGGATTAATTGTTTTCAGTAAGTCATCTCTGACCATAGACTTAGACATATCTTTAAGCTCAAAGACTGACTAAAATGATGGAAGACAGATACAGAGATGAAGATGTGATGTGGAAAAATGACATTTGTAGACATATGTCTTCTATCCAGAAAAAAACAAAACAAAACATATGCATGACCTTGTAATGAAGCCTAGCTCAATAGATATGCACATGTCCAGATATGGCATACAGTCATAATTTCATAAGTGCTTTGTATAGTAAATATGTCATTGTTTCTTGCAATTGCCATTATGGACTCGTCTGAACACAAAGAGGGTCGGTAAAATTATCATAAGGATCTGACAATACAAGATAGAAGTATTTTCAGAGGATAATGATTAGTAAGGAGGCAACTTGTGAACTTGTTTTCCTCCAGTAAGGAAACATAACTTCTCAAAAGCTTTTGATAAGAGAACTATCAATGGGGTAATGGACATCAAACACAATTGGTTTTCCACTTTAATGTATTTGTTTTACAATATTCTGGAAGTTGCAAATGCTTCATAAAGATTTTAAACAGAGTAATAAGCTTATGGCTTCCATTTTGACTTGTACATTTTAGATCTTTCAATTTACTTTCTGGAAGTCTACTTTAGAGTTTACCCAACTCTTCCTGAAATGAAATAAGGTTCTTTTCTAGATTAAGTATTAGATTGACTTTCTTCCTTGGGACTCAATTACTACATATCACTTCTATAAGTTTTTAGGATTCCAAAGTTTCTTGAATATTCAGTCATTAGTAAGATTGTTAATTAAGAATAATAAATTTGTCATATTAATGTTCATTGGGATTTAATTAATCTACTAAATGTGTATTGAACAAAATGTATTAAAAACAATTTTAAAAATGGTTCCTTAAATATAAAACCTCTTGAAGTTTAAAATTTTACTAAAAACTATAGTAAAACAATTTTAAAACATTTACCAAAAGTATATTTGTCATTAAAGAGCTCTATCTGATCAACAATTCCTGAGACATCAAAACCTGAAGTAGCTCTTTCTGAATTTGGAGAACTATTATCACTACCTTTCGAAACAGAATAATTGGAAACACTTTCCAATAGACCAACAGCCTATAGAATGAAAAGAAAATGGAAATGAGATAAATGCAAAAGCACTATTAAATGATCATTAAATTAAGAAATTACAAAATGCAAATGAATGAGAATGAAAACTATTTCTGATAAAGAATACACTGAAGCCTGAGAAGTGATTAATCATAAACATATTCCAATTGTGTTATCAGACAAATGTACTTTATGTAAACACTGATGCTCAAAAGTTAAGCAACAATCAACAAATTGTCAAAAAAATAAAAAATCCTTTAATGAATGTAAATAAAATATTTAGGATAACTTTACGATAATAAATTTACAGCTGATAGAGAGAATTATGTTGAATATGCAACATAAACCATTTGTAGCCATGACTGGCAAGCAAAAAGTTCATTGAAAACGTATGTTAATAAGATCTTCGGACTGAAATTCAGGCTCAACATTGGCAATTCATGTTGCCAATAATGTTGCACAGAATTAATCACCATTCTTGTAAAAGAGCTAATCTGAGGTCCTGAAGGTTACAGGGAAATGTGTTGAGACTTAAAATCCATTTTCCAGAATATCCCAAACATGCTCTATTAAGTAGAGGTTAGGTGACCTAAACGGTCACTCGTTACAAATGATTGTTTTCTCTGTAGATACTGGTGAACCAGTCGAGCTTAAAGGAACGGGTATTATCTTTTATTAAGAAGAATGGACTGTGGCTATTAGAAATGGATGAACATATTTGTTCCAGGATGTCATTGGGTTACACTATGTGGCCATAAGTATCTGGACACAAACTGTGGTACAATCAGAAAGTCATGTGGCACATATTGATAGGATGTCGGGTCACCTTTAGTACCAATCACAGCCTGAACTCATCTGGGAAGCTTTCTACCAGATTTTGAAATATGCGAGCAGGAATTTTATTCCATTCATTCATGAGAGCTACAATGAGTCCGGGCACTGAAGAAGGGCAGTAGGGCATGGTGCATAATCTTCATTTCAATTCTTCCCTATGGGATTCTTGTCGTGGCTTTGTGAAAGTCAGTCCAGTTATCCTGTTGATACAGAAACGGTTCTTTCCCAAACTTTTGCCAGAGGGTGGAAAATGCAGCATTGTCAAGAATGTCCACATATATCTCAGCGTTCATGTTTCCGGTCAAAGAAACTAAGGGACCCAGGCCGAACCACAAGAAACAGTCCCAAACCATGATGCCGCCCCCACCAAACTTGACAGTTGGCACATTACACATGAGGGAGGAAGCGTTCTTCTGGCATTCGCCAAACCCAGTTGACTGATCATGTAGTGGGATTCATCACTCCAAAGTAATTGTTTCAACTGCTCCACAGTCCAATGATGGTGTGCTTTG
This sequence comes from Thereuonema tuberculata, assembly GCA_023159025.1. Taxonomy (NCBI): domain Eukaryota; kingdom Metazoa; phylum Arthropoda; class Chilopoda; order Scutigeromorpha; family Scutigeridae; genus Thereuonema; species Thereuonema tuberculata. The sequence continues at coordinate 65,381,359 of JAFIDM010000004.1, forward strand.
CACCACTGTTTATCATTCACCTTGCTTATGTTGGGCTTGTGAGTTAATGCATGACTGTGGAAACGTATGTGTTTCAGCTCCCGACGTACAATCCTGGTGATAGTAACGATGTCTGAAGCTGTTTAGAACTCCCTAGTGATCGTTGCGAACTTGCGTTTCTTCTGTGCTACCCTCTTCAGGGTTCGACGGCTGAGATGTTTGAGTTTCTCTGGCCTACCACTGCGATTCCCTGCCGTTGTCATTCCTAGACATTTCCATTTTATAATGATGTCACTTACAGTTGATTGCAGCACCTGTAGCAAGGCCGACATTGCACTGAAGGCATCCAATGATCATGCCACGTTCGAAATCACTCAGCTCTGCTGACTTACTCATTGTCTGTCTAACCCCGTTTATGACCTCCTAATGCTGCGGTGACCACTTTTATCTTGTTCTATGACTTCATTGCACGCAATAACAATCATATCCATTTCTCCAGAGGATGTTCAGATACTTATGGCCATGTAGTATATCTATCAGCTGTTAAGATACCACCTGGTAGGACAGTGGATTAACATGGCCATTGATTGTTATTCAAGCCCATATCATACCTCCACCACACTTGTCTCTTTCCGTGATGTTAGTGGAGTTATAGCGAGTTCCAGGTTCTCTCCATACCAGTGCTCGCTGGGAATTATTTTGGAGACTAAATTGGGGCTCATTAGCAAACATTACATTGCTCCATTACCTTCTGATCTAGTGCATAAGTCCTTGTTACCAATTCAAATGAGCCCATATTTGTGAGAATGTTAAAATGACACAAACAGTTTGTCTTCTTGCATAAAGATGATCCTAATAAAGCTTCAGAATACAGTTCAATCTATGGACTCTTGAGAGCTTCTACAGAGAACTGTCAAGCTGTATATGACCTCTGACATTTTGCTTTAGCAACAGGGAAGGTCTTCCCTTGCAATGCCTCAAGTTGTCCTATTGTTCTCTTGATTTCTTTATGCAAATGATGTCTTCTATTCATTTTTGAAAAAAATGTCAATGCTTTGTTAAACAAGTAAACATGAATTGAAGTGGCTGAAGAATTGAGTTAACTTTTGTACTGAACAAGTGTGAGTGCGGGCCTGTGTTTTATGCAAATTTTATTTGTGGATTTAACATTTGATTCTTAAGCAATACAAATGAGTTTTGTGAATTTGTTTAGTTACTTAACTTTTGAACAACAAATTCTATATATATTGGTGAATAAATAAAATTTACCAATTTTCTGAAATGATGAAATTATTTAGCTTATGGGCTTAAAACTAAGAGGGAACCATTTATTCTGGAAAATAGATGAACTAAAGAAATTCTACAAAAATTTGAATTTCTAAATTTCCTTGTGATTTTCTCATAAAATTAGTAACATTTTTGGACAGGCTACCGATTCTTCTTAATTCAAAATAATACAACAAACTTACCATAAATACTAAATAGCAATCCTAGTACATGTAGAATTATTACGACCTCCGTTCAACTCCAAAGTAAAATCCTGTTTACACTAATAAAATAAAATAAATATACTTACACAAACTTTTTTGAGATTTGTCACATCCAGTTTAGTTAAAATAATTTCCAGTTGCTCTGTTAATTTTTGCAAAGACAGTTTTGAAAATACAGCTATTTCTAATTGAGTGCTTACATCTTCACGAATCATCACATTCTAAATAGAAACAGTGGAAAAATGCCTTAAATGAGATTGTTTGAGATTTAAGTAACAATTATAGGAAATAAAAAGAAAAAAAAATCGTAGGAGAGTTGGGTTCGGTAGCTTATATTATTGAAATTTAATAAATACTATTTTGGATCATAGATTTGATAAATGTGGGCTTTTAAAGGTGATCAGTGTTTTTCTTAAAAAGTCTATAACCCTAATCCCAGCTTCATTATCCGAAAACAAAAGTCATTTCAGCATTACGAATTCGTGCTGTAAAGTCATTCTTTGATAAATAAATTAAGAAAATTTAAAGTTAAAGCAAATTTAAGGTGTTAATATTTAATTTTTGTTTATTAGCCTTTGAATAAAAAACCCCGTCCCGAAGTTTTGAAAACGACGTTTTTTGGTTGTTGCTGGTCGGAACCATAACTTGCTCCATCCACACCCCGAAATAAAATCCTGTATATGTCCCTGAAAATTTCCTAATTGACTGAGCATATGAAATTTTACTATTTTCACTTAAACATTTTTCTTCTTTGTTTGTATTTCGGGTATGAAGAAAAATATATAGGACTGAACGGATTTCCATAAATTTGAAGACATTTATTTTAATCTTCCTCCTCCCAAGCATAAAAAATGGCCCCTAAATCCCTTGCTACAATGATTACAGAGAGAACAAGAATGAAGAACAATACTGAAGTTTGTTACCATTGGTACCATTTAAATATTTTAAACTATTAAATTGGTACTATTTAATAATTTGTTATACAATGAGGCAGGGCCGCGCCAAGGTATGTTGGCGCCGGGGTGCCAGGCAAAGTTGCCGCTCCTAATAAGCCAAATTTATTTTAGCCTAAATTTAATATTTTTCATAATAAAACAAATATGTATATAATTACATATTTTGCATATATTTCCATTCCATTAGTATTTCTACATTAAATTATTTGCACCCCTGGCACCCCCGCTTGGCGCGGCCCTGCAACTAGGAGTCGGTAACTGACTTTGTTTCTCTTTACTGTTAAGAGCCCATAATTATTATACTGTTGAATAGATTTTGTGTATATTTAGATGAAGATATTTAGATTGAATACAATAAAAACATTTCCGTCACAAAAAATCTTAACAGAATAAAGTGTGTAATAAAGCGATACATTCAATACGACCTCAACTTTTTTTGGATAAATTGTTGCTAATAAATAATTTAGGCCTAATGTTTAAATTACGTGGAATCGACAAATGCTATTCCTCAACCTTAACAAGAATTAATTAAATTATAAATAAATTTTAAATTACAGAGACCTCGCAGTACACTTTATGTTGCTTGATAGCTACTTCCAATGCTTCGTTGAGATTCGCGAATGGAAGACATTTCACTCCCGATCCCACAGTTTCTTTAAATGCTTTCAGTATTTCTTGTAAAGCTGAATAAAACTGAGGGAAATTTCCTCGCGTTGGTTGAATTGGAAACACGCTTTCAGAAATAGGGCCGATGATGCTCAGGCCAATGGCGGGAAACCGTAAAGTGCCTCTCATCGAAATTACTAAAAGCATCACATTCCGCAACGATAAACAGAAATTCTCGCAGGTTATCAGATCCATAGGCTGCGAAATGTCTAAAATGATATAATGAATCGGTTGTCTTGTGAAACATTTTCTTACAGTTGCTTTTTTCATTACACACAATTCAAGATAGCAAAAAAAAACCTGGTAAGATTAGCAGACGATTTCTTCCAATCGAGCGTAGCGCCACCTTGTATTGAAAGTTTACTTTAAAATATTAAAACGCTACCGGATCAATGCTTCTACACAAAGTCATTTCATAATTTTTTTACAATGATTATTAGTATTTGGGTTTAAAGAGTAACTTAACAAAAATATTAATTGGTATTATTTTTCCTTTAAAAAAGTTAAAAAAAAAATAAAATTTCCAAGGTTTTTCAAGAAACATTTTTATTTTAGAGTCTAGAGGTTATTCTAAAATTTAGTTATTCCAGGAAAAAACCGTTTCAATTGATATCCCATTACAATTGATCAAATGAATCTTATATATAATCCATCTTTTATAATTTTGCTCTTGTGTGTATTAACTCATTATTCCGTTTTGTATTAATACATATGAGATTTCCATATTAGTAACAAAATAAAGAGAATATAAAACAAATTGTTAAGATGGAGCTCCTTTTTGTAGTCACCACCAGAGTTTCAACTGATTAATTCCACGATTACAGATGGTAATGATATTGTTTGTACACCACATGAGACTTAGCCACGCCTACGTCACATGGTAGGCGACGATTCGAAAAAGCCATTTGAGGGGTCAGTGTAATAGTTCTCCATTTTCAGGTGAATTGCACAGATTTTGTTTTTTGGTTATAACAGAGAAATTGATGATGTAAAGTACGACATTATATATCTATTTTTCTTATATATAATAATAATAATAAAAAGACTTTGGACAATAAAATAAAAATGATCTGCTACCAGATTTGGACACCCCCAACCTCCAGCAATAGTTGACCTTGCCGATATTTGCATATGTTTCATCTCAATCCATTTACGGTTTTTTCCTGTATATAAAGACTGAGTTTTTGTAATTAATTTTATATTTTATTTTTGCCTGATGATGCCATATCATTTTATTATGGCGAAATCGATTGCAGAAATGTGAGCTCTTGTATTTTGTAGTTTTAGTCATGTGCGGTGGCTTAATTGTATTAAGTTTATCAAATAATTTATGTCTATTACATAATAATAATAACTATGTTATATTTTAACCGTAACGATGTATAAAACTGCTTTGCTGTTTAAGAACTGTTATATTTTTACTGTTTCTTATTTATTTAAATTATGAAAAGTCGTAATTATATAAAAATTATATTAATTAATGTAAGTAACAAATGTATACACTTCATGGTAATAATGTTTTATTTAACAATTAATTGTTGACAGTTAAAAAAAAAACAAAAACTTGTTTAAAAACAATCCCGTAACGTTGCTCAGAACATTTACAAATATACAAATTAAGACCATTGGCACTTGTACTAAAATAGAATTAGATTGAAAATAATAATAATAACTGCATGAATTACAACTGCAAGCTTTGATATAATGGAAATGAAAACAAAACTAAAATAATATAATATTGTTTGTAATAATAATAGTCAATCAAAACACCAAAATAAAATTGTTAGAATAATCAACAATATTGTAGGTTATGATTTAATTTTTTTTTACTGTTCGCCAGTCCTATTAGGTATTTAAAAATAAATGTAGGTGCTGACAGATTAATATATAATTATTAACTGTAAATTAATGGTTAATTATCTAATACAAAAGAAAATAAACTTAACAAAAGTTAAAAGTTAAAAATTTAGAGTAATATTCTCATCAATTACGTCAGCGATTAATAAAGTTTTAACATTTTAGTGTTTCAGAATTAAATTTTTCCCAATTAATTTGACTGAATAATTTATATTTTATATAGTTTTCCAATCTTAAAAGTTAGACCAAAATTATTATTCGTTTCATTGATTTGAAAGATTTTTAACCAATTGTATCTAGTTATTTTTTCATTATTTTGATTATTTTTTTCCCTATTGACATTATAAATGTTATTCATAATTATTTTATAAATAATTTTTTCTTTAATAGTAAGTATTTTTAAAATTTTTCCTAATTTTTTTTTTCCACAAATTTTTTTTTTCAACCCTCAACCCTATTTTGAAATGTATTCTCCGTTTGAAGAGGCGTGGCTAAGTCTCTTCTCGTGGTGGAAAGACAATATAAGAAGTATCAGCCATACTGGAATTGTTTAAATCGATGTGGACTGTATTTTTCGTTTTTTCATAAATTGCAATGTAGGATTATAAAGTACAGATTTACACAGAATATTTGCAAAAGAATTAAACAATTTTTCTACTCTCAACTCCTTTCGTAAGGACAAGGTTTGAAATCCCTATCAAGTGATCCTACCTCTCCTCCCCTTCTGATTTTGGTTATCCATCAACCCTTTGTGAAAAAACTATGAAGCCCTTGGCTACGAACTACGAAACTTAGGGAAAGCTATGAACGCGTTCTTTTTGAATAGCCTGGTTCAAAGAGAAATAGTCCTATCAGAGAAGCGCACAGCAGGAAGTAATGATCCCAAAAATTAGTCATGAACAATATTAGTATTTATTAGTATTTATAGTATTATTATTAGTATTATTAGTATTTTAATAAATATTTTAATACTAATGCAATGTATGGAAGAGTGTGTTTCTATCTAATATTGGAGAATGTTTTTTTTTTTTTTAATTCGAAACTTTTCTATTTCCAATAAGATGCGAGCTAAATCAGTTAATTTCTTTACACTAACAAATCTTTTTCAAACAAAAAGAATGCACATTTATATCATTATTATATTATATAACACTGCTTTAATGGAAAAATACAAAAATTTCATTGGCCATCATGTTTTCCAATGACAAACATGAAATTCAATGTCTATAGTCTCATGTAAATACAGTATTTCAATTAACAAAAATCGAAAATCAGTTATATTTTACACTATCATCTATCATTTGGCTTCAAAAATAAGGGCTGAAAAATTATGTACAGTAAACTCCCGATTATCCGCGGAATTGGGTGGCGCGGCATCCGCGGATCAGCGAATTCCGCGGATAATCAGAAATAGGACGAAAATTAACACAAAAACGCTTTTAACATATTTTATTTACATTAAAAAGGCAGTACATACATTATAAACAATTATTTTATTTTATTTTACTTTATTTTCTTACTTTTTAACCAAAAAAAAAAATCGGTTAATTGTCTAAGTTGTGTTTTCGTGTCGAAACACGAAAACCCCCTACTTGGACGTCGCTAAATGTGCCTCTTTTATTGTTTACCTTATTCTAGATTAAAAAAAAAAAATTAATTCCGAAATTTATTGTACAGTAAAAAAAAAATGGAAACAGGAGAGGTTCCGGGATACTCGGGAGTTTACTGAATTTAGTTTGAGCGCTCAGTGTAGCTTTGAACAATGTTGAAGTATTCGCTTGAATGAGTTTTCCAGACGATTACGAAGATTTTGAAGATTACGAAGTTAATTGACAACTACATGAGATGTTCTAAATAAGCATGTGATGAAAATATCTCTTAATGAAATTCTTGAATTGATTATTTTTCAATTAATAATCTTCCAAATGAATTCATTGTATTAAGAATTTATTTGTAATTTATATCAACAAATGGCGAGGGAGAGTATTTTTTTTTTGTATTTATTAAAAGAGTAATAATAATAATAATAATAATAATAATAATAATAATAATATAGGCTTGTTAGAGGCAAGAGTAGTATTTGGCTGTGCGAGGGTGAGATAAAAGAAGACCAAATTTTGAAAACATGACAGATAGTCTTAGAAATTCAGGGATAGATTCTTGTAAATCTATGAAACAATTATTAGGAAATTGATATCCGTAAGAAATAACAAGACGCATTCCAATACTCCTCCATCCAAAAGAAAAAGTAAATTTGCATCCACAGGGATTTCTAAAACCATAAGTCATTCTTATAATTTTATTACAACGAAAATTTCATCAATATATACAAATAAATTGGCATGATTCTTATATATTACTGAACAAACTGATTTCAATTCCAATAAACTTAATAAGTTAGATAACCTGACGTACCTTTACTTGATCAGTTTGAATTTGATGGTACTTAAAAGCAATGGTCTTTAACTTACATTTGTAGAAGTCGGGAAATGGTGCAGATGAAGTTAACTCAACACCAGTCAAAAACTGACTAAGTAAAAAAAATAAATCACTTTAGATTTATTTATCATTTAAAGGCGTCCACAGTGATCCTATAGTAATCGTCGGATATCATTTCTAATCCAGTGTTCCCATGAGTTCCACCTATTCCCAACAAAAACACTCCAACACTCCAACATCAAGTAGACTATACATAAGCCTATTTTCGATATTCTTACATTATTCTCACGATTTTTAGTTGGATTTAAATCTAGTGAACATCGGGCTATTGAGGTGTCCCAATGTCATCTCGTCCTCAAATTATAACAGTTTTAGTCGTGACAACCCTGTAGCAATCACTCAAATGTACCAGATTGTCTTATGTTATTTTTTGACTTTCCAAAGTTGCACAAAAAGCAATACCTACTCGTCTACAATAGTTGTAGACTTTTTGTTTCTGAAAATATGAAAATCTACATCCATCCAGTTTGTGTCCAAAGCTTATATGAGTTGGAAGATTTTTTTACTCTTGAAATACAATCGGTTCTGCAGTTTTGGAACACAGATGTTTAGGCGATCCCTCGACTCATGAACAATTGACATAAAAGAGCTGTTGACCAGATCCAGTTAACTAATAGAACGTAAGAGCTTTCGATCGAAAAAGCAGGAAAAAATAATTAAAATAGAAAGGAAGAAATTAGTGATTACTCACTGTAAAATGAAAAGTAAAGGAAAATCACGACGCACTAAATATTTGAAAAACATTAATTTCTCAAATTCAGAAACGTTTTACATGTGCTGTGCATACTTTGTGTGTCTCATTTGAAACTAGTTGCTCTATCTGGAACTGAAACCACGGTCGGGTAATTTTGTTAATTTTTGTCATTAATTTTTTTGAGTCATTAATCAGGCTTCATTTTACACATTAATTTCTATTAAATCTAAAAGCATTTTACGTATGGATTCATTTCTATTTGAAACGAGATCATATGTTTCATTCACTTCAAGCTTTTGCCAACTAGTATAAAGATTTCTGAAAAGAAGAAATCATTAAAGGCCAGTGTTCAAGAAATTCAATATAAAAATTGCAACGAATAAGATCTGGAACTATGTTCGAATTTCTGAGGTAATTCGTGATGTCAGAAGAAATTCCAAACACATAATTTAATGCTTATCTGCAACAAAATACAGCTGTGCAATTGTGTATCATACTTACAACTTGTTATCATACTTGTTAGTAAAAACCGCTTTTCTAAAGATTAGTCATTCCTCATTGCAATCAATGAACATATGAATTATAAAGAAAAGTTGATCACTGGTATTAAGGAAAGGAATAGTTCATTAGAGTATTAGTCATAGTTTGACATTCTTTCTAAGAACAACACTGTGTTGACAATAGAGGATTTTGTTTATCATACCCTATTCCATTAGCAGAGTTCGTACGCTCTATTCCACTCAGGAAAAAACAAAACAAAACAGTAAAATACTGCTTTTCAACAATATTTCCATACAAGTAGAAAAACCTCAGATTTAAACATTCTCTGTTCCACAGGGAAAACGGAAGCAACCCTAAAAAAGGAAAAGAAGGAAGAGGGAAGCAGTGGCGTACCCAGGATTTGGAAAGGTTAAGTCCATTCCGATGTAGGTCTATTTTAAAAATAAATTGTTTCAAAGATCACTTTCCAAAATAATAAGGTGTAGACACATTAGTGCTTTAATAAAGATTCTCTTCTTGTCTTTTCCTTTATTTATTTTTGGGTTTCAGAGGGGGGGGGGCGGACGCTTTACTCTTCCCCCTCCCTCCCCGGTGAGTGCATCACTGGATGGAAGAAACCTTCAACACACTCATGGCATGAGAGCAGTAGAGAGAAAAGATGGAACCACTCCTACTATCTCTGACCAGTTTCTACGTAGATATCACAAACCCATTTTATAACAAAACATAGCAGTTGCAGAAAGGAATCATAGCAGGGATCCCAAGAACGGGACCTTGGCGTAATTCCTCTGCAAAGAAGCTGCCACTTCAGATTATCCCATCGAGAACTTATCCAATCTCGTGCCATTATCCGACATTAGATAGGGCCTAACCTTCCAAGCTACCTTAAGATCTTGATAATGTTTACACTGGCACTACCTCAGTGTTTATCGAAAGATGAAAGCTTACATTCAAAGATATCAAGATCTTGTTCACAGTACAATGCATAGTTAGTACTTCTACTTCTTTACGACTAGGAAATTCTGCTAAATCATTTTTTTTTTCTCGTTGACATCCATATTTTTCGCTCTCATATCGTCTCTTCCGGAATTTCAAGACCTTCTCCTGTTTGAATCATCGCTGCCAACCAACTCCTTCGATTTTTTTTCGCTATTCCCTTTATAGCATTCTATCCATTTATTTCGTTAATTTCTATCTAATCACCTTTCCTTCTTCCTGCGATGAGACTTAAAGTTAAAGAAAAAGAAAAAAAAAAGGAATTATCTTTTTATGTTAATCGATAATACATTGGTTATATAATGTTAATGGTCAACCGATTGCACAGAAGTAGAACTACGAACACTACAAGATTATTAATATCCTTTTAGGTTAGATTAATGGTTCACAGCAAGACTTCCTGGTAATACTAATCAATAACCTCTTTGACACTTATGACAACAATATAAAGCAACACTTGCATCGTGATTCCTATCTCATGAAACATTAGTTTCAGTAGAAGTATATACTATATTGACTGATTACGATATCTGTAATGTCCTGTTTTTCTCTGTTTTTTCGTTTCCACCAATTAGCTAATTATTGTAACTCTTCATTTAATAAATTTTGAAATAGTAATATTGATAAAAAAAAAATAGCAAATAGCATAGATAAGTTTTAATCCAAATTGGACCATGAAGCACATACTCCTAAACAATTAACATAAAGATTAATAACAAAGTTTCAAAGTTCATGTTTCGAACTTTGACCTCAGATTAATAAGTCTTAATTTAAAAGTCTTCTTAAAATTAAATTATTAATTCTTTTTTAAATTAAGACTTATTTAAACTGAGGATAAAGTTCGAAACATGAACTTTGAAACGTCGTTATTAATGTTTATGTGAAACTGTTCATTGTTAAATGGTTAGTAGCATATGCTTCATGGTCCAGTCTGGATTAAGACTGCACTTTAAACCATATTATCAAGCACAGATACGTTTTTCTTTCTACAGCCCCAAGTTCATTACAAATTGAAATGAGTGTGTACATTACAATCATGTTTTTTGTTTTTTTATTTTAATTTTACGAAAAACAGAATATCAGGTAAAAAGCAGGATGACGAACAGTGTACATAGACCTACTATTAAAACCGTAAAATATAAATTATATTAACAGTAGGGTTATTGCCTCACACTGAGTTTAAATAAGAAATATTTTAGCGCCATCTATAAAATACGAAGCCACTCTCACCATCTCTAACAAGTTGTAAGGGAAATCCAAACAATTGATCTATTTCAATGTTAGCGAACGGCCAGGAAAAGACAATCTATAATCTGCTTTGCATTCTGAGAGTTTCAACTCTCAGCGCGAGCACTTTAGTTAATTATTAAAAATGATTTTCTTTTCTTAATTTATTTAAGAAGTATAGATTACGAGATCCATTTATGTTTTTAATTTACACTTTATTATTCAATTCATACTTTTTTATTACTTATTTTTGAGCTTTTTACTTTTATAATCATTTTATTATTTCGAACTCTGAATTGTAAATAGCAATGAAATAAAATTTTTCAGTGGAAGATGTTTTTTTTTCCTGTCAATTTTATTGTAAAAAACTTATAAAAAACTTATTTTTCATGGTACAGCATCAAAACAATTGAAGATTGTAATTTATGCTAAACAAAACTCGTAATTAGTTTAGGAATAAAAAAAACCTACACTATAAAAAAATGTACGTGAAATTTGGTAAAATTGGCTAAAAAAGTTTTAAATGTTTAGACCCATCAACTGAAGCTTATTTTCAAGGTATAAAGACGAATGTAGAATGAATTGGAAGAATAAACAGAAGGAAATAATGGAATCAATGAATATATATATCAAAGAATCAATCAATCCCATGAATTTGGATGTTTGTTAGAGATCTAATTTTGCAGCTAACTTTGAGGTTTAGTTTGGTTTTAACTTGGATTAATTTAAAAATAATTTTGTTATTTCATCATGCTAAATTTATTAATTTCAGAATTATGTCAGAAAAATGTTTAACATTGATTTATTTTACTTCAGAGAGACATCAAAAGTTCAATAGGAAGAGGTCCCCGAGTTACGGACGAGATACGTTTATGAGAAGGTCTTTAGGTCGGATTTGTATGTAACTCAGACGAATAGCGCTGTATAGTAATAACAACAATATTGTAATGGCTCAAATGTGGTAATAATGATAGTCTAATACTGTAATAATAATATTAATAATATTCCTGCTGTAAACAATGAAACTATAGCCGCTACTGTTCAGATGCTGCGCCAATGAACCATCTGTTTCATTGTGGGTGGTTTGTTTATATGCCCGGAAGAAACTAGTTACCGAATTATTAATTTAATTATAAATGATCTTTATGGGGAGCCTTGCGGACCCATTCGTAAGTATGGAACGCCTTAAGTCGGGTCGTCCGTAACCCGGGGACTGCTGTATTCTCAGTAGAAAGTAGAGATATGAGATCCAGCGTACAACATCGGCTAAGCAGTTCCTTTGGGAAGTGAGACCTGCTGCTAATCGTCCTTTCCACTCGATTCTAATCCTGAATAGAATCAGTCACGGCTCATCCAACCAAAAAAAGAAAAAAGAAACTTTTATCAGACCTGGATTTTTTAAAAAAGCCCTCATTTGATAAGTTAAGGAAAATCAGTCAAAACTTAGTGTCATTCGAATTTCATCAGATTGATCTTCTTAACATGAAATCAAATCGAATCAACTGTAGAAGTTTCGCAGGTTCCTATTTATAGACGGATTTAAAAGGCAATTGATAATCATCCGGAACCGAATCAAAATCCACAGATATCCAAATACCGCCAGCGAACTTATAAAAACACCTATTTAGTATTTCCCAAATTTGACAAAAGAAACAAAGTTATACAACAGTTTCAATGTGAGAAAACTGTTTTCTTTGCTAATAAATTGTGACCAGCACAGGTTATTGTTAAGGTCAATTGTGTTTATAATGTA
>JAFIDM010000004.1:65427520-65464928 GCA_023159025.1 Thereuonema tuberculata
TTTTGACAATGAAACGTGGCAAAATGCAGGAATTAGAGGGAATAAAATTGGAAAATGGTCCCGTAGTAAAATCATTGAGAAATAATGAAAGTTACAAATACCTTGGTATATTAGAAGCTGACAATATTCTGAACACTAGAATTAAAGAACTCACTCAGAAAGAATACATTAAGAGAATTCGAAAGATTTTAAAATCAAAACTGAATGGTGGAAATACAATTAAAGCCATTAACACATGGGCAATTCCAGTAGTCAGATATCCTGCTGGAATAATTGATTGGAACCTAAACGACCTTGAAAAACTTGATCGTAGAACACGAAAATTGCTCAATATGTATCATGCTTTACATCCAAGAAGTGACGTTGACAGACTGTATTTACAGCGAAAGATTGGTGGCCGTGGACTGCTACAGGTTCATCAAGTAGTGGAAGAAGAAAAACGAAGTCTCAGTGATTACATTAGGAAAAGTAAGGAGAAACTTTTGAAAGCTGTAGCCAGTGAGAATATTTTAAAATCAACAGAAACCAAAACAGTTTATAAAGCACGGCAGTTTGAAATAAAATTAAATAGTTGGAAAAACAAGCCCTTGCATGGACAATATCTGAGAAATATTGAAGGCAAAAATGACAGCGATTTAACTTGGGAATGGTTAAAGTCGGGTACTATCAAGAAAGAAACTGAAGGATTAATTTTTGCTGCACAAGAACAAGCATTACAGACAAACGTAATGAAAGCAAAAATCCAGAAAACCAGTGATAACCCAAACTGCCGACTATGCCAAGAAAAACTTGAAACTGTTTCGCATTTAATCTGTGAATGCAGCAAAATCGCACAAACGGACTATAAAAGCAGACATGATAGGGTCGCCAGATTAATACACTGGGCATTATGCAAAAAATATGACTTGCCAGCATCTAAAAATTCATGGGAACATCAAGTTGAAAAAGTTTTAGAAAATGAAGACGTCAAAATCTTGTGGGATTTTAGAATTCAAACTGATAGACACCTGGATCATAATACGCCAGATATAACAGTATTAACAAATAGAACTATTTTCATAATTGATATTGCAATCCCTGGAGATGCAAGAATTTTAGATAAAGAACAGGAAAAAATTATAAAATACAGGGATTTGGCAATAGAAACAACACGGTTTTGGATGAAACACACGACAGTGATCCTCATCATCATAGGAACACTTGGAACAATCTCAAAATTTTACCAAGTATTTGAACAAATTGCAGTTGTCTGAAATAACAACATCAGAACTACAAAAAACAGCGCTGCTTGGAACATCATATATATTGCGCAGATACCTGGTGGATACTTAGGTTTCTGGCTGAAACTTGTATCTACTAAAGGCTCCAGTCAGCGAATTTTTGACTGTGTTTCAAAATGTATAAATAATAATAATAATAATAATAATTGGCAATATGTGCTTTGGTCCTTGACCCGCCATATTGTCTTAGCTGGGGAAACCCATGGTTTGAAACTTTTTCGAGATAATAATAATAATAGTAATAAATTAAATATAACCTTTACATTGAGCTTTTTCTTTAAATATGAATACCAAATTTCAAGAACATCCATCAAGCGATTCGAAAGTGAATTGGGATTAGCAATAATAATCCGCTTTAATCTAAACATTCTACAGTAAAGAGCTGATGGATGAGCTTCTGTTGATAGAATAAAGCTTATCAATTCACTTGATGGTTCCTACATATATCGAAAATATTTATTATGACACCCGATACAACAAAATGAGATCAGTGTAAGGAAACTCTTTCAGTCATCCTTGATTTCTTAATGAAATTTGCTTGGACGGATACCTTATGTTTTCCAATGATATTCAATTTGTGAAATAAGAAGAAAATCATTACATTTAATTTTACATTATTATAATTGAGTATTTCTCTTTACATTTCGTAGGATTTCAATGATCATTTAATTTAAAGAGAGAAAAAAAGGAGTTTTGACATGAAATATTACATAAGCATCCTACAATTCAAGATACATTTTCTAAATAACCTCAAACAAACTAATTTCTTTTTTGTTTTTTAAGAATCAAGTATTAATGAGATTGGAATAACTGAAATATGTGTTTCGAATGAATTTTTTTTTCCTCCCGTTTACAGAAACTGAACTAGTGAAATGGCTCAACATTTTGGATCCTCAAAGACAAAAAGTATTTATTTATTTTATTTTATTTACATAGTATATTAATGAGGGGGAGGGGGACTTATATTATCGACTGCGAATTTGAAAAAGGTGGGGAAAAAAATCGTAGACCAGGTCAAAGATTTTTGCAATACTATTAAATCCTTGGAGTAAGGATAAAAAAAAAAGAAAACATATTTATGATATTAAAATTAAGTGAAAAAAAAATTATTTTAGTATTAAAACAAATAAATTAAAATATTGTAAAAATGGTATTTTACTTAAATTTACATCATTTTTTAATATTTTTCAAATAAAATCCAATTTATTTCTTTACTTGATGTATTACGATTAGAATGTATCTGATTACGTACTGAGCGTCATATTGCGAATAACCCTTAATAAGCGGAATATCGGCAGAGCATAGAAACGTCATCGCAGCGGCGCCCAAACAAAACAGTCAAGTTGTTCTATTCAGGCTCACATGGGTGTCTCTCCATGGTTTCTCCTCTTCTTCCCAAGGTAGAAAGGCAACAGGTAAGTGAGGCACTTGCAAATAATAATAAGCGAAGAAGAAAAAACTCAGGAAGAAGTCAATTAACTGAATTAAACTGAACTGTTGATTTCTGCTTTTGGATGATATTTCAGTCTGTGATCATTGATCCTTCAGTTAATGGGATCATAAATAACGAACATGTTTTCAACATCAACAGGAATTCATCAAAAAAAGAGCTCCCTCAGTGGATTTCATTGATTAAAAATTTTCTTAGGGATTTTTATTTTGTAATTTTTTTTTTTTTATTAAAATTTTAAACCACATTGTTTCAGTCAGAGAATTTACTAATCAATAATGTTCAAACATTATTTCATTTTAGGAATAGAATCACATTTTGTGAAATAACTATCAAAAAAAAAAGTATCATTAAGTTATTTTTTGTTTTTCGTAATCAATACAATATTGCAGTATCCGAAAATATTTGTGTTCGTAACTTCAATACAAATTATTATAAGGAATTCAAAAACTTGGTAAATTCTTCCAAATATATATATATATAAAAAGCAATTATAAACAGGATTTCTATTTCGTAAGCAATTAACATTTGGCACCATTTGAGTGTTATCGAATACCATTAAAATAATTTCTTTATTTTAATCCAATTCCAATGCATTTCCTGCATTTTAACAGGAACTGAACTTAATTATCTTTTCGTAAATCTCTCGGGTTTTTATTTCAAAGAAAACGTATGATTTTAAATCGAATATCGTTTGTTTATTTTTTTCATTTTACTATTTCTATTTTCTGAAGTTGTGAGAAACACAATCAATACGAAGCAAAATTGCATTTCTGTCTAATTTTTATTGCGATCAATGAATGCACTGAACTTGTATAAACATCAATATTCATCTCTTTCCAATTTCTTAGCTTGAAGAAGCTTTTTTTTTTTTCAATGAAACGTTCAAATAAATTTTAAGTTTTTATTCCTATTGTCCAGATGCTGAAGTCGTTTTAGTTCTTGCTTCACTATAGGTTTCTTTGTATACAAAATTTCGTTAAATTTAAAATCATTGGGAAAAAAAAACTTCCCATTTGACTTAAAGTAAATATGACTGATGTCTTATCAATTTGAATTAAGTGATATTATATGTTAGACTCTGTGTTGAAAAAGAATCCAAATATTCGTTTCATAATAAAAACTGATACTATTAAAGAAACAAGATGTAGTTAACGTGCCAATTTCTGAATACTGGGATATTAAGAGTTAATAAAAAAATTGTTAAAAAAAAGACAAAAAAAAAAAACAAAAAAACAAAAACGGTTTTTCATTCAAAAAAAAAAAAAAAGGAATTAAGTCAATGGTTTTTGGTCCTAACCTAATGGTCCGATCTTTAATAAAATCATTAGGGATCTTTAGAAACTCCGAGATCATCCGAGAACAAATACTTTTTGATTTAATTTGATCATAAATGAACGGACATTTTGGGGCCCTTAGCTATTCATCTATTAATCGGATATTTTTATACACAAATCAATAGATCTTACGTACAAAAATCTACATACCTAAAAAATTTCGACTTTCTATGATTTATAGTTTTTTTTTGATCGCAGATGTCTAACGGACGGATAGGAACGAATTTTAAAGTTTTAAAATTTATTTCTAACCCTTTTATATTTTGTTGAAGCCTCTGATTCATTTATTACAAATAATGGTAAGTTTGATAGCTAGGCAATTGTAAAAATGAAGAGAAAAACACATTTTATAGATTGTTACAAATTATATATAAAAAATAATGTTAGATGAATTGAAATAAAGGTAGAAGACAAACAGAAATGTTATATCAGTAAGATTTCTCTCAATATTACATCAATTATTTCATTTTATCAATCCGAAATCAAATAGTTTATAAAGAAGAAGAATGGAAATGTATTTGATGGTTAATTTGTGAAACGGAATCCATTTGAAGTTATGAGTTTTTCCTTAGATACCTCCTAAATGATAGAATCGAAGCAAAAAACATCCATTCCTCTAAGAGGAACCGTTTATTTCTCCTGTTGTTTCCTTTTTGTGTATCTCATATACAATGCATTTGCTGTTATAACTGTAGGGAAAAAAATCCTTAAGTAAATCTCCTTTTTTACTTAGGTGAAGATTGTCTTCCATTTCTTTGCCGTTAAAACCAACAATTTCAACTTTTTTTTCAATTTTAGCTAAAGAAATAGACAAGGGAGGTTGAAGATTTTTCAAAATCCTTTCCGATCTTCGGGATTTTTCTTTTTTCTTCTCTTAACGAACGTTCAGTAAAGAAAGATTCGCTGTATTTTCGATTATAACCAAGTGGAATTTATGATATCAAAATGCTAATTAATATTAAGTATTAATATCATTTGCATCACATTTCTCATTTTTAATTTGAACAGATTTTATTATTTTAGAAAAATGAATCAAATCAAATTATACAATAATAAAAGATTTACACCCTGAGCGATCACCGAAGGGGATCTGGGACAGTCGTTTCTGTCTTATTAAGCGTCCTCAGCCAGATATACCGTCGATGATCACCTCAAAGAGTGCATGTATGTTTATTTTTCTTTAATTTCTGTCTTGTTTCTTTCCCACATTAAATCCCTTTGAGTTTGCGGTGGTCAGGACAAGGGATTGAAAGCTGTTTGACAGTTTATTTTTTATTGTTTTGTGGTTAAGGAACCACTTTCGGTAGCGGAAGTGAGATCCTTTGCACTCACTCTGAGCTCATCAGAGGGTAACTGAGGACCCTTAATAAGACAGAAACGGCCGTCCCAGATCCCCCTCGTTGATCGCTTAGGGTGCAAATCTTTCAATGTTGTGCACTTTGATTTGATGTTTCTTAGTTTAACATATGTACGTTAAACTTCATTTTTAAAAGAAGTTTTAGTTCTTCTTCTTTTTTTTTTGTGAAATTATAAAATGAAGAAATGAAACTATTAAAAAATAGAATATATTATAGAATTATTATAGAATAGAATAGAATATATTATAGAAAATTAACGAATGTCACTTACGGAATCAAGACAAAACAAGGAAGGAATTCATTTTATTCATCTTGAAACAATAAATAGAGCATCACTTATAATTCAAAATTATATCCTCTGTATAATTGAATATCATAATTCTGTGGTATCGTATGCCCGCTTACATTGGCTGGTCTTTTATTTTGTACGCAACTCATACTACAAAATCCATGTGTCAGTTTTCACCTACGATTGTACATTCATTTTATTTACTTATCATTTTTTTAATTGCATCACCCTGAGTACATGCCCTTGATATGATTATATTATTACTTCGTATCTTAACCAAACTAATGACACAAAATTATGTTTAGGGCTTCTTGAATACAATCGTTTTTGATTTCATGATTTAGCTACAACGGCAATAAACGCTCCTCAGTAAACTCCAAACTGCACGCGAGCAACAATGTCTTTACCACCACCAGCACTCACTGCCTTTTATTGTTCATCTTAAGATGGGGGGAATGGATAAAAATACCAACAATTTCAATGTTACACAAGCACTGAAATTCATTAGAATGAAAACAGAAATTTCATGATAAATTTATGGTTTCACTCATCTTTCTTCGAATATTAAGGGTTTTAGAGAAGAGATGGCACAAGGAAGTAAAGGCTCCTGCGATTGTTAACCGAAAACCAGTTCGACGCTCGCTCTCCTCAGATAAGAAAACCAGCCGTGGCTCATCCGAGGCAAGAGATTTATTCCTGAAGCTTTAAATCACTTCCAATGTAGCAGCTTATTAGTAACGAAAAGTTAGACACACGCTTCTTCTCTTTTTTGTCTTTCAAGAAACATGCGATGAGGTGGATGTGTTCATTTCAATCTCATTATTTATTTCATCTACAAAGTTAATGTTTTTTCTAATCTATCTGAAATAAAATTATCTGCTGATCCATCGTACATTATCAAGTCATAATGGAATGCATTATCGTACCGAGACTCAAGGACACTCCTCTGATGAAATGATATGATTCTGAAACATAATGAAAGAATTCATCATGATTTTAAAACAGAATTTGCTGGAATTGTATAGCCCTCCTATTGAACATTAATTATGATTTTAATTTTCTAGTTTCGCAAAAATAACTTGAAACATAATATTTGTTCCGGATATAATTAATATAACTAATTTTCAATGTTATTACATTCTAAACTAAGGAATATGATAGTTAAAAAAAATGATAAGATTTGATTTTCTATCTTTTAAATAGGGCTTTGTGGACCTGCATTACGTTCGAAGCCATAACTTTTTTTTTAAAAGTTCCCATTTCTTCTTTGTTTCTAATTAATTACAGCGATTGATATAAAATGAAATTATTTCTGTGTTTTTCCTCAAACTTTTAGTTTCATCAACTTGAAAAGCAGGGACGTATCCAAGATTTTCTTAATGGGGAGGGAGGGGGTTCCATTACATTAAATATTTGTAAATGACTTTGCTTTCTTTAAATGGAATTTTAAAAGTAAAAGGATCTTAATGCTTACATCTATGGCGAGAGTAAATTCTTGGAATTTCATCATTTAAGGGTCATTCCACAGAAAACGTACCTTTTAAGAGACAAAAATGTTTAAAAAAAAATATTGACAAACAAATCTGAAATTTATTTTCTAAGCAGTATTATTGCTCCTATGAATTATAAAATGAATTGTTACATTGTTTCTTCCTTTTTCATGAAATAAGGAATAAAATAAAATTTTGATAAGAACGGAGGATAGACAACTGTAACAGAGTGTAAGATACAGTAATGAAATCTACCATATTTTAAAAGCATAACTCATAATTTAAGTAAAATTTCAATTTATTCTGAAACTAAGTGGTTAAACAGAACATTAACTTATCGCAAAATAGCAGAAAAGAAATTTACCGATAATAATAAACAAATATTCCAATATCATAAATATTTTAAATTAATTATTGAGATAATGATAATAAACAATATAGTACAGATACTAAATCAATTATTGAGACTCATAGTATTTAAATAAATGATTTTGTACCTTCTGTTACGAAATTAATATCCTCCATTCAATGTTAATGTAACGGAGGATACATCTACGGAGGATACATTCTGCAAAATTTCTCTTGTTTGTCATGCTTATTGTGAGGTTAGCTCGTGAACATCCTTTAAAATGTAATTGAATCGTATTTAAGAATAATTTCAATAAGTTCTATGTATTTTCTCAATGTTATTTATCTGTCTAAGTTGAGAACGGAGGATACACAAAGATGAGAACCGTCTTGACAATCCTGACGAAACTGTTAGATAGAATGTAGTTAAACCATACTATTTTACTCCAAACACAAGACAGAGCTAAAACAAAGTGGCGTCTTTTCCTCCTTCATCATTCTTTGTGAATACTATTGCCATCTAATGGGAATTTGTTAAAATATCTTCAGAACGGAGGATACAGAGAAAGTCTGTGACAAACTTTCAAAACTGAAAACATATGTTCAAGCTAACATTTTCTCATTTTTTTTTATGTCGAACTGCAGTTCACCTTTTAATGTAAGAAATACAATGTGACTCACTTATTCAATATTTCCTTAAATTCATGCAATAATTAACCACCCTTCTGACGAAGCACTTGTGACACGTAACGGAGGTGTACATATCTTCACTGTTGTTTAAAAATTTAATAGAAATAAAATGAAAGAACAAATAATATCAATGTTCATATCTTTTTTGGTTTGTATTGCTGTTTATAACCAATGAAAGAAGAACTTTGAATATTTCTTAAGTAAATAAGTGCCTTGTACATAAAAAGGTACGTTTTCTGTGGAATGACCCTTAAACGTACAAACTTGAACATATACATTTTCTTTTCTTTTTTCTTCCCTGAAGGTCCGGATCCATGTGCCTGTGAAAAGTTTCATTTCTGTTGAATCTCAATTGAAATCCTACCTTTACGACCTAAGAGCAGGGTTCTTTGGTCCATCCGTACACCAATAGATGGCGCTACAGTCGCATTGTATTGTTCATCGTTCTGATTTAAGAATTATTGTCTATTATGAAAGACAGATCTAATTAAGATTAGATTCCAAATCCTATTGAGAAACTACGCATATTGAGATATTTTGAAGTCAAGAAAACTAATTTAGAATATCAAATTTCCGAAATTTCAAGGTCAGAGTCGTATACACCATAAGTTATTAAATATGTAGTTAATGAATATGAAGGACTGATCTTCAGAAAGACAAGTTATGTTGGATTAACAGTAGAAAAAAGGCAAGTTAATAGCAGACAAATAGGAAGAAATCAAATAGTGCTATCGGCCTTTGAATAAACGATCCAGGAAGCCGATTACTCCTAAGGAAATAAAAAATAAAAAGAGGTTTCAGTTTGCTATATTTTATGATATATTTTAATGATTCACTATTTTATTCTTATTTATTTAAATAATTATTAGAATTTTTCCAGCAAGAAAAAAAGTCAATAACTTTTTCGAAGACATATATTTTTGTCGTAATTATTTTACTGTATTTCGAGATATAGTCTAAAAACTGATACAGTTATTTATGCGAAAGACAAGAGTATAGACGGTTTGCTGTGGAACAGAGGAAAATTCTCGAACTTATTCTTGAAATAACTGACTGCTGTTTTACATTTTTGAAAAAATTCAATTTAAAGAACTAAAATATGAAATAGAATATAAAATTTAAAATACGAATTTTTAACAGTTTGTTTTTGTCTTCACGTCTACGTACCAACGGATCAACAAAATCAATTATTAATAGAGAAGTTACAAAAACACACAAAAAAAAAGTTTCAATAATTGAGGTTGCAATGCGCAAAGCTATAAAACATGACGATCAGTTCAAAAGATATTTTTCCATCACTTTAGTTTGATTAATTAATACCTTATTTTATAGTTAAGTCTCTTTCTTTCTGCTGTAGATTTTGTATAATTTTGTAAAACTAGATGACTAGAAAAAAACAAAACCACTGTGGATCGTTTGTTTTAAAATTGAAAATCTGTTCAGAAACTGAATAATCATAGGATAAAAAGGAAAGAGTAATATCTTCTCTTTATCTAATAACTCAACTAATAATTCTTTTGAACAGTGGATCCTACATTTCTTTCTTATTCATATAATATGACTTTGAGAAAAAACCTCTTATTCCTATCAAGTCCAGGATTTTCAGAAGATCTCATTGACAGGCCCGGGCCTAGGGGCCCCCCGTATTGGATTGTTTTCTGGTTTTTTTTTTTGGTTGTTGAATTGGAGATTACGCTTTTTGTTTTGTTTTTTTCCTTCCTTCCATCGACTTTGGCCAACTATGGACCAGGGCTAGCCCTACCTGACAACGTCAGGGTGAGGCTAGGAAATTCCAGAAGGGGGACGAGATTCACATCCCGTCCAGAAATAACCCTGAGATTCTGTGTTTCGTCCCAGGGGAGAAACGGACGAAACACAGAAGAAGAAAGATGAAACATCCATGCTCTCGACCGGGATTTGAACCCGGGTACCGGCACATAGGCCGCACGGCAGACCGACGCCTGAGACCGCACGACCACACCGGCAGGGCTGGGTTTTTTTTTTTATTTTATTTTATTTTTTTTTTGGTTGTAGATTTTCGGGATGGGGGGGGGGCAAATATCAAGTGCCTAGGGGCCCTGGGTGTTTAAGTCCGGCCCCGCCCATTGGGATTCTTTTTTTGCAAATAAAAAGAACGAGAGGATTAATATTTCTTTTAAGAAAATGATTGCTTTTTTTACGACGCTTCGTTATGGCTTTGATTTTGAATTTTAAAAACAGTTCATTTGAACAGACTGGGTAGGTTCAATCTTAAGCAGAATGTTCTCGATCTGATCTGGTTTCACCATCGCTTTCTTTTCTAGCCATTTCTGACCTCCCTCAAAATCTCCGTCTTTTCCTATCCTTGGCTTCTCATGTTTCCAGCTTTGCATCATATTTTCTGGTTTTTCTTACTGTCCTATCCTATCACACTCTTTTTCTTCTGCTCTTTTCACTTTATTAATATTCCTGATAATGAATTTCTTAATATAAATTAAAACTTCTTTACTTTCCCATAAGGAAAACGGAAAATGGCAAGTTTTAATAACTACGCAAGCGACAGTCAAATATTTGTATTTGTATATTTTCTAATGTATCCAGTCATTTTAACTGTTTAAAAATTACATTTGAAATAGAACATTAATCACGTCAAATAGAAATGTTCCAATTTTAATGGAATTTGCTCTTTTGATAACTTTAGGCCTTTTTGAGTGATGTCTATTTGTGTCCACGTGGATGTCTCTGTTATTGTGGTCGATTCATTCATCGATTTAAGATTTTAATTTTCCTATTTCCTACTTTAAGAGTTTAGTATTATTATCTAGATCTGATTATAATTTGGAATTTATAAGTCCTGGTTAAGGACCAACCACAAACAGTAATAAAGTAAAACGATAAAATTTACAAGAGTAAAATGAAACTGTCCGGTCCTGATAAGGGTTTTTGTAGCCCTTGTTTATGGGTATTTCACAAGGATTTAGGATTATTGTGTACATCTTACTGGTGAAGCCTGTACATATTTAGATTCACTTTCCGTAGCCCCAGAAGTAGCTCAAGTAATAAATAAATTAGTTTTTGAATAGGAATTATGTTTCTGTTTTTACAGTATGGGGATTCTATCTGATCTTTTCAATGCTACGAGCTATTTTGTTTAGAACAAAAATCTTCTGATTAAATAAAAAAAATGAAAATTCCGACATTTCTTTCCGTTTTTTTGTACGGATAAATTCTTGCAGTGACTCCATTTCAATTTATTTGTAATAGAATGAGAAAATACATTTGCAATAAATTCCCATTAAGCTTTTTTTTTTTTTTAAATATAATTCCTGAAAGTATAATTCCTTAAATATAATTTTTGAATAGAATTCATGTGACTTAATAAAGGAATTAAAATGAAACAATGGTCTTTTCTAGTCACAGTATCCATTATTAGGTATCCAAAATCCACTGCAAAGTTTCGTTGCTCCCATTTGGAGTTTCCAGAGAATTAAAATATTAATTCACAAATAATTTTTGTCGTTGTTCATATTCCAAACAGACGTAAGTAATCTTGGAAAGAATTAAGAATTAAAAATCAATATATATGGAAACTCTTTGAGGTGACGATTTGAAAGATTTTGTTCAATAGTTTTCCTTCCTTCTGACAATTGTCAGCTTAGGAACCACTGTTAAGTAGTTGTGATCAACGACTCATTTATCCAATGCTGATAAGGCATTGTTTTTAATCCATCCCTTCTTCCAGTGTCGTTACTTCCTTAATCTTCCATCCTTAATTATGTGTCGTTTCATTTTATTTTAATATAGTTCAGTTAAAGCAAATTATTTTCATTTCAATCAGAAATTTTAACGCAGATTATAGATTTTCCTTTCCTGGCCGGTCGCGCACATTCAAATAGAAGAGAAAATGGCGGTCGCTGCTTCACATTCAACATTTCGACGAGGAAAAGTTCTCAACAGTCAAACTAGGGAAATTATTCTTAATGTTGCTCGTCGATTTGATGAAGATGTTTGTGAGATTTTTGATATTTCCTATTTTTGATAATTGAGATTGATATTTCCGTTGGAGCTCATGGCATTGATACGGAGAAATTAGTCAATGATAATGTGTTTCCGGTTTTAACATTCGGCGCCACGACTTTAAATCTTTTTATTTTAACTCTTTTTATTTTTCAGTGCATATTAAGTTATGCTGTAAAGGTTAAGTTGTGCTGTCAATATCTGTGATATTATTATGCAAATACAAACATCGATCACAGATCGATATTTGGAAAAGCAAGCAAACAAACAAACAAACGAAGATTAAGGACCTGTTCTTTAAAAATTTGTTTGTGAATGTAAGATATTTGAAATTTAAAAAACAAGTATTAAACAAGGGAAAAATAAAATTACAGCAAATTTTGATGTAATAGTTACAACCTCTATCTGCCCACCCCCTCGGTACGCCAAGGATAAAATCATACCTTTGTCTGATGTCATACTCTGGGGGACATACACTTTGCTTACCCGAAGTTTACGTACACTCTGTGTACATTGTGTCAGCGGATTACTAGTGCTTCTGTGTATTCCATCAGATTATTTTCAAAGATGGTTTGCCTCACAGGTCTTTGAGTTTGTTTGTTTCTTTTTGTGATTAAATTGATACGAAGTGCTTATCATTTTAGTATTTCTATTAGAAACTAACAGTCGGTTTCTCCAAACAGTATTATTAAGTACATGTCGCAACTCTATTGGATTCAGTTGGTCTTCATTCAGAATGTAGCTTACGAGAAATCGGTCGTAAATGTCGTAATAGCTTATCGAATTTAAGGCGAAAGTTGTAAGGCTATTACGTACATTTTCAGTTACATAAGCAAAAAACTATCGCAGTTCATTATATACGTTGGTAAGCGAAAAGAGAGACTTTGTTTCGACTTATCGGAACCTAATTTGCCGTAAATCCAGGAAATGACAACACATTTTTAATGACAATATTGCATCCAACGAAATTAAAATTCCTTTTCAGATATTCAAAATAATATCAGATACCAACTAAATAGAGGAGGATGGAGTAGAAATTATAATATATCTCAATTTAATAATCTACTCAACTGGATTGTCTTCCTCTAAGTAAGAATATCGAAATGTTAACAAGTTTCAGATCCACGACACACTTGGTATTCTCCATTTGCTTTACATTCTGCAAAAGATATCATTACCAGAAACATACAATAATATTAATATGATAATAGCTGTGTTATTGAAAAATACGTGTAATTTAGTTGCCACGAATAACTCAAAGTAATTCCCTCTTATTTAGTTGGTTAGTGATTTATTCATTGAAATTAACAGTTGCTGTTTGTTTTGAGTTATTTAATTTACAAAATTAGTGAAGTTTTTGGTCGTAATTTAACTGCTTTTAATTCGTAATGAGATCCATTAGACTGAAATTAGTTAAGAGCTCTCTTTAAAAAATCATTTTCTTTTTTATGCAATTTTAATAGTTAATTAAATTAATTAAAAGGAAGATCCTTCGTATCGCTCTGAATCTGTATTTCATTCTTTATTCTCTTAAAACTATTAAATTAAGGAAATATCCTCCTACGAAAAAAAGGAAAAGAAATTCCTTTTTGGCTGTTTATTAATTTAACAATAATAATATTAAAATATTCAAAAAAATTAAAAACATGACATTTAAATGCTTTTTAATAATATTGAGTTTCATTTTTTAAATCGTTTTCTCATAAGAGAGGAAGATTCTACCATCTTCAGTTTTAAGAATTTATAGAAAAAAAAAATCAGTCAGTTCATAAAATATTTGTTACTTTAAATAAATAAACAATTAAGAATCAAAGTTAAAATTCTGAAGATAAGACATCGAAATATTACAGAACAGTTGTTTCTTATTTTTATTTTCCTGTGGATGTTATATTTATGAAGATAAAGAATATTACAAAATTTAAGATTTTTATAAGTACTGATTTCAGAGGGAAAAAAAAATAATAAGTCGGGGTGCTACTCACAAAAATGGGAAAATTAGTTGTTTTGACGTGAATCCTATTCTACTGAATTTAGGCGAATGATTTTTTCCCAGAGTAATATCTCCTAATAAGCCTAAAAATGTTTCATTAAAAAACTGTCGGAAAATAATATAAAAATTGTGGGATTTATATAAGAATAATTGCCACTGAGGTTCCACACAATAAATTTCTAAACGGCATTTAATTGATTTACTTGCCCGTACTAGTTTAGCAGAGTGTATTCAGTCTTTAAGAGTAAGGAGAAAATGAATAGCAAAACTGATATAAACTTAACATGTTTTATAAGCATTAAAACAATTACAAAGTGTGAAACGGTTGTTTCAAATAGTCTAAGATTCTATCAAATGGATTTCAATCAATCAAAGTTCTTTACTTTAATACTTAAAAGTTCTTTTAAATCTTCTTAACTTCAACTGTTCAAGTAACAACATTGATAAATGGTTATTTTCATCATGTGTGATAATTACTAAAGTTTATCTTAATGTATAAACTCATTAATACATTGAACTCTCTTATATCTCATATGTCTCTGAACTTGTATTAAATGGCTTTCAATCATGTTCACCGTATGTGCTATAACAGTATTGAATAATATGAATGTTTAAGTTAACTTGATTTCTCCGATCCTATCTTGACTAAACATTCTAGTAATATATATTCTTTACCAAACACTTTAAACAGTTTATCATCTTAACTTGAATACTTCAATCGAATCATCTTTGATATCGTTGAAATAATCTTTAAAATAAAACTCTTGCTAATAATTTCAAATGTTCCTGTATAAATACTTAAATCATTTCAGATCAACAGTTCTTTAACTTTAGTTGATTCTATCATACATTTGTATTAAGTCGTATTTCCTTGACTTTAATAAATCCTAGCAATCATGGTTTTACTTGAAATTAATAACTTTATTATTTCTGTAATCCATGAACAAATATTAATCTGTTGGTATTGTTTAATCTTTAAAGTTCATTAATATTTATTCCGCTTTGTCCTAAAACTTCATTTCGTGTGTTCGAAATTCTAACGTTGGCTCTTTTCCAAATTCTCGATGGGTGAAGTAAAATAGAAATTCTACTTACAGTTCAGCGACGATACATCAATTTCCCGTCAGTCCCTGTTAAAGGTGAAGATAATACTTAGGCTAAGTTCCACTTTGGTCTGCCAGTCTTCATTTGCGGGATTCCATCTTTTGGGCCTAACCTTTTATTAAGAATTAATTTATCTCTACTATTAATTCTTACTTATTTAATGCTGAAGGCCGTCTGCCTTTAATTGAACACAATATGAGTTTTAAAATCAAATCTAATCTGTAGCACAATCGGATAGTAACTCATCCGATTCCTATTTTAAAACCTTAGCATCATTGCTATTTCGGTTTTCATCGTAACGCCATTTTTTACGATCTTCTACTATTAACCATTAACAATTGAACGTCCGCGTTCATGCTGTGTTCAACACATCCATTGTGTTCTCACGTGCTTACACACAACAAAAGAACATACTCTTAACTTTCGGTTTCAATGAAAATAAAAATATAAATATTTCAAAGCCTTGATGTTAGTTTTAATTTAATTTTATCAGTGATTAAAAATTGAATTTCTCACAAAAATTAAAAAAAAAAAAAAAACTCTTTAAAAATTTGAAATATCTGAAGTTTTCATTCCTTACTTTTTGCATTGTTTTCAAACTTTAACATGTTTTTGTTTTTATTTTTTATCCATAGCGAAAAAAGAATTATTAATCATTTTTCATTAAATGCTGTAAATATTTTATTTTTAATAATATTTATACAGAAAATTCTAAATTGGAAAATAAATATATTCATAAACATATTCGAATATCTTGACTTGCGGAAAAGTTCTCTTGTATCTTCATCAGCACACGATATCACAATTTATGCAACTAAAAATACCGAATTCTGCAACAATCTGTCTCCTTTTCATCTTAAAAGTATCAGAATAGAATATAAAACAACTTCACTCCTTTTCCATGAGTATCTAAAATATATTTATTTCAAATACACAAAGCAAATTTTTTCCCGAAAATTTGCTTTGGTGTATTTGAAATAAATATATTTTAGATACTAATGGAAGAGGAGTGAAGTTGTTTTATATGCAACTAAAAACTTATACAACTTAACTTTTAGTAAACAGAATCATTATCATATCTTAAAGCTTCACATTCTATTCTTCTTTGTTCAAATACTTCACACAAATGGAAATGTTTACCATAATCTTGTGCATTAATATCTAGAAGAACAATTTTCGTTAACTGGAAAGAAATTAATGAGTTTTACTGCGAAGTCCACAAGTTTAAGAGGGGGGAGGAATGTTACGTATATTATGTGGGATCTATCGATTTGAAAAGAAAACAGACAAAAAGGGTGGCTGATTTGTTGGATGTAAAGTGTTCTTTTTTTTCTTTACCTCTCCCATTAGTTCGACCAGGCAACCAATACGCTGCTGTAGATGTAGATTTCGGATTTAACTCAGGATGCCTTTCAATGCTATGCGATCCGTAACGATGATCCCGGCTTGGTCAAGATCGAGAGAAGGAGAGAGATGGAGGTGCTGCCTCCAAAGGCGTTCCCCAGCAGATTCTCTAGCATCTGCTTGAGCGTATTTCGTTCAAGTCTCCACAGGATGGGGCGTTGTCTCTCTGCGATCTGAATCCATTCTGCAGATTATTTTTATTTTTGATAGTAATGTTCGCTCTCTTCCACAGACACCATTCAAGTGAAATGCTGAGGTCCGATTCTTTTGTGGATTTCCGCGGTGGCTACTACTTTCTTCTCGTGGATCAGCGTTTCAGGACCTGTGGATCTGTCCATTGCTAGTATCTTGGTCTTGTATGCGTTGATTTTTAGGCCGCACGACTGCGCAATGTGGGCGATTTACGAATGTCCATGGTGTCAATGTCAGTGTCAGCGAATATGTCGTCCGCAAACATCAGGTCGGTCAGAAAGTGATCATACTGCACGTATCACGTCTCCCCACGAATGCCTTCCTCGTGATCGCGTCGACCACATTGTTGAACACGGGGGAGGTCTTCAGATCGAACTTCAATCTGAATGGAAAACTCATCAGATAATTCGTTTCGGATCCGCACGCAGCTGGTCGAGCCATTGTATGAGATCTGGAGTAGCCTTAGGATATGTTCGGTCACATAGTGTCACCTGTCCTCACAGTGTGGGCCAATGGATGACGATTTGAAATCAATGAAGACAATGACAGTCTGCTTCTGATTCTCTCTTTATAAATGTATGTAGATTTTTTTAATCAATAAATATTAATAAGAAATAATTCGTTTAAGAAGAGCCTCACTTTAATGTTCAGATTTTTCTGAAGCCTTCATTGGATGCTTCTTCTTTTTCCCTTTTCATATTTTGAGAATGTTTACGTTTTGGGTTTATGGAATTTCTATTGCTTTTATTTCAAATTATCGATGAGTTCGTTGATGAATTAGGTTTTTATCAATATAATGCTATTAAAATTCTCTTAAAATATCCTATTATATTTTTTCTTTTGAGATTTCAGAAATTATTATTAATTTCTTATTTAAGTTATTATAATACTCTGTAATATATTTAATATTCACCTTCAAATTATATCTTGAACATGACTGTTGATATTGATTATTTACTATAAGTTTATTCCAAAATATTAGGGGGGGAAACTGTATTTTATTTTTCATGTGAATGTCCTCTTAATGTCATTGATTCTGAAATGTGGTGAACTATAGGAGCCTTATTAACCAATAAAATCCTTTTTTATTTGCTTTTTAACCAATCAGAATCCCGTTTTCTTACTAGCAAAATTCCATAAAATAATAATGATAGGATAATAATAGTAATCCGTAAAACAAACAAGATTCGAATGATTTTTTTTTCTTTCCTCTTTATATTTTGTAACCCTAAATTTGCTCCTAAATTATCAAATATAATGGATGATAATAAAATCTAAAAATGTACTTTCGAGATTGTAAATATTTATTGTGAAAAGAAAGGCAAAATAAAACTACTACTTTTAGAATTTGTCGAGTTACAGTTCCTAAATGTTACCTGTTGATGAATATTCAGTAGCTCAATTTTTTTATTCTAATAAAAATGATAATAAAATATATAATCCTAAAATTGTTGTACGGATGAAACTAAAGAATAAAACACTAAGGAATATATCTAAAGACTAAAGAATAAAATACAAAAGCCATGGAGAGAGAGAGAGAGACTTTTATATACCGTAGATTAACAATGATAGGAAGGAAAAATCTTGGAAGCTGAAAGTCTTCAAAATCTTGTTGTTTTTTGTTATGGGCAAAATAAAGGATTCAATGTGAAACCAAACGAGTTCTAATTTTGCGCTGAAAAAGAGAACTATTATTCGGATGACTTTCGATACAGAACTAGAGGATATTCAAGTGAATGAGAAAAGAAATTATAAAGACTCTGAATAATAGTAAGACTTTAAAGGAAAAAAATATTGTTAGGAATAATCTATTTTTAGGATAGGCTTTGATTTTGGCGTTTTTGATATATAGGCCTAGTCTATATATTTTGATATATATATATATATATGAAATATAAGCCAATGTTGATAGTTCCAAGAATAGAATATAAAAAAAAAAAATTTTTTTCTTCTTATGAATTATAGGCCTATTTTTAAAAAAATCTCTAGCAGCTGTAGAACAATTTGACCTGGCTGTTCGAGTTCTGTTGTAAAAAGTAAACATTTCGTCTTTTCTTCAGTTGAAATCAAATCATAAATCAACGTTTCAATCTAGTGTTGACTCTCATTGATCACTATAATAATACTGCGTCGTATCTTTTGTAGTGATTTCGCGGAAATACAAACAAACTTTTTGAATCACATATAATCTAAATGCTTTATAAAGTTTGTTTGTATTTCCGCATATATTTTCATTTCCAT
This sequence comes from Thereuonema tuberculata, assembly GCA_023159025.1. Classification (NCBI taxonomy): domain Eukaryota; kingdom Metazoa; phylum Arthropoda; class Chilopoda; order Scutigeromorpha; family Scutigeridae; genus Thereuonema; species Thereuonema tuberculata. Next base: position 65,446,690 of record JAFIDM010000004.1, read on the forward strand.
TCTATCTTTCGTCGAACAATCCAAATGCAGCTACATAATGAACAGTTAATTCCTTTTGAGTAATTCTCATTTGCCGATAAGCATTGCTGAAGAAATACCCTTCTCGCCTTGGAGCACCCAAACAGACAGTTTGAGGCCTGATCCATTTTGCTTGATTCAATTGGATTCTGTACATGACAGCACTGACCTCTCAAATAACTCTTTAAATCCCTTGGATATTTCAATTGAGAAGTCTTTAGGAAAAGCATTTGAAAAAACAAAAGGGGATCAGATGAGGGATCACTGTCTCCATCTTGTTTAATATTGTGCTTCAAATAAAAACTTTATTTATAAACGAATAGTGGATCATTTCGAACATCATCTTGTAACCATAGATTGATTAATAAACCCGTTGTACATTATTATCTTATTTACAAAAGATAATTATTATGAAATGAATGAAATATTGGAAGACGGAGAGAAAAGTACTTCAGAGTGTGGGTGGAGCAAAGAAAGAGTCTATTTTTTTTTTCTAATGCTATTCAATCTCTTTCCTCGATTCAGAAGTGATGTTTTAGTTAAATTTCACCCACAATGGGTACATCGGCCGTAAAAAGAAAGAAAGAACGTATTTTTCTTTGTTCTGTGATTGAATCTAGTAGAGTACTAGCAGACAGACACAGCAGAATCAGAGAATTAGGCAATTGCTGAAATAACAGAAGGTCGGTCATTTTCTTTTTAATTGATAACCCTTTCATTTCTACATAAATAGCGAGATTCTGACCATTCTTCTACTTGTTACTACTCTTAAATCTGTGTTTAAAAATAAGGTGTGTTTAAAAATCTGTGTTTAAATAAGGGAATTTGACTTTAATAAAGTCTATTTTATTCATATTGTCATGCAAATATCGTCTATTGAGCTCAAATTTATAATCCAGAGTGGAGACAAAGAAATACACGCAGGGAACTTACTTGTAAGTTAGAGGTTGTTTTGTCATTTATCTGTGCTTTTGTTTTCCTTGGGTGTCATGGCGTTGTGGATCGTTTGCCCTTGACCAACACCTACTTATTATGGCTTTGTTTTGTACTTTTATTCACCATCAGTTGTGAAATTAAAACAAATGACTTCCTCTGTATTTCTTACAAGAATGGATCGATTAAAGCAGCTCTGAATTTGTATAAAAGGATAATTTTCGGAAGAACTACTTCTACTTTGTCGAACCAATGATTTCTTAAATTTAGATCTTTAAAAAGAATTATCGTCAATTTCTGTAAGTTCTATTATCATCAAATTTGCGAAATGTAATAAAAAAAAATAAGAATATTAAGAAGTTACTTTACATAAAAATAAATCAAAGATTAAATAAGTTTTCCTAAATTCTTTAAGTTTTATCTAAGATGTAACAGTACGAAATTCTAATTGAGTCGATTCTTTTCTTAATTACTCCACCAAAGTAAAAAAGAAAAGAAATTTAACATGCTATGAGTATAGTAAATAAAGCAAAGGAAACGCAGCACTTGAATAAAAGGAGAAATTGCCTTTCTGATTAGATTATGGGAAGGAATTGGGAACGGCCGTTTCGTCCTTCTACGGACTCATCAGCCCAATCGCCTTCCCTTAACCAAAATCAGAAAGGCAAGATCTTGTCAGCAGTGGCGTACCAATGCCTTTGTGGGCCCGGGGCGGGAGTTCCATTATTCAACAACCAAAAGAAAAAATCTCTATTTCAACAACCAAAAAAAAAAAGGAAATCTTGCTTTTACAACCAAAAAAAAAAGGGAAATAAGGCTGATGGGGCCCCCTAGGCTTGCTTTTCCAACCAAAAAAAAAGGAAATAAGGCTGGTGGGGGCCCTCCTAAGCTGGTTGATGGGGCCCCTCCCAGGGGAGGGCCCGGGGCGGCCCCCCCCCCCCCCTTGGTACGCTACTGCTTGTCAGTCAAAGTCAACGCCGAGCCGGCCGTGACTCCACCAACAACAAAAGGCAAGAAAATAAATTGCCGCGTCTTTTTGCTGGCGTCAAGAGACGCAGCAATTTATTTTCTTGCCTTTTGCTGTTGGTGGAGTGACGGCCGGGTCGGCGCTGACTTTTGCTAACAAGATCTTGCTTTTCTGATTTTGGTTAAGGGAAGGCGAGGATTGGGCTGATGAGTCCGTAGAAGGACGAAACGGCCGTTCCCAATTCCTTCCCATAATCTAATCAGAAAGGCAATTTCTCCTTTTATTCAAGTTCTGCGTTTCCTTTGCTTTATTTACTCCACCAAAATCAGAAAGAATAAGATCAGACATTAAAAGTTGAAATTCCATTAAGAAAAGAAATTGAAATGGACTATTTACCTTAATTGATTTCTTTTCTTTTTCTTTTGTTCTTCAGCTGAAAATGTAGGCAGTTAAAATCATTTTGCGGTCATTTGTGGAGAGAATAGATCATTTTTATAGTTCCTTTCCTTTCATCCTTAACTTTCCATTTTGAAGTTATTCACCTTTGAAGTGTCTAAAACTGATATCGATTCCCTTCCGTATTTTGTTACTAATTATTATCTCATTGAATGAACTGTCTTTGAATGCTACAACACCTATAGGCAGGGGATATTTTGCTGATCAAGACGTAGAATTCGCTTCAAAACTGTAGCCTAGTCTGAAAGAAATAGCAAAGAAATTATCAGAGCAATTGAAAACAATTTCGAAGAATTCTCAAGAAGAATCTGACTAAACTAACAGAAGAAAAGGTTTGTTATTTCGACAACGTTTCATCCTGTCAGAGCAGAAATATTGCAGTAATTTTCTCTTTAGATTGAAAACACCTTCTCGTAATATAGAAATATTTCTCTTACAACAGAATTTTGAATTAGCATGTAACGTGCCTCACGATATTTGCCATTATTCTAATATTATTTTCGACAAAATTCAATTTGAATTACTTTGAATTTTATCTAAGTTAAGTCCACACTTGGAAACATGTTTCTGGAAATTGTTTGCAAACAGTTTCCTTTGTTTCCCAACAGTTTGCAAACTGTTTGAAAACAGTTTCCAAATCGTTTGAAAACACTGGAAACATGTTTTTAAAAACATGTTTCTACAACATTATTTTTCAATGTTTTGCGTACAGACCTGCCAGTCGAAGTAGAGATGTTTGCCGAGGAGGACGTATTAATAGCTTATATCTTCCTACGAAACTAGACACGGAGAGCCTTCAACGTTGTGAGAGAAAATATTTCGGCGATTTCCTTCAAAGCATCGTGCTTCTTAATCCTATTTTTATGCTCCGAGTAAGTAATGCCCCAAAGTATTCTACGAGACTGAAACTCCTCAATGAGCTGCAGGGTCTTCTCCTGCGTCCACATTTCAATATACGAAAACGGATGCAATAAAAAAAAAAGAATAGCGGTCATTCCACGTCAAATCAGCGGATGAGTTAACCCCACCATCACAGATTTTTATGAAAATTTATTTGCATATAAAGAGTCGTAAGATAAGACATTCTGCAAAATATAGGATTTTTAGGTCAAATATTTGCCTAGATATGAATTTTTGAAGTTTTTTTTTTTGTGCCACGCCCCTTTTTTGACGTATTTTCTTGAATATCTAATCTCCTAATCAATCAAATGGAACCAAATTTGTTTTCCCCATGTATTTTTTTAAGCTGAATCCAAAATTTCCAACGAAATTAGTCTAGGACTAATAGTTTTATAGTAATAGACAGCATGTAAGCATTTAGGAAAAAATTTAAATGGCCTTGTGGGCCAACATTTAAAACTTTGAGATTTTAACCCAAGTCTAAAAAATGTCTAAAGTAACTGATAAAAAAAAATCAAGATAGTGTTTTGTTCCTGAGCTTAGAAAAAAAATCGCAAAGTTGGTACTCTTTTCGAATCTCGTAAATGAAATATTCAAAAATTATTATTTTGTCACTGCATATTTATTTAGTAAATTCAAGTTATCTCTTGCTTTAGTCACAGCTCTGTAAGCAGTAAATCTCACTTATAACAGGTAATAACCCAGGTAAAACCCATATTTTCAAACTGAATATAGTTTGAGAATAATCAACTTTGCGATTTTTTTTCCTAGATATGAATTTCCTTAATGGTTACTTTTTTTATTTTATGTAATTCCTCAAAAAAATTTTTTTTAGAAATTTATAAAATTAATTTCCTATATTTTTATACAAATGCATTACGTGACGATAGTAAATATTTCCAACAACGATGTAAATAAATAATGAAATGGATCCAAACATTATTTCGTTTCTTTCTGATACTTATTTACCTACTTTGGATTTATTTTGAAGGCTGTCAGTCCTCAATCAAATGATGGCAAAGGCTTGGCTTCGAAAAGTCATCTCCTAATGAGAAAACCTTTGGGAAAAGTGAAATACTTTGTCTGAAAAAAATATCATTGGAATTGCATTTTAAGAAAGGGGTGCAAATGTTAAACGAAACCAAGAAAATGTTGCTGGGCATTTGAGAAGAGGAGAGTAGATTTCTATGTCGGCATTTCCAATAGATCAATGTCTTAAACAGGATTTATCTCATCAATTCTATTTCCTTTTGGATTAGAAATCAGATAAAAAGAAAAACAAAGTTAACAATAACTTTGATAATTTCTTACAATCTATGATTTCTTTAATGGTACTAATTTTTTTTTCGTGAAAAACATAACGCCTACATTCAAATTCAGGTAACCCCGTTGATTGCGAAAGATACGTTCCAGAGAAGGTCACAACGAGCGAAATTTTGCAATCAACGGGGGATTTAAAAAAAAAAAAATCATTTTAGAGTATGAAAAAACACTTTATTGATAAAATAAATATTATTAAAATGAAAATAAATGTTTTATGTAGCATAAAAGTAATATAACTTTGAAAAGAAACTGAAAAAAAATATTATTTAATCATTTTGTTCCGCTTTGCAAAAAAGAATCTAGTGTTCCTTTCTGGCCTGTCTACTTTTATTATGTAAAATTTGTCGATAACCGTCAAATAATCCATTACAACTACGCTTTACAGCACTTATTCGCTCTTAATCGTCGTCCTTTTCTTCTAACAACTCCATGCATTGACTGTTAAGACCTTTTCGATGATTTTGATCAAAAAATGTGTCGCGGATTGAATACGTGCTTACGCATATATTATCGTCAAAATAAGTAGCACGAAAATAGTGTATAATCTATATTACAAAATCTTTTATTTCTCTGTCTGTCTGTCCGGCGCAATTTCCTGAGCGAATGGAAAACAGAAATAATTTTTACAATGAAACGTCCGCGACAGGAATCGAACCTACAACCTTCTGATCCGTCTTATCCATTAGGTCAAGGTGACTACTACTCACTTTATATTGTTTTTTGACTTATGTGTCCTTCCCCTTTCCCCCATCATTAAGAAATATATTCAATCTTTTTTTTTTGAATCAAGATTTTTTATTTATTTCCGTCTGTTTATTTTTAATTCGAAAATGACAATTAGAACTATAATTGCCGAAATGTTGGAATATTTTAAATATAATATTTTTACTTAACCAAATTCTATGTGATATTGAAAAACAAGCACATGTATCTGAGAGATGTTTGAATAAAAAAAAGAGTCAAGAAAGACTCCTTCTGCTCCGAAGTCAGACGTCTTAACCAATATTAAGTCCAGGAGGACTACATTCTAATCTATATAAAAAAATAACAATATATCATAGATATATGATTCACAGGCTGGTTCTAAAAGCAGTCGTAGATTGAGAGAATATAGGCATCAAAAATTAAATTAAAAAAAAAAAAAAACTTTAAAAAAATTTAGTTTTAGTTTACTTGATGTAATTTGTGTGTGTGTGTGTGTGTTTTTTTTAATAAATAAAAAGTTGTTTTCCGTTGTAAATGCGAGGCTTCCGGAGCGAAGTGACGGGTAGCCGACTAGTTTATTATAATTTGTACATAAAAGCAACAAAAACACCAATATTATTTTTTTTAAAAATAAAAAAAAAAAGATCGCAGTATAACGAATTTGCACTCGCCGGGATCGTAATCAACGGGGATTACCTGTACTAATAATAAAGAATAATTCAATATAAAAATAAATATATATTTCTAAGAAAATTAGACTTGACTAAAATTGTTTATCTATTCGATATATATTCCTATTCAAGAGATACAATGTAAGAATAAGACGTATTATTATTTTACCTTACTTTGAAGGAAAAAAGAATTATACAATGACAATCTCCGCGTCAACAACTGTTAAATAGTGAAGGATTCTTCTTAATAACTATTTACGAATATTTATAAACAAACAACTGATCTGTTTCGTATTTAATTATTTTTAATTTACTACTTAATAATAGTAAGAAATGATGATGTCTTGGAAATTTCACCTCCAAATGGAGATAAGAATCTTAAAGCCAGTTGACACGTGACTATCAGTTGACACGTGATTTAAAAACCATTCGACTTTTAATTTAAAATATTTTCTTCCAAAATTAAAGGCGATAAATGGAATACTGGTGATTTTTATAATAAGTATGCTCTTATTCTATATCCTTGTGTTCATTAATGACTTTTAAATTACTAAATCAATACATAAGGGATGAGATTACTCAAATACTAAAGCTATAGGAATCCAGTAAAACAAACACAAAATTAAATGAATAACAACAGCTTAAAAAAAAAAAATACTTAAAATAGTAAACATTTTTTTTTTTTTAGTAATCTGTTTAATAATAAATTATTTACTTCATTGGAATTTACAAATCTATTCCTAATCGTAATCTCAAGCGTCAGATCTCAAAAGTAACCCATCTAATAGATTACTTCGGCCTAGATAGACATTGGAACGCCGAATAGAAATATAATTCCTATCTCCATCGCACGCAGGAATTTTGCATAATGTGGAAAATAGACAATGAGGGAAAAAAGAATGTTCAGCTGGAATAAATAAGATGTCAACCAATTGAAGGACTCATTAGAAAAGAGCCCAAATCCCATCTTCAGTAGTAAACTGGATTTAAAATGAAAGATGATTTTAATCTCAACTTTTAACTTTTCTTTGAAAATCACTAAAGTAGAAATAATTTTTCAAGTCTTGCAAACAGAATTACTAATAAAGCCAACATCAAAAGTTAGTGGAAAACAGATCCATCCTTTGGCTTTTGAAAGCTAAATGCTGATTGGTTGGTTATTGCCAACTTGAACCAATAAAAAAAATCATCTAATCCAGCTTTAATGACCTATCAAAGGTAGAACAAAGTCTTTTATCGGGGGGAGGAGGGGGATAGGATTTTGTTTCAGGGCAATTACAGTTAGATATCCAACTCCAACAGCCAATATTCTTGTAAATGGCAAACTAGTTTTTTCGTGAACTGCTTTTATAAAACATAATGCAAATATAAATAAAATATATCCGAAATTTTACAAATCAGTAAAGAAATAAAACGAATTTAGAAATTATTGTTAGGTGATAACCCTATTTTATATTTTAGAACAGCTGAAGCTTAATTCAAATGGAATAAAATAAAAACGCCGTTTCCACAACCAAAGAAAGAAATGATCATAACGCTTCCAACGACGAATAAATAAAACAAATACATTAATAAATAAAATTGACATTTAAAAATATTTAATTCACAATAATAATAGGAGGACGATCAAGAAATTACAATAATATATAACAATGTAAATATTATTACATTTCTTTATGAACAATTTACGTCAATTCAGTTTTTCAACAAAGCATATCACTGCTATAAAAAGAATTACTAACTATAAGGTTTATACAAACGTTCGTGAAGTTATTCTTAGTTCAAATAATAATTAACAAAGTTCAAATTATCTCAAATAGTTAAGAATAAAAATTCAAGCATTAGTAGGTTATCTCCCGTGTATAGTTTGATCTACATAGATTTTTGAACAAGAGGTATGTTGAGATTGATGTTAGATGAAGTATACTTCGGTTCTATCATAGCTTGTATACGAAATTCTTGGCGACGAATTGATTGTGACTGTTCTTTCGAGTGAAGATAACTAAATTCTGATAACTTGTGACTCTAGACAATGCAACGTACAGTTGTCCGTGAGTGAAGGCATCGTTCTCCAAATAGATGGCAACTTTATTTAGAGTCTGTCTTTGAGCTTTATTGATAGACATCGCATAAGAAGGTCTGATTGGAAATTGTCTTCTTGTGAAAGTGAATGGAAGTAGATTATCGCTTGGTTGCACAGATATTTGCTCAATATTTTTGACTCTTTCTTTCTCCTTTCTTCCTCTTTCTCTCATTGCCCATCTCGATACTGTGAATTATGGTTGATGCTTTCAGCGTCATCCATGAAGTTCCGGGTATCGGTTCCATATATAGTTTGATGTTATTTGATGAATTAGTTGAGAACTCTATTTATTCTATTTTATTCGTTTTTGCATGAACTCATCATTTGATAGCGCGCCGAGAGAATAAAATATTTGTGTCAAAACAAACAAATTTTGAAGTTCATCCATACTCATTGTGAATCTGTCGACTTCATCGCAACAATGAACTATCCCAACAATTGCGCCCTTTGCATTTGTCGACTTCCACGCAACAATTATCCAGGCACACAACAATTCCACCGACAATTATCCCGGCACGACCTTGTCCATTCTTGAACTGCGGCGAACAATGGAAACAATGTTTTTGCAATTGTTAAACTGCACCGGACAATCGGAAAAGAAAGATTTTATATAGTAATATAGATTCAAGAAGTTAAGAATAAAACTAACAAAAAAAAAAAAAAACAAACCAATAAACTTAAAGAAAGCTATTTTTTATTAATTTGGAAGACAAAACAAATACGACGAAATCATATTGGTGATTTTTTGAACTATCGTTATATTTAAAACAGAAAACTAAGATAAATATATGATTCTAATTTTAATTTAAATATTTACTTTGGTGTCTGTATTCTGTTGTCAGTCCGTCAATTCTAAGTACTCGGTGGTTATAATTTAAACTGATTCTACTCTCAACAACCTGGATGATAGGTTGTAATGATAGATATTCTAATTAGAATATGCGGACGCGATTTCCGATGAAAAAAAAAAGTTCAACTTTTTGCCACAAAGTTAAAATATGGCGCTTTAGGGCGAAAAACATAAGACCTGTTCATTATTAGGCAATTTCAATATGTGCTCCAGCTAGGTTAGTGCATGCTGCATTAACGGTTGCGCGCAGCATTTCCGGTGGAATGTCAGCGATATGCCACTGTATGCTTGACTTTACATCAAGCAGAGACCAAGCGCGACCCAAATAGACGCTATCTTTCAGATATCCCCAGCCAGAAGTCACATTGATTTGAGTCCGGAGATCGTGCAGGCCAAGCATTTGGAAAACCTCTGCAGATTATTCGATCATTCGTGAAGGTCGCACGAAGCAGTTCTTTCACTTGTCGACCAGTATACGGTGTTGCTCCATCTTGCATGAAAACAGTGGTTTCTAAACAAATTAGTTCTTACAAGGCAGGAATCACAAGGAGTTCACTGTAACGTATAGTCGTAACTGTACACCTTACAGGTCGTTGAGGTGTGATCTCTTCGAAGAAAAAATGGTCCGAGAATAAAATGGTTTGCTTGCAATGACTGCTGGCATTTCAGACCTACTGTGTAGCATCATATTTTTGCCTAGTAGCGAAAAGTTGAACTTTTTTTTTCAGCGGAAATCGCGTCTATCAAGCGTCATTGGTAAATATTCATTAAATAACCGGTTCTGTGGGATACTGAGAGATTTAATTATTACCACCCCCGTACATCTACCTATCTTAATTACGTAACTGAGATAGCGTGATGTATCGTAATTGTCCTTTCAATCAACACCTGCAATGTGACTTCGTTGTAGACAAAATTTGATTTTTATTTGGTCTTTCTTCACTCCTTTTCTTTTCTTCCTAACCAGGCGATGAGCGGCATTACGGAAGAGGAAAATAGAACCCTCTATTTTTTTCGGTTGGAAGAAAAGACCCCATTTGTTTTTGGAAGGGAATGTTTAATCGCTCCTCTGTCCCGCCAAAAAACTTAGTTACGTCACTATCGCTTCCTGTTTCTAGAATTTTTCTTTATTCTTTCAATCTTGTTTCTTTCTTCTACTTGTTTGTTTCAAAGTCTACTTTTTCGAAACCACTTGGCTAGACTTTGTATATTTTCTGCATTTCATATATTTCTATTATCTTTCCTTGCTTTTTTTTTTTTTTAGTCAACATCATTATATTTGGAATATTTCTGAACTTCTGAATTTTGTCTATTTATTATTATATTTATAAATATATATATATTTTTTGATGATCGTAACTGATCTAAGGAATATCTAAAATACTGATCTTGTTTTCCGTTGATGCAAAACCTCTCATTGCAGGATGAGTCCAATAACAAAACGGTTTAATCTGCTGCTATTTATTTTATTAAGTTTCAAATAAAATATTTCAGACTAAATGTTTAATAATTTTTAAACCTATTTACAAAGTTGCAAAAAGTTTCGTTCATTGCTTCAAAAATTATTATGAACTTTAGATAAATAGAAGCAATTGTCTTTTCTTTACAAAATAGACAGAGGTTGTTTGTTGATAAAAAAAATCACCAATTAAAAATTCACGATGCTTTATCTGAGGGTCAGTGTTTGTGGTTAAAATCGCTTAAACTCATTGATTAGTTAATACATATTAAAGTAATGGAACTAGGTTTTATTGTTTTTACAAATTTAGGATTTTTTAACTAAAATTAAAGCAACAGAAAAATAAATAAATAATACCTAAATAAAGATATTACGAGGGAAAAAAAATCAGATATAAGAACTTTTAAATCAGCTTAATTTTGCTTTAATCAACCTATTGCAAATTTGGCTTAATTTTGCAATAAAATAAAAGAATATTAACTTACAATAAATTAATGTTAAAAGTAGAATGAATAAAAAAAGGTAAAGAATCAACTTAAGAACTAGTTAACTTCTATCAACGCGGGAATATTTCAAAAACCGGTACGTAATTACGTCTAAGTGATCAGAATCTTTAAACATTATCAACTGTTAAAAAAAAAATATTATTATTATTATTATTCTATATCAAAATATTGTAATACTGTTTTTTATGAGAATTCCGATGTTGATTAATTATAACCTGTAAATAAATTACGTCGATAGCTGCTGAAAAGAAGATCTCATTTGTAGTTCCAGGTCGAGTAGCAAAAGATTTAAGGATAAAAATTAAGAGATTCAACTTCTATTTCTTTTTATATCGATCTGTTAATATTAAAAAAAGTCTTAACATCATGAACTTAAGAAGATTAAATAAATCTTCATATTCTTCCAATTTCTTTTCAGTTTCAAATCAAATAATAATAGTGTAGCTAATTTTTGTTTCAGTTCTTTTATCGCTAAATAGCATTCGATATTTTTACGATTTCCAAATAAAAATTGAGCTCCTTTCGTAGTTGGAATCCGTAAGTTAGCTTCCTAATTCATTTAACTTTATTAATTAATTCAAATCCCCTGTTTTATTAGGCGCACTTCATTCAACGATTCAGGTGATGGTTTAAAGCTAAAAATGTAATTAAAGTATAAAATGATTTATCGATAAAACATCCAACTTTTAAATTTTTGGCTATAAGTTTGCAAAATATCCATTGGATATAAATTGACTTTTATTTTAGTAATAAAGTTCATCATTCCGAAATAGTAAATTTCTCAATAAAAATTATCAACTTTTTTGTTTCACGTCCTGATTTCCTATCTCTGAAAACAGTCTGTTGTTTCGACAGAGAGGTAACAAAAGAAAGACAGCAGCAGTCCCATCTGGTTCCCAGGCAGTCTAAACTTATAACCATCCAAAAGAACGACATTAGATGGAGGGGTGATTGATCATTCTTTAAATTATTCGGGTTCCAAGTAGAATTAGTGAAAGATAAAACAAAAGATTGAGAGTTCTACTGATAGTTTTGTTTTATCTTTATTAATTATATTATTATTTTCTAAATAAATCCTTTACAAAAGCCGGTTTTACCTTTAGAAAACTTGAGCTTTTGCGTAAGGGCTCGAGCGAGAACCCATCTGTAGAGGCAGATCTGCTAAATACGGGAATCTGAATTTTATTATTCAAATTAGCTTGGTGTCATATAAGACAACAGACCATACTTTCCTAGCAATTATTTAAGAATTCTAAAAATACTTAAGTAGACTTTGTTTCAAATATCTATACTCATAACGTTTCAGTCGATATTGCCTTAATATGTCATTGGAGCACGAAAGGATTTAAATGTTTTAAATTTGCATCTTTTTTTTTTCCGTCTAAACACACGTTTTATTTTCATTACGTTAAGCAATTGATTTTTTTTCGCTAATTAGAAGCATTATTTATTGATATTTTAAAAAAATGATTCTACCACTTTGACAGTGGATACTAAGTGGTTGATCTTTTGTTACAGGATGCTGTTGCGATGGCGGTCTTGTCACCGAACGTGGCTCCATCTGTTGTTCTTCTGTCTGGTGCTTTGGCAGTTCTTTTTTCTTGTCACTCATCGTGGTCAGACGGAACAGCCAATCAATCACAACCGCCGAATTAAAAATGTCATTCGCAAAGAAGATAAGTCCTCAACCAATGAGGATTATAATGTTGTATTTTATACAGGTGAGACAACTCCACTTATTTTAAATTATTATCTTTAATGGATAAATAATGATAAATTAATATACCACTTATCTTGCGCAATTCCTGAAATAGTAAGTTATTACAATTACGAATATTCTCTATAACTAAAAATTTTAAGCACATAAATATTGAGTCTCCTATTTCGCAAAAAAAAAAAAAAAAAAAAGAAATATTTTTTTTCGATCTTGAGCCGAAGTTTTTGTGTATATATATTATACACTGGTTATTATACAGTGGCTTTATAAGACTGTAGCAGACACGAAGCCAGGGTTTTGTTAAGGGGAATTCATTACATTAAATTTTTATAACTGACTTTGCTTTCTTTCAATGAAACTTTAAAAGTAAAACGATCTTAATACCAAATATCTACGACGAGAGTAGGTTCTTTGAATTTCATCATTTACACACACTTTCTTTTCTTTTTTTATTTCCTGAAGGGGGAAGGGTGGGGGGGGTCGTGCCTGACTGTAGGCACTGCTACCGAATTGTTAGGAATTAGAACCCCCTCCCCTCCCATTTCATCCGAAAATGGAAGAAATCTAGGATTTTGGATCTGGTTTTTGTTCAGCTGGAAGTTCATCCGTTTGTCTGTAAACACTCCCCCACCCCCATCAAGAAACACACGACTTTTGTTTTTGTTTTTGTTTTTTTGGTTGAAGTTGAATACGATCATCATCATAGCCCCTTACATTTTCAAGTCCTGACTAAGCTTATAAGTTATTGCTGTAGCTGCTGCCACCTGATGACCATCACCGGAGTTATCGCTTTTAACTGATTTCAAGAGAATTTTTTAACAGAAACTTTATATCAGATTTTTTTTTTATAAATCTGATAATAAAATATAAAATTTGTAAAATATGTTAATGAAAAAAGTGGTCAAAATTTTTTCGTACAGTAGAATAAAGTTAAATCTATTAATAAAAAACCCCACTAAATTATCATTTTGATGATAATAAGTTATGAATTAATTAATAGTATATAAAAATCTGTGTAAAACTTTAAAGCTATAAAACAAGAATTAAAAAAAAAAATTCTCAATTTTCTCTTAAAAGTTTATCGTTGTGAAGAAGAATGTAACACCTCCAAAAATTAAAACTAAAATAATAAATTTAAAATAAAAATAGGAAAATTCATGTGTCAGTCTCCGCTGGCCTCAAATGAATTTCCTTCAGCATAAACATTCATTTAAGCTTAACAAATGCGAAGATGTTTTGTTAGAATTGGATGAATCTAGCTTCGGAATAAATCAAGTAATAAAATATAATGAAACAGCCTTTTTGGATATGAGAATTGCAGTTTAAGCTTCAACTATTTGGATGCGCTATCCATGTATGTTTTTTAACATTTAAAAGGTTCCTGATGTCAAATTCAAAATCGTTGCGGAGTGAATTGAAGTTTCCCCAAGAACCAAAACATTCAGTTGTCAAATGGATTTAAACATTGCGCCCCAAACATTTACATGTTTTTAATTTCGTAGAATTAAATCAATGATAAGAAAAATTCATTGCGCCCCAAACATTTACATGTTTTTAATTTCTTAGAATTAAATCAATGATAAGAAAAATTATCATTACTTTTATATTACTTTAATTAATTATATTACTTTAATTAAAAATTATATTACTTTAAGAAAAAGGAGTGTCATTATTAAGAATCGCCAAAGAAATCAGAGACTGACGATTCTTTCTCCCATTCTGCCAATCTCACACCCTTGAGAGAAATTTAAAAATACAGTATAGTCTCGATATCTCGAAGTCGAAGGGACGCTAAAAAAAAAATTCGAGATAGCGAGTTTTCGAGATAGCAAGGTCATAACGAAAACATAAAAATTCCCATACTAACACAAGATATGGAATAATATTCTAAAAATTAGTCTTGATACATGAGAATAAGTATAAATATGTAATGATAATTGACAATAAGTCTAAAAACAGCAATTATAATTTTAATTTTTAAAAGTAGTCGAAAACAATTTACATTAAATTGAAAAGAATTACCGTAGTAAAAAAATACAACGAACTTACATAAATTTCTTACATGAATTTCTTAAAAAAGTCCAGTATCGTGGCCTGGCGACATCTCTTTTGAAATTGTTCTTCAACTAATTTTTCTATTTGAAAAATAGCGGCAAAGTTATCGTTTTCCACGAGATATACTAGCGGACACCCTCCTTCCCCCAGACACATTTTCCGATTTTTCCGGAAAAATTCATTTTTTACTTCGAAAAATATTCGACATAACAAGGTTTTGAGTGAAAACTCTTCGACATAAGAATTAAAATTAACATTAGATGAATATGTAATATGAAGGGGAAAAATAATTTTTCGACATATCAAGAGTATACTGTACTTTAGAATGAACCACACGCATATTTAAAATGAACAACTTCAAAAATAAAAGCAGCTTAGAAAGACAGGAAATAATATAAGACATCTCTTAAAGATAATGTTAATATCCCTGCCCTCAAGAACTCTTTATATCTTATATTTATCAAGATTTTCTTTAGATCTCTAAGAAAATATTGGTAAATATAAAATACAGTCGGACCTCTATTTAACGAACCTCTATTTTGCGAATTTCTCTATTTTGCGAACTTTTCTTTGGAACCAAGAACATTTTGTTAATTTCTTCGTAAATTTGGAGGTTATTTCTTCAATAACCTCCAAATGGCGAAGTGCATTTTCTATTTAACGAACTTTTTCGTGGTATCTATTTTTTTTTCGCCTTGAAATGTTCTTATTATCAACATTCCCTTAAAGGAAATGAAAGAAATTTGGAAACAGGTGAGGGAAAAAGAAAAAATTAACGATGATGTGCTGATTGATGATTATTTTTCACTTGATTTTGAAGTTGAGACCTCGGAAACACTAACTGAATCGCATATTTTGGACAGTGCGAAAAAATAAAAACAATACAGCTATGAATTGCGGTGACGATGAAGATGATCAAAATGGAAATGATCATGATGCAGAAATAAAAAAAACAAACCTTCTTATGCTAAAATCATTTGAAACAATCCGACGCGGATTACAATTTGAAGAAATACTGAAGGGGTTTTTAGTGCATTGCAAAGATGCGAAAGGTACTATGAGCGAAAAAAAAACCTCAGACAAAATTAACAGACTCAGGTAAAATTAAAGTACGCATCTAGTATGTTTCATATCATTGAAATTATTACTTTTTTTAATAATATTTATTGTTTATGTATTTTAAATCTGTTTTATGTAGTTTAAAGTAATTTTAAAAGGTGAATGTAATGAAGTGGGGGAGTTTGGTGGCTTTACAATAATAGTTTTATTTAACTGTTCTATTCTTAAATTATACAGAGTTTAATTTACTGATTTAATGGAACGAAACGTTACAATAGAGTATCGGCTCGATACTCAATTACTAAATTATACAAATAATTCTAAATTACTTAATACTCAAATAAGGTTGACTCTCCGAGAAGTATTCTAATCTTCACTTCGAGATTCCGCTGACAGGCTCTTCGGTTCTTGTTGACCGTACGAATAGAGTGAACTGCGGTGGCTTCTAAACGCAGACGGGTCCCTTGTTTCGGCGACTAATGCTTCCATCAATTTTACTCGGCGACCACACGTCTCGTATTCCGGGTAACGTCTTCTTGCCGGCCGCTCCGTTCCCTCTCGTCTTCTGTCGACTCGCCTATCACGTGTCAGCTATCCGTCCAACCTCATGACGAACTCCCCTCTACTTCACTGTCCTAGTATCCACTTATGGCCGTCCATTTATAGGGGTTCGCTACCAACCTAATTTACATAATTAACTTTGCAAATAATAAAAGAAACATGATTTGACAGATTGCAATTACACATAATTATTTAAATAATTAAACATAAATAATTATCATAAATACCTCATTACAGTGAATCTCTATTTAACGAATTTTCCATATAACGAACTTTTTTTCGGAATTTAGCGACTTCGTTAAATAGAGGTCCGACTGTATAGAGTTCTTGAGGGCAAGAATATTAATTTTATAGTTTACTTGCATGATAATATCCTAAAAAACAACGAATGCACTTCACTTCATTTTCAACATTGTTTTTCATATGATAGTATTTTTTGAAAATAAATGTACCTAGAAAGTCCACGTACAAACGCAACATTGGAGAATTTACAAAGATGTACTACGGTTTGTCATCTCGCATAAGAAAAGAATCCTTATTACGAAACAATATTATCAGTAATATTATCGCTAGACTTTATACTACGAATTGGATATAACAGTGATTCTATAACATCATCCTTCAGTCAATGCCCGGAAATGAATCGTTTAATGATTCAATAGGACTTCGTATTCTCCTGCTCAGTTATTCCGTTCTGGCTTTAAATTGTCAATGGAAGCAAATTTTATCGCTTTTGAGTGAACAGATAAAATTCTTCTGAGTCTATTTGTGACTAATTGACAGGTGCTTTTACTGGAGTTAGTTCATCAACAATTTTCGGCTGTGGAACGAAGTGAAAAATTGCGACTCTTCCGCTGCGACCGAGTGCCAATAGAACAAAACGGTCAAGGATTCAGAAAGATGATAGATTTGTTCGATTCTTCTGCTTCACATTCTTCTACCATTAAGTTTCAATTTTCTCACAGTTTTGAGATTTCACGATTCTTGTGATTTAATGGCTTTGGTGGATTTTTCGCATCTAACTTACATTTAATTCTACACATATCAAAAGCAATCTCTCTTTTAATAATTACTAGGCCTATCACTGAAGTTTGACCTTCGTAGAAAAATAGTTTGTAAGTCATTTTGTTGAATCACAAAAGCGACGATCAATTACAATATATGTATGTATAAATAACTATTTTGATTTTTTCGACGTCCATTTCATCCAGTCGTCCTGTTGAAGACCTCTAGTGACCATTGCATCTCTTCCCTCTTCTTCTGTCAGTAATGGTTCACTGACGCATCTTGATTCCTCCATCCTGTCTCGTACCAACATAAACGTTTAATCTCAATATTAGTTTTTTCTCATCTTCATTTCTTCGCTTTTCACCTCATTTTTTAATATGTTCGAGTCTTGATTCTCCACTACTTCTTCTCAAAAATCCATTTCTAATGTTCAAACGCCTATCTTTGTTATATGTGGCTATTTAATACCCATATCTCGGATCCTGAGGTTGTAATTCTCTCCACGATTGATCTGCATTTCATATCTTCAGTGTTTTGTTTTGTTTTTTTTGTTTTTTTTTTCTCGTTCCCAAGAATAGAATTCAAATTAACTAATCGCCCATTTACCCTAACTGATCTTATTCTTTATTAATTTACCCTAACTGATCTTATTCTTTATTAATTTACCCTAACTGATCTTATTCTTTATTAATTTACCCTAACTGATCTTATTCTTTATTAATTTACCCTAACTGATCTTATTCTTTATTAATTTACCCTAACTGATCTTATTCTTTATTAATTTACCCTAACTGATCTTATTCTTTATTAACTTACCCTAACTGATCTTATTCTTTATTAATTTACCCTAAGTGATCTTATTCTTTATTAATTTACCCTAACTGATCTTATTCTTTATTAATTTACCCTAACTGATCTTATTCTTTATTAATTTACCCTAACTGATCTTAGTCTTTATTAATTTACCC
>JAFIDM010000004.1:65464938-65511045 GCA_023159025.1 Thereuonema tuberculata
TACCCTAACTGATCTTAGTCTTTATTAATTTACCCTAACTGATCTTATTCTTTATTAATTTACCCTAACTGATCTTATTCTTTATTAAGTTTTTGAGTAAATTAACGCATTGAACAATGTTTCATTTTATTTTGCCCTAAGTTAATAAGGTTTGTTTTTTTTCTAGCGACTTAAAAGTAATATCCCAAAAGTTGATTTGATTTCTACATAATCTAAGTAAGAATTTACAAAAACGCCATAAATTAATGGGTATTATGAAAAAACGGCGCAGTTTTATTTTCATTTTTAAAGACAGAAATATACAGTAGTTGTCTTGCAATCTTATTCCCTGTCTGCCCTTTAAAAGGAATATTTATTTATTTATTTATTTATTGTTATTTTTTCAATCAATTTTCTGATCGCGCCTATAACAGCAATGCGAAAAATAGTTTGCAGTCCCTAGACCAGATATAGGGAATCGTATCGGTTTATTCAAATGAATTGTCGTAGCTCGATTTTAATATAAAAACTTATTGTCGTGTTAATTAGGAAAAATACAAAGACTCCAGTTAGAATTAGTATCAAAACTTATTTACTGGTAAATAAAAAAAAACAAAAACAAATAATAAACTAAGTGTTTCTTATTATTTATTATAAAAATTTAAATACTAAACTAAGTGTTAAGATTAATGTTTCATTTGATTTAATGTTTATGGATTTGAAGTTCACTCAGAAATTATAATCAATCAACGGATGTAAAACAGTGAAGATAAATAAATAAATAAATAAATAAATAAATAAATAAAAGAAATCCTTGAGACAATTAGGAATGAGTACTTCGTCCAAAAGAGATGAAACGTTAGAGGTTTGTGATGAATTGGTACCTGTACGTTACTGTTACAAAATTGGAAAGAAAAAAAGTTCACGACAATTATCTCCTCCGCCATTTGAATGCCAGTTCCTCGACTGTTTATTGTCAAGCAGTTGATGTTGATGGATGGAAGGCCAAGGGTGTTTTTTGTTTATCTTTATTTTAATTGCAGCATCAATATTTTTTGTTTTTTGTTTTTGGAAAAATAACATTAATAATTGTTCAGGAGATTATTTTCCCTCTCACTGCATTGAAATTTGGATAAAAAAATAGTGATGAAATGCAGTATTTATTACTTTTTTATGACTGAATATGAAGAAATATAATTTTGGTCAGGAGTTGAATTATTTCTGTGCTGCTTAATTTCGTGAGGTGACTGTCACGTGTTTCTTAACTTAACTCCTTAAATATAATTAAGTGAATGAGTAAAACGCAAAGAAATAAAGCAAGATTTGTCTGTTTACAAACTGTTTTTGATATTAAATAATAGTTAAAAATTCTCAACTTCGCTAAAACATAATAATTATTTTCTTTTTCTACAAAAAACGGCTTGTTTATTAGTTAAGATCTTTAATGAATATTTAAATGAATTCTACTTATAGACATCTTACTATATTAGTAACTAGCTGTACCCGGTATGCGTTGCAATGCCACTCGAAGAAAGAAAGTGTTTGTGTTTTAATTCTGTTTATTGAAGTGTTTTTGGATACACAATATTTTTTGTTTTTCCGTCTGTTGCATACACGAATAAATCAGAAGGTTTTCCGACGCGTGAGCAGGCCACATACAGCTGTTCATGTGTGAAGCATGGATTTTCCAAATTTAGTCCACACACTTATAGCGATTGTCCCTATGCTTTGTTGATGGTCATTGCAAATGGGAGTCGCACCGGAAACTGCAAACGTTGAAACCGGAAATACACTCATTTGTTGTAACGACTCGCCCACCAGATATTGTAAAATGGTTCTACTAATTCAGAAACCTTCACAACAACTCAACAAAGTTTCATCGCAATCTGATGAATGGTATAGGAACGCATACGGGACAAACAAACAAAGAAACATTCATTTTTATATATTAAGATAAAGAGGGTTTTTTTATTTTTTTACTTCAGTTATTTAAAAACTAGATAGGTTTTAATATTTAAAACAAATCTTGCTAAAAGTCTAAAGGGAATTTTTAGAATGTTATTAATAATAAATCTGTCTTCTATCAGTACAATTTTTCAGTTCATAATTTTTTTATAATTTCGTTTTTTTATTTTGATAGCTTATCAACACTAACAATGACATTGACTTATCTTTTATTTTATTTATATTTTTTATTTATTAGATTGCCACAACAATGAATTATGATAATTGTTCCTTGTTAAAGTGATTGAATAGAAAGAAAGAAAAGTATTGTTAGCGATTGTTTTCTCAAATCTAATTATTCAGTGAAAATGCATGAAATTAGTTAGTTAATATTTTAATTAAGTGTTTTATGCTTTTAAAATATATATTTAACTGATGTTGGTTAATGGTATATTTGAACTATTATTATTATACAACGTATGTTTATTATTTTTTTATAAAAAAAAAATCCTTATAAAACTCATGAGTTGAATGAATTGAAGAAAACCATTTTTTTATAAAATTGTAATTTCATTCTTATTTCAATCAAAAAGGCTTTTCATTAAGAATGGAAAATTATCAGTTTTAAAGAATTCCATATTAATTACGCTTTGATTTATTTCTTACTAAAAAACCAAATCTTTTGTTCAGATTTTCTTTATTTTTGACTTGTTTAAAATTTTCCCAGTTTTATAGGAAAACTAAGAGATGACTCATTCTGTGATTCACGGATTTTTCCCGAATTATTTCACTGGGCAAAACCCAGAGGGAAGACAGAAGGGGAAAACATGAAAAGGGGAGGAGGGGGATGCGCACGTGTCTCTGGGCTGGTTAAAGTCAGTGGCTACAAAACGAAATAACCTTTTTTCTCCAGAAAAAAATATTTAAATGCTATGTTAATTAAATGGGTTTCGACTGAAGGTCATTTTCTTTAAGTTGGAAAGTGTAATTATAAAAAGAACTGTAGCTGCTATTAAGTGGAAGCTCGAGGCCTTGCATTGGATTTATTTTTTTATTTTTTTACCATGAAGTCAGCAGAAACATTCGAATAAAAGTAATAAAGCAGTAGATGGTTTTTTTTTTTATATATATTTTTATATTTATATTTAATATGGATTGTCCCTTTAATGGAATCTTAGTCATTAATAGTTGATCACAATTCAATTTAAAACAAATTAACTAAATTTTATTAATAAATTTGAAATAAATAAACTCAACATTGTAACTTTGCTAGTTATAATAATTAACTTTTGTAATAAACGATATATGTGTTAAATACATTAAGGCAAATTATAAATAACTTTTTAGTTAATATTTTATTCGTTAATATTTAGTTAATATTTTTACACAAAATACAGAGTAAAATTATCTAAAATGTATAAATCACATTAAGAAATACATTGGTTTTAACACTTTAACATGATTAACTGTTAAATATTATTATTATTTAATCTCTAAATATTTTAAGTTTTTATGGACCACTGGTTAATTTTGTTTCTTGATTTTTTTTTTGTCCGTCTGTAAAACTTGACTCAATGAACATAGAAACATCGACTGTTAAAAAACGTTTTCCAATGAAATAAGCCTATCTAGAGGAGTTTGACAAATAAGTCAGTCTTTGGTCTGTTGGAAACTTTCTGAACCCTAAGGCTTTCTTTCTTTTTTTCCTGTTTACAACGAGGAACTTAATCAAGATTAAAGAATTTATTAAAGACTGAAGGAACCCTTGTGAGTTTCTCTCACACCACTCGGGGATTTCCCAAGCGAAGTGAAATAAAAAAAAATAAATAAATAAAGCTGAAAGTAAAAATAAAAAGAAGAAGCCAATGATTGGCCATTTATGTTTTGTCTTTAGAATATAGTTCCTTAATTTTTCTATTATTTATAGTAGATGAGTCAATTCGTGTCAAGCGTCCATTTAATGCTGCAGATTCTGTCGTGTATAAGATTAACAATTTATGAGTTTGGTGGGGGTCAGTCACAGGTGATGAGTTTCAGACACGAGTAAAACATGGCCGCCAATGGGGTCAGATAAGGATTGACTAGATCTTGTTTTACTTTGACTCAGATACCTTTTATTGATAGATCTATGTTAGGATAATCAATTCAATAATGCCTTAAAACTCCTCGTGAGAAAATTCAGCATTGAATTTTAATACCAACAACATAAGTTCAAATCTGTTTTTATTTTTTAAATCCAAGTGTCACTTTCCTGTCTACTTATAATTGTAGAAATTATATATGAAATAAAAAACAAAAATTATTAATGATAAAAGTGATAAAAGAAACCAATTGCTAATTAGGATACTGTAATTCTATTTTAAAAATGAAATTTAAAAAATTTGATTTCATTTGAACAAAAATATCATTAATAATGTATTATAGCGATGTATTTCAAGCCTTGATAAAACATACATATACACACATATCTATCAGTAGAGTATATATATATCAGTCCCCCCTCATGTCTGTTCAACTGAGGTAATTTAAATTGCACTGGATGACTGAATTTTGTAAATCTGAGTGATTTTTAAAAAATAGCGATGAAGACTTAACTATATTAATGCATAAGAATATAATTTTGTATGCAATCAAATCTATTGATGGGATATTTTAATATATATTTTAAACTAAATTCAGATTACGGAATGACAAACTTAGAACAAATTTGTTAGTTCTACCTAACGCAATTCTGTAATTTTATCATTCGGTAATCTTAATTCAGTTTAAAATATCTACATTTGCCCGCCTTTATATATATATATATATATATATATTTTATTTTATGAAATAAAACATGCACTAATAAGTTAAAATGATAATTCATAATTATTAATAAAAATATTCAATAGAAAACCCACCACCATAAGATAAAACAGTTCATAACAAAAAAAGGACACTTTTTTTCTTATAAATTCTGATTTCAATAATTCTGATTTCTTTCTAAGTAGAGATTAAAGCAAATATTACATTGGAAAGAATAAGAAGCTCCAAGATCTTAAAGCCTACTTTCTTTAAAAATGTCTGTCTGTCTTATTTCTAAAGACACGACAAAAACGAAAAGCTAAGGTTTATTTCATCTGTTTATAAAACAAACAGAACAAACTTTGAGTATTCTGAGGAAAAAAAAAAACAACCCACTTTATTTACTGTTGTTGTTGAAATAGGAATAACTTTTTCTTTGGCAAATTCTTGTCCCTTTCTGGCGCCACAAGGACCCATTGGGAAAAGATTGCAGATGGAAAAGTTGGATCATCTCCATGAATAGGCACACGAAGTTTCAAGAAGATCCATGGAATGGGTTGAAATAACACCCACTAAGTAACTGACTAACCTAGAAAAGCTTTAATTTCGAAACTAATTCTTTTTGTATTTTTGTTCGTCATCCAATGTAAAAGGACGTTGATTGTAAAAAAAAAATAGAATCTTTTTTTATATCTTTTTTTATTTAATGGTATAATTACTGTTTTTAGTTAATCTGACATTAAATTTCTAAGAATGTCAGATCAAAATCCCTCTGAAGGTGGGTGGGTGTGAATCCCTAATCACTTCTGAATGAATTCTTTTGAAAGAATCGATGTCTATTTAAGAATTACAGACGTCTTAACTTGAGATTGGATAACTTTAGCGACAAAACGACAAAAATTCCCACAGAAAAGTAATAGAAAAACCTATACATTACAACCAATGGATGATGTCTTAAAAAATGAATTAATCCTTGTAGCTAATCCATTAATTTACTCGTGGCTTAGTAAGGTTAAAGTATGACTATGTGTCAATATAAGTAAATAAGGCTGATTTTTAGTAAAAAAATTTTCAGAAAATGGAATATTATATTGTTTATATTTAGCAAATATCATAATTTGAAAATAAATTTAGGCTTTTCATAATTTTCATTTGTAAAACTTTTTCTGACATCAAATAAAGAGAAAGAAAAAAAAATAAAGGAAAGTAGATTTTAAGTTTTTTGGGGAACTTTTTTTATTTAGATTTAATTCTGTAAAGTGTTTTCTTCAATTTCTTCAAAACGTTTTAAAATTTAGAAATGTTATTTCTGGAGGCGCCCCCACAGGCGTGGAGAGCAAATGAGCTAAAGAACTTCTCAGGGTCTGTGAAGACCAAAGAAAAGAAAGAAACTTATGTCCGGGGCTGTTAAAAAGCGCGGTCCACGGAATATTATTTCTCCTTTCTCGACAGGTCTGGGTTTACGATACAAACTTTTCAAAGTTCTTTAAAGGCTTTCATTAAGTAAATAAGATATTTCTCTGCATTTAAACAACGCATATTATTACCCTGGCTCTGGCATTCCTATCATTATTGCCACTGTGTTTCTTGTTAGTCATTGCACAAAGTGATGCGAAATTTACAATGTTGAAACTGTAGCAAATACTACCTTTAGTTTCTTTGACCAAAGTGACAATAGAATTTAACTGTCCAAGAATCGAATGAACATTGATACAGAATCCAATCACATCGATAATTAATTGTGGAATTTTTTTTTTTTTTTTTTATAAGAAGAGTTCTGAAACTTATTGAAAAAAAAAAAAAAGCAAAAATAAACGCTGAAAAAGCTATTAAGTTATTACTAATAATTTAATTGCCAAGGAAAAGCGCATTTATCTTTGTGTTGTTTATTCCAGATCGTTTTATACTGTTGATAAATTATTTATTTATTTATTTATTGGTAATCTAAAAATGAATTTATTGATTGTAATATTACAGAAATGACAAACTTAATATTCATTGTCAATAAAAGAAAAGATAAATATCATGTAGCTTTTCAAATGGCTTTTGTGATGTTCTTCATCCATTTTTATTAAAAAAACAAAAACACTGGCTTGTGAGTCACTGGAGAGGCCTAGGCTTCGATGGTAGCAGTGCTCAGCTCCTCTGTCCTTGACTGTTTCTCTATAGATTGGACAACGCATTATTCGAAATACAAACATTAATGATACATTCATTGCAGAGCATTACTTCAAATGAATAAATCCATTTATTTGTAAATTCAATTTACAATTTTAATAAGAGCAAAAGAAATGAATTATAAATAGAAAACGAAGTTGTCACAATCCTCTATTATGAAGAAGAGATCACATATTTCCAGATAATTCATATTAAAAAAAATCTTCTGAAGAAGATTAAACGAGTGATATTTTGATTTCATGTTCTTTTATAGTTCCCTCGTTACTACATTTATTCACGGAAACAGAATTAAACAAACTTACTTAGATTTTTTTTTCCCCTATACCGTATCTACTCCCGACTTGATTTTCAGAAGAAAAACATACAATTTCTTTTTGTTTCTTTTCTTTTGAAAAGCACAAAGATTTTTCATCAAAAATACGGCTTTCATTTCCAAAGACGCTTCACATAAAACAAAGGGGTAAGCATCATTTACCTCTGACTCAAATGTATTTTCCCGTGGATTTTTATCGCTCTTGATAATAGCGGTTTAGAAATGATCATCAAGTTAATTGTAAAGTAAAGTAAAATAAATAAATTTCAGACATTCGAAGATCTATCATGTTATATTCGAATAAATAAAAAGCAGATGATGTATTTGGAAAAAAACCCAGATAATGTGAAAGTATTCCCTTCATGAACTGGATACAATGATTTCTATGTAAGACTCAAGGCTCATGGAAAAAGTAGTGAAAATAAAATTGATCTGATTTGAGATACAAAATTATCCGCGAGTGCCTCGAAAAAAATTTTTTAATTACGAACCTCAAAAAAATCAATGTTAATCCAAGCCAACAACAGGGAAAATACAATGGGCCGTACAGTGCGAAGGTCGAAAATTACCGACAGGTTTATTGTGCATCGTGATCCTCTAGGCCTTCTCGGAATTTGTGGATGCAAACGAAGAGCAAAGGTTAGTGCTTTAACCGCTGACAACGCTAGATGCAGTCCACACCAGCGTTAGCAATGCTGCGATACTTTAGTCCCCAGACATTCTTAAGAAAAGTGCTCACTAACCCCCCTGTAGACCCCATCTTTCACTTTCCATTGTATTTTTTCGGTTCTGTAAGAACTTGAGCAATACGGCGTTTATAGCGTTCTGTAGATCGCGCCTTATTATGATAATTTTGAATGTAGATTAATGGAAATTTAGGGACTGATTCCCAACAGGTCGATTAAGTGGTATCGTCACAAACCATGTGACATGAGGTCATAGTTCAAAGAGCCGATTACTATGGACGTTATAGAATAGCCGAGTGCTACAGTAAGCGGTTGTTTTTCAAGATTTATCTTTAAGAAAAAAGATATATAAATAAGTATGTACTTTAGCATATTTTTCAGGCTTGTATCACATTGCATCCGATGACGAAAGCTGCTGTTTTGAAGTTATTTAATTTTCATAGCAAAGTTATAATTTTTTTAAACTGAAACCCATTCTTTAAGTAGGACTGTTGAGTAGAACTTATTTGCCAAGGTATTTATTGTCCAAAATAAACTTATTTCATAAATCTGTTGTTACGAAAGGCTCGATTTAAAAGGAATTACCTTTTTTTTTTTTGTTTTTTGTTTTTAGGAGGAAAAAATGATTGTTTTGCATCAGAATCACACAATGCAAAGATCTGGTTCATTTTTAACGTTTTCCATTGACCAGAAATTGTAAAGATGGAGGGAGCAGATCACGTGAAGCAGAGGAGCTAGAATTCGCGTTTCAATAGTTTCTTTGAATTTTCGAAGATGTTACATTGTATAGAAATAGATAATAGAACTGCTTTGGTTCATTCCTCGAATGCATTTCGATTATATTAGCAAGAAATGAACTCAGGCAATAAATACACTTGCGATTTAAAAAACGTTTGTTATTACTGAATGAAAGGAAAAAGAATTGTATTTCAAAATGGCTTCCAAATAATGTTAAGTTCTCTGTCTTTTCGTTTTCAAAGGAGAAGTAAAACATAATTTATTATTTCTAGGAAAAAGCGTTACACAATTTTCTCTCTTGCCGTCCACAAACTTCAACTTCGAAAATATATACAGTACAGCGTCGATAATCCGGACGTCAAAAGTCCGGAGCGTCGATAATCCGGATTCAATTCCGGTGAAAAAAAAAGTTCAAAAATCAATAACAGATTTTTTTAAGAGCTCTGACAATGTATAAACATGTATATTCTTTCATTAAAATACTTATAAGTTCATATTAATTAATGGTTTTATTTATCTGCTCCAATTATGTATTTAACCACTAAAGTGAATTATTAACGGTTTTAGCAAGTTTTCTTTTTGTTATGAACTCAAACGATCTTTTTTGGTTCTTTTCGAAAATCCGGACATTTTGATAATCCGGACAGGGTCCGGTCACAATTAATCCGGATTATCGATGCTCTACTGTATTTGGAATTCCATCAGTAACTTACGTCTAAAAAAAGTAATTAGTAATGTAGAGTAAAAAGCTACTCTGCAGCCCTACTTAAGAATTTCAGTTTATTTAATGAGTTTCCGTTCGTCCAATTATAATTTTCCTATTGAAAATTAACTTCAAAACAACAGCTCTCATCAATGGATGCAACAGGGTAGGACAGTAGAAATCTCAAAAATTTGTAAAAATGCAGGATTTTATGCAGGGAAACCATACTTTCTTGAAGTCTTAAAGTGCTTTCAGATAATTTTTATTTAATTTATTTATTTATTTATTTACTATTATTCTTTTGATTTTTTTCCGAAGACAAACCTTGATAAACATCGCTTGCTGTAGTTCTCGACTACACGAAAACATCCATAACAACTGCCTTTTTGAACTGTGACGATATCATGGTCTGTTTTGAACTAATCCATACTTAAAAATACTATCAGAGTTTACTTCTGCTCCCATCAATGACATTTACTCTTTGAGGAAAAAAACTACAAAACAAAACAAAAAAAAACTTTGAATCGCTTGAATTCAGAGAATTTCTCCATTAAAGAAAACAATCATTAGTTACATCTTTTGATCAACACACAAATATTAAAACACGAGAATTGATAAATAATTTAAAAAGTTGTTTGGTTCCTGCAGCAGTATTTTATTGAGCTATTACTGAGCCCTATTTTGTAGGAATAAAACGACCTAAAATTGGGGCAGTCGATTTTTCGCACCTTACAATCGAGTTTCACTAAATCGCGCCAACGGAATCTTGTGAGGGTTTGTTACTTTTGCCAGATGATAATTCCTTTTGTGTTATTACGTAAAAGTTAACTATTTCTTTCTCCGCTTCAAATGAAAGAGCCATTACAATTTTTAACAAGATCATCCACAAGTGGTTTTTATTCAAAAAGAAAAATATCAAAACCAAAGCATCAGAAACGTTTTCGTTGTTTGCAGTCGAACCTGACAATTCTAAATTCTCGTTCCCTTCAAGTGAATTACAAATCACTTTAAATTACTTCTTACTATTGTTACAATATGTTTTATTTAAAAACTTTATATCCAGTGCATCAGAATTCGTTAGGGAAAGTATTTTAGTGCCTTAAAAATTATATTTTTGTCGCCAGCGATGTTTGCGTCTCAGACTTTTGTTAATAGCAAAAGATCTTCCTTGAATCTTTTGTTCTAAAGATATTCGGATCATTTCATTTATAACTTACGACTGTATCACGTGAAACAATTAAATTCAATTTCCTTTTTTTTTCGTAGTTCGAGAAAGTTTCGATGAGAAAAAATTGCGTGAAATGCGTTTGAGTGTTTAAAATAGAAGAATCAATTCAGACATTTGATGTAAAAAAGTGAAACCAATTAATAATCCAGTTATGATAGATGACTTGAATGAGGATTAAAAGATAGTTATTATGTAACGCAACGATGGATGACTCAAAATCCATTCCCGAATTATTTGATTTTATTTAATTATTTTTATTAAGTATCAGAAGGATTAATTTTCTACAGAATAATTTACTTTTGTAAAATATATCTTGGTAAATGACATTTTAGTGCAAAGAATACAAAATCGATTTGCCAACTGATAATTTGATTTGTTTGTTAGAGTTGCCCATTAACAGGTCTGAAGAACCGTGGGTGGACACGTGGCACGAGGTTAAGGACTCCAGCGATGGGAAAGCGTTCGTTTTCTCGGCTTATTTCGAACCATCAGGTCGGCTGGAATGGCCGTCGCTGCGTGTCATTGCGGTTCTCAAGACACGAAGAAAGAAACAACTTCACTGTCGAATGAGATCCAAGGAAGGACAGATCAGTTACGCCAGGGGATCACCAAGGATCATTCGAGAACATTGGAATCTCAAGTAGGTATCACTTCAGATATTAAAAATTTATTGATATTGCAACCAATAAATTAAAAAAAAAAGTAACTAATCTAAACATTCCTAAAAATTACATCATAAATTATTTACTATCAATTTTTCATTCATACAAACAGAATTCTCGTTTCCTCTTAAAATTCTTTCGTTCTTCTTCAAGAGTTAGAATACTAGTCATTGTGATCTACAATCCAATGCAATTGACAGCAAAGCAGTGACACAGGTCGTTTCTCTTCCAGTAGAAATCTGCGTTTATGTAACATCATTTACAAGCATTAACTGAATCAAAGAAAACAAAAGAGAATTCCTCTACTTTGTCTTCAAACAGGAATATTCTAGAATAGGAACAAATCACTTCTACAATCTTGAGTTTCATTGAATTTAATTTTTTCTGGCCATCATTGATTTTTTTTTTTTTTTTCAAGTTTATATCAAATCAATATTTATTGTAATAAGTTGAAACTTCATAGGAATAAGTTGAAACACCAATCTTCATAGGATATTTAGCAAATCAATATTTATTGTAATAAGTTGAAACACCAATCTTCATAAGATATTTAACATCATCTTATATCAGAATTACTAAAAGATTCGAAGAATTAAGTTACATCACGACAACTTTCGTTAACTGCAACTATAACTTTCGTAAACAATATTTACGTAAACATTTTTGAGTTACATTATTTTAATATTTTTATTGTTAAATGATTGAGTTTTATTTTTATCTGGTTGGTTTATTATTGTATTATTATTGTAATTTATTGTTAAAAGTTTTGGTATATGTTATTGATATCACTATTTTTATTGATAGTTAAAATATTACATTTTTCCTTTATTAATTTTCAAAATTATTATTCTCTTTGAAAATGTAACAAAATTAGAAGAAACATGTTAAGAGTTAAATTTAATAAATATTTTTCCCATTAAAATATCTGTTACGTATAAATTAAATGATGGGATTTTTTTTTCAGTATTTCAACTTTCGTTATATTCTTGTTTTTATATCTCTCAAATAATACTCGAAATACCCTTTTTTGCTCTCCAGAGCAAACTACTAAAATTTAGTAAACTCTAAAAAAAAAAAAAATCTACATTGAATGCATTTTGAAATAAAATAGTTTTCACAATTATGGTGATCGTGACATGAAATTCTGATCAACAATAAACTGCGCGTGCTCCAAAATAGTGATGGAAAACATTGGTTTCTTAACTAAGAGCAGCGTCACTTTCTTCCCATTAGGGCATTTGCTATCATGTTTCTTAAACCTCCGTTGATCTCTTTTTAAGGGACAACAGTACAGTGTCTTTTTTCACTTACTTCGATTCATTAAATACTAGATTACATCATCCCTAACATCAGTACTGAAAATAACACACAAATACCTACAATTATCATTTGATGATTTATTTTCTTTGTTAAAAACTTGGTATTAATTCAATAAATGTAAAACTACTTCTATACAATTGATTCATATCAATACTAGAGCGCCTTTTATGCGTGGCTGTGATTTTAAGCTGATTTCGAAAATAATTAATTGGTACATTTATTGTACAAAATCTGTTCCCATCAATATACGACGGATTCAGTGTATTGTTTAACATTCTTAGGCTGATTAACGTTCTCTTGAATTTCAACCAAACTCAGTTCACGAAACTTTTCTTAGTTTCCTCCATTTTCTTCATTACCTTTGAAGAGCGAGAATTCTAATATATTAATGGTTTATTTCTGAATAGAAATGTTTTTCAGTAAAAATTCAGTAAATGAAAATGACTGACCACATAACTTTTGTTTTAGCATCTGTATAGTCTCTGTGCGCCATGGAGTTATTTGTAAGAGTTGAGGAGCGTTTAATGTTGCTCTTATTTAGCTGCTTTTTAGGCTTTTCCCGACTAGTCGTCAACAGAATTGAAATTCGCATTCAATAAAATAAAAATAAGCATTCTATTATCAACCATCAACAAAAACAATTCCCCACCAAGATTTATTCGTTGGAAGTAAAGCATTTAAATGACGCAAATTATATTTCAGAAGAAATTAACATGACTTAATCAATTACACGTCATTCTTTTAATACAATAACGCTGTAAACAATGACGCCTTGCATCGTCCGATCTAATACGTATGTCTTGTTTCAATAGGGAATATTCGGTTATGTTTTTGCTTCAATTTGTGCTGATTTTTATTTTCATTTCTTTATTCTTTGGTTTTGTTACATGGAATGTTTTCTTTTCAGGTATTCAGCATTCCAGGTGGTTTGTCGGGTGCCAGATAACTTCATTCCTGTAACTGTGTCTCTAGTAGAGAACCAACATGCTCTTTCCTTTGTACTAAATGTCCACCAACGACCAGTGAAGAAACCACCGGAACAATTCGCTGTCTGTGTTAAACCACTGCATTATAATTACAATAGAGCAGCGTGGTTTGTGGAATTCGTCGAATTCTATCGTCTGATGGGAGTAACACATTTCTACCTTTACAATCACTCCGTAGGAAACGATCTCGCCAAAGTTCTTCACTATTACAAGGTGGGTCGAAAAACTTTCTTCAACTGAATTGCCATTGGTTCAATGCGATGCCTTGAACTAGCGAGAATCTATTTTCGTAAGGTTTTCATTTCCAATTGTTTTATTAACTCTTTTTTTCATTTTTTTAATATTGTTTTTCTTCTATTTTATATTTTAATTTGATTCTTCTTTTATTATATTATATTTATTATTATATTTTCTTTATTATTATTATATTTGTATTGATTTATTTTATTTGATTAATTTTATTTATTTAGTTAATCCATCTTGGATTACTGTTTTTATTTTATGTGTGTTCGACATTTGTTTTGCTATTTTTGTCTCATAAGCAAACTCCGTTCTAACTTTTAATCATCGGAAATAACTATTTTGACTGCGGAAATTAAAGTAGTCATTAGACAGCGATCTTAAAGCATCTACCTCCGACTGAGGTAGTCAAAACTTTCATATTCAAAACTTACAGTAACCTTAGAGATTATGAAGGATGTAGCGCCATTTGATGTAGTAGTATATGTCTATTGCCCGTGATGTCATTCTTATTGTTAAGTGTTAAAAATTTTTTATTTGAAACAGAATCTAATTTGAAGTGACGTTTACAGGATTCCTCTCTGGGAAGAGCGGAACGAAAAAAAAATCTCTAGTTGATTAGCTGTGTTTTACAATTGAGAGATTTCAGAATAAAGTGAAATGTGAGACGATGATGAAGGGTGATTGATATTTAGAGTAGAATTCTGGTCAAAGCTGAAATTGTAATTGTTACCATTTTAATAAAATTGATAGAATCTAAGGGTTTCATCTAGAAAATAATACTTAAAAAAAAATCGGAAATATAAAGATTACATTGTACTCCGCTTGTTATAATACAATATTGGACAGAACAAATAGTAGTGAAATATTCCATATCCCCGTGCGATAACAGGGCGTCTTCGAACGTCACAGTCTATTTGAATATAAACTCTATTGTAACTGATATTAGGCTTTGAATCAGTGGAGACAACAATGGTTCTGAGCACAGAAGAAAAGGTATATTGTCTAATATTATAATCTTTCATATGGTTTAGGACGAAAAGACGGACATATATATATCAACTTACGTTTCCTGGAGGTGTCATCTCAACGTTCAAAGGATTTCCACATTCTTCCGATCTTACATCACCTGACGTACAGCAGTGGCTATTCCACACTAACCCATCGAAAACTATTCAGGAACTCAAGGAGAGGGTTCCGCATTGCTACCATACGATGAGACAGCCGGGATATGACAGACAATTTGCAGGAATAGCATGAACTTTGTGTTTGGCGTAACGGCGAATATTTAGAATGCTAGGGCATTCCAGAACTAATATTTCATTATATTTCCCGGTTTCTGTATTTCACTACTGTTTGTTTTGCCCAATATTGTATTTCAATATTAAATAATCGAAATTGTGAATTATGTACTTCCTCAGAATTTAGCAAACGAAAATAACTAAAAGTATAACATTTAGAAAGGATTCTTCCTGATTTAAAGAACAGGATTTGTTACATTTTAGAAATCATCAGAGATTAGTTTCATAACAGTCATGGAAGTTCAGTGTCCATCTTCAATTTACAAAACAATTGAGGAAAGTCGGGTCAGTTTATTTTGCTCGATTTATTTTTAAAGAGGCTCCTGTGTGCGAAGATTACGACTTTGCTCAAAGCCATTATTACACAGATGCTTAAAATTAATGCTTTTCTATTAATAAACTGAACATCATTTTACAAATCCAGAGATTACTGACCTATTGAAATAATATGAAATACTGAAATGTGAGCATTGGTTTTAAGTATTTATTATGTATACGACTTGCACAAAAATGTATTTGAGCTGATTTACAAGTACATCTGAAAGCTGAAATGTTTTTTTCATTTCACAATGGAGAAATAAAATAATTCAAATTCAATTTTTTAAAGAATTAGCTGTTTTCCATAGACTAATTTTTTCTATCAGTGAAATATTAATTTAATTTTATTTTATTTTAATTAAATAATGAAATTTAGATAGAGTAGATGGATCAACCACGTAAGCAGACAATGGATGTAGGTAGCAAGAATTTTTTCCACATTTTATAAGAAATTGTGCTTCTTATCAATTACTCTTGAATTCTTTGCAAGGAACTAAGATTGAAGTGAAAGATCTGTGTAAACTTCTGCTTTAGAATCGGATCCATTGGAATCGGTCAGAAACAGTTCATAGATTAACATCGGAAATTAATATCACTTCTGAAGTTGCGCTCGATTACGGAGCTGATAGATGGCATTGAATGTTAATTTCTTTTCAAACAATTCTAATGAAGATTTGGTTAATGGCAGATGAAAATACTACCTACACTCTTCCGAACCGAATTTTCCTTTTCCATTTTCGCCTGATCAGCTGAATTTAAATATCATATATTAAATGTATTACATTATATTTTTTAGATAAGCTTTTTAATTATGTTAAATAAGTGCTATATATTTTTTAAGTTTTAGGATTTAATTTAGATTAAATTTAATATTAGAAATGTAAGTTATTCTAAATTTACTTTTATTATTTTAATTAAATTTAAGTTAATTAACTTTTTACTAACTTAAATAAAAAAAAAATCGTAGGATTTATTTTATGATTTTAATTTTTATAAGTAAAAGAAAACTTATTTTTCATTATTATGGAAATTTTTAATAATAAATTACCAATCACTTTTTTTAGAAGATAAAAATAAAAAAGTAAACAAAAAAAAAAAATATTCTTCAATTAGGCTTAAGGAAAAAAACGAATCTATATAAACCCTTTCAAAGTTGACGTGTTTATCAATTATTATTTCTATTAAGGTAATAACTAATAGTTTTGGTTATTTATGTAAGATATAAAATGAAGATTATTAATTTTCGTTTATTTTTTTTTTCATCATTCTCTTACAAGAATTCCCTTCGGAATTTCCAAATCTTCTATATATGAGTTCCAATTGGAACATAAATGCTAGACGAATTCATTTAGAAAAGTTTTACATTTACAACGTTTCATTCAAATCGGATGCTTGCTTTAAGGTGCTTCGATTTTTTTGACCCAGAGTGTATTTTAATAATCAGATTCATAGGTTTTTTTTTAAGTAAGTTCTTTCCTTTAAAATAAATTAAAAAACGTGTTTTGAAAAATCCGAAAAAGTTAATAGCAAAAAATTAGAAATGGAACGTATTCGTTATTATAGAATCAAATATAATATCAAATATATCATAATTAAGATTATACATGTGTTACATCTGACATTTTTTTCATTTTCAAAATAAGCTATTATATTTTCAACTACTAAATACGCTATTGCAGAAATCGACCACTAATAAGTTAAATAACCACGTGTTATTTAAAGTAATCTCACATGATTTGAAGAAGACTGATTTTTGCTTTTCATTTTTCGTTTCTCATAGTTTCTTGTTTGACTGTTAAATGTCGACACCTGGTGGTCATTCGGTTCAGCAACGAAACTGACAAAGCAAAAACTGTTGGAAACAATTCTTTTAAATCTTCTAAAATAAAATGCTATACTGTAAAAAGTATATGAAGCCGAGAAAAACAGCAGAGATATCATTAACTTAAATTAACGATTGCCATATTTTAAAACCCTATTCGTATTCGATGTATAAATCAATCGGAAATATTTTTTTTAAGCTGATAAGATGTAGAAGTTATCATTTGATTTGCATTCTAGAGGTAGACATAAAAATGATTGAGTTTTTCCTTTCTTTGTTGCAGAACGCAGGACTGGTGACTATTCTGCCTTGGCAACTGAATGTCCGCTCTCAAAAGGAGATTCGAACCGAGGGTTTATTTGCTGCTCTCAATGATTGTTTGTATCGTGTTCTGTATCGCTTCCAATTTGCTGCAATGGTGGACTTTGACGAATTCCTGGTGCCCCGAAAACATTCCAACTTCTACCAACTGGTCCATCATTTGCAGAAGCCCGAGTTCAAAACGCCTTTGGCCAACGTGGCTGCCTACGTGTTTAAGAACGCTTTTTTTTATCTCTATTGGGAGAATGACACTGACTTTCAATCGGTGCTGGAATCTAAGCCAAAGGTTCCTTTGCCTTATCTGCTAACACTCTACAAAACACGAAGACTGATCAAAACTCACAACTACGGTGTCCGATCCAAATTCCTGGTGGTTCCCGAAGCAGCGTTTGAAGTGGGCAACCATCAAGCAGCGCGATTGCTATCAGGTTAGCACTAATCTTCTTTTATAATGAATGTATTACCAAAATTTCTTATACAATCAGGTCATTAATCAAAGACTGTGGTTCCAAAATTAGGTTTGGCAAATGGAGACTTTAACAAAAGTGGATGGTAGTTATGCAGATGGTATTACGTACAGTCCAAGTTCTTTTTTAAAATATATTTCTGTGAGATCTTGGGTTCCTTTTCGCTGAGACGAACTGTAATTCAATATGCAGCCTATTTATCTAGTTTTCTATAATTCATTCGATCATCCTTAAAACTGAATTATTAGTATTAGTTTATACCGTATTTACTCGCATAATTTCCCCTTTTTTTTCATCAATATTTTGAGAAAAAAAAAGGGGGGTGGGGAAATTACGCGATGTTTTTCAATTTGAGGAAAAAAAATATGGTGAAAGTGTAAGGAAAACCATGTAAAACATTGATTTTTAAAGCAAGAAATGTAATTAACAACAATTTTATTAACACGCAACATTTAAAATATAAGAAATCACATCTCAACATTTGTTTTTTCTTCAAAGTACAGTTATTGTTGTACTGATTCAGAAGGAGTCTGCTCTTGTACTGACCGGGGTGGGGGTGGAATCTTCCCCTAAAGTAGCGTGGGATAGAGAAATGCGGAAGTAACGGTACATTGTCGCGTCGTCGTGAGTTCACCGCCAGTCAAGGTCATGTTGGAAAGGCGTTGAACTAGAGGTGGGGAAATTATGCGATAAAAATAAAAATTGAATTTTGTAATCCACAAAAACTGGGGTGGGGAAAATACGCGATGGGGGAAATTATGCGAGTAAATACGGTATATTGACGACCTACGATGAGATCTGAATGTTTGATTGTAGATTAAAATTAGTGAATTTTGTCGTTGAAATCAATTAAAATCAGAAAGATGTAGTTTGTGAATATCCAAATGGAAAGCGTTCATTTTAACTTGGATGCAAAACACTCGAAGAAATTAGAAACAAAGGAATCTCCTTCACCTACTAAGACGAATAGCAAATACATAAATTTTTGCTATATATATATAAAAAAAAAAAAATCATTCATTTTTTTGTCTCTTACACAAGGACAAACGTTGCATCATAATTGAGTTGATATTTGAAGCTTAAGTCTATCATTAAAATGGATTCATAATTATACAGGTATGCGTTGCTTAACGTCCGGGTTACATTCCCTCCAATAGTTCGTTAGACGTTGGACGAACATTATGTGTAAATAAACCTATATACTGTATTGCCTAACTAGCCACAGTACTATACTGTATTGCAACTAACACAATACTGTACTGTAACACATAACAGATAATAAAACAATACAGTATTATTTGGTCAGG
This sequence comes from Thereuonema tuberculata, assembly GCA_023159025.1. Lineage (NCBI taxonomy): Eukaryota > Metazoa > Arthropoda > Chilopoda > Scutigeromorpha > Scutigeridae > Thereuonema > Thereuonema tuberculata. Next base: position 65,484,236 of record JAFIDM010000004.1, read on the forward strand.
AGGAACTTCCCTTTGTAGTAAACTGGGGTTTCTATCGGTACCACCTTAAAACCCAAAGTGTTAAATTAGTCTGAATTAAGAAATAATATGTAATTATACAATCTGAACTGAGCACGAATAGAGCTGCCGTTTTCAAGTAACAATGTGCTAAGTTAGTTAATGTTGAATGAATTTGGAGGATGTTCCTGGAAATGTCAAGTGAGTTTGGATGAAGTTGGAGTAATACCGTAAACTTGTACGTTAAAACGTTATTATAATTCACACTAACGATAATATACTGTGCTGTGCAATAAGTGATTTTTTTCTTCTTTTTTTATAATTTATACTTTTTTTTTGTAAAACTTTTATTAGAAAACACACTAACGATTAAGCAATTATACGAGTAATTAATCGTACTATTGTATTCACAATTTTTTTTTCAAACTTTCTTACAAAAACTTTCTTCAGGTTGTTATTTTTCGTCTTTCTGCGACCTCGGACGTATGTGATGCGAACGGACGTTTAAGTGTCAAATACCTGTATTGAATTTATTGATTGAATTCGATCTTTTACTTAAATTCTCACTTCGTCTTAAGAAGATTAAAACCTTTGGGTTCCAAAGAGGACAGGACAGTTTTCTTCGTTTCTGACGCACGCTTAGTTTCATAGCAAACTTGTATTCCTTCTTTTTCATTCTTTTATTTATTTTTTTTACCTTGGAGTTGAGTTTTTCTAAGATGAATAGTTTCTTAATTTCTTCGATCAAAGATCGACGGAAATGTTTCAATTTAAAATTCTAGAAATCCTTTTTTTTTATTGTAATCCTTTTTACGATTACAGGATTAAGAAATATTAAACTCAATTTATAATAACTTTTGGGAATTATTATTATTTTTATTCCATAAAATACAGAGGAGTCACTTGTTAATATAAATCCTAATAAAGATCCAACGCAAATGAAACTAATATTTTTGTTTTCCTTCAACCATTAGAGCAAAACAACATAGTTTGTTTTTTTTGTATCATTGGTTCTTCTCATGATTATTGGACGATGGACGTTAAAAATGAAACATGTAAGGATGATTGTTTTTAGTTTCTCAGTTAATTTATAACTGAATTCACATCTATAACAATGGGGTTTTTTTTTTCTCAATAAGAATTTTTAAAATGAAGATATTTTGAAACTTATTTCAATCAAAAAAGAATTATTTTTTTTATTTAATTAACATTACAATCTAATAGCCTACGCTTTTAAAGTAAGATTAAGAATCATCCCTTATAAGACACAAGCAATTACATTATAATTATTGCTTCATTCAGATAAGAATTGATTGAAACTTAATTTAGAAGCGCAGCTAATCATATAAAAAAAAGTTTAGTGTCTGTTTTTTACTATTTCACGTTAAAACGGCTGATTTCTATAAAATTTAATACGTTCCTTATTTATAGTCCAATGTTAGTCTCTAATCTGTGAGGGGTGGATAATCCTCAAAAATGAATCCCTTAAACTAAAACTTTAACTGAAATGATTTCTGTAAAGTTTTGTAAACTGCTTTATTTATGATTCAAATTTAAAATATGAGCACAGTTACACTGCGATTCCCCCCCCCCCTTGTATGTTCAGTTACTAAGCGACGGATGAGTGGGTGTAGACCTAGTAGAGCAGTTTCAATGATTTTTTAATCCTTTTTAAACATTGATTACAAAAACAAACAATCATTTAGGAAAGAAAGTACTTTTTGAAAAGTTTTAGAAGTGTGTTCTAGATATTTCGGCCATTTTTAAAACAGCTGCTAAAAGAATGCTTTTAATAAACTCAGCGAAACAGTTTGACATTGAGATGATCTATTAAAAATTCCTTGGACAAAAAAACAAACAAACCCTGACCAATATAGGGAATGTAGGGAATATAATGGAAAGGAAATCCAGATTTTTTGGACACGTGAATCGAAGCGATGACCTACAAAAGCTCTACTTGAAGGAAAGAGACAGTCTTGGTTGGACAATAGAAAGACTGGGAAGACTTCTACAGAATGTTCAAGATTGGCAAAGGACCGAGACAGAAGGAGATTCAAAGTCGCCAACCTCCGAGACGGAGACGACACCTGGAGGATCTGAGGCTAATATCCATTGGATTCTGCAAACGCACTGTAATCTTACTTGGAAATAAATTCAGATGTAAATTTTACGTTAAATAATTTATACAGGAGAAAAGTTTTGAAATTAATTTCCTTAATTTCAGATATTTAGAAAATAAATTCAATTCTAATCTATAAGTGTTAATTGTTAAAAGGTGAATGAATTAAGAAGGAATAACAAATTTTACGAGCCTAATAATTCAACAAAATGGTAACTACGGAAGGCACAAAGGAACCAAAAAGATTTCGCATCCCGAGCTCTCACCAGGGAGAGTCTGGGACAAACATTTCGTTTCTTTAGGACTCATCAGCCAGACAAACTCCACCGATGACAGGCTGAGAATTTATAAGAATCCCACTCTCGCTCCCGGAAGTGGGACCCCACAAAAGCAAAAGCATACTCTCCCCGTGACGGCTCGAAGTGCGAAATCTTTTTGGTTCCTTTGTGCCTTCCGTAGTTTTGTTGATTTAAGAAGGAATTTCGGAAATATTTGTTTCTGCAAAAAGTTCATTGAAATATAAAACTAGGAGTCCTGTCGTGGAACTTATTTCTTATTAAATGATCATTGTTTTTTTTCTTAAACCAGGTAGAAAAACGTTCAATGTCCCGGAGCAGTTTGGTCTGTCCCACCACTATCGTATCTGTGAATATGGCGGTTTTGAATGTATGAAGAATCCGTCCACTGTCGACCGCAGCGCCATCCGCTTCACCAACGAAATCGTCAGCAGAGTTCTCGACGTATGTCTTCAAGTTTTCGTAGAAACTGGACAATGTCCTGAAGCACCTGCTCTTGGATCCCCCTGGTGAAGAAACCTCTATTTATGTTTGTAAATATAAATATAAACAGTCATATTTATTTATTTATTTATTTATTTTTTCATCCCTAGGCCAGTTATTTTGGGCTAGAAATGAGACATTGACTAAAAAAAGAGCAGTTGTATTCACTAACTTTTTGTAATGAAAAACTTAATCTTAGACGAAAAGAACTCAGCTACTATTTATTCTACCTCATTTTTTATTTCTCAAATCACCTCAAAATTAAAACTTAATGAAAACTGTCAAAATAACGTCCAATGAAATTTTGGAAAATTATCTGAAAGTTACCATTTTCTGTCCATTTTTATTTCTATTTTGTTTCTCTTTTTCTCTCCTTACAGTTACTTTGCTTTCTTTCTTTTAATTAATTCTATTCATTTGGCTGAAATATTATTATCAAGAGGATCACAGAGTTGGATCACAGTGACTGGAAAATCAGAATGTGAAATTGATTAAATCTATTATCAAACAAGAAAACGCTCTAAGAACTATTTGTTAAAAGACGAAGAAATAGATATGAATTTAGAAAAAACTTTTAATATAAATATAAATATTTTTCCTCCTTTCTCTTCTTGCTTTCCTGATTTCTTCGTTTCTTTCTTTCTGATATCTCCTTTACGTCATTCACAATTTACGATAAGATTGAATATATCTTATTAAATTCGATTAAAAAATTAACTCCAAATTTTGGGTAAAGCGATTAATAAAAATAATATATAATTATTATTATGCTTGGGTTCTAATTTACTTAAAATTTCGAAAATTCTTTAGGCCTTCTTTTCAATGATTCTAACGTTACTTCTGTAGAGTATCAGTAACTTATTTTAGAAAAGCAATAATAATAATATTCATAATAACTGCTACTAATTTCTTTTAAGGAATCTCTACTTTACTTTCTGCTAGTAATTCTCAAATTTAAGTAACTTACAGAAGAACAAAAAAAAAGGTGTTTGTTGTTTAATAACTTGAAATTCTGAAAGAGAACTTTATAATAGTTAATGTGGATAATGAACCACACAAACATTTGTAATGTAAAATCACTGCACTTTTCAATAAAACTAAATATTTCCGCAGTAATAAATCACTAGCTAATCTCTGTACCACCAAAGAAGGACAAAGAACGGAAATACTTGGATAATCGATGATTCCTTCATTTGCTTCATTAATTTTAAATTATTTGTGGAAGAAGATTCAAGTGTCCGAAGGCACTTAGTTCACAATTACTTCACAAAGTAAATTTTGTCCTTTACTGAAAGTTACACAACAAACTGTCTAATAATATTTGTGACCAAATAATAAGAATAAATACAAACTTGAAAAATATATAATTTAACAACTATTTGCCTTAGGTATAATCATGAAGTGTTTTATGGTTTTATCTTATCTAGCAACCCAAGACAAACAAAGGATTAAAGATCCACAAAAGGACTTTTCAGATGTCATTCCGTAATAAAATGGGGAAATGAAAAGTAATTGGAATGAAAGTTTAATGGAGACAGTATTTGAACACTGGTTACTTTTCAACGATTTAGAAACGAACTTCTACTGTATCTACTTCCATCATCTTTTCGTGTAATGATTACAAGAAGAATTAGGAACAAATCCAAGTTCCAAGATTAACCAGACTTTTCTGGAAAAAAGAAGTTTACATCTTCCCAAATTGAAATTTTATCACGATTTAAAACAGATGCTATGATAGTAATTTTTGTCTCAATTTATCACCAAGTGCCTTAACTAACATGTGCTTTCAGAACAGGCTTTTCTTTGATAAAGGAATTGTTTTAACTAATAAAGCAACATTTCTTCCTCTGCATCTCATAAATGGATTTGTTTCAGTTTATGATTAATTTCCATTTTGAAACTTTTCACAAAGCTCTTGAAAAGAGAACTGACAAAAAAAGTAGACAAGAAAAGATGGGTATTTATTCTAGTAGATATCGTTGTTTATGTTTTTATATAAAGATATCCTCAATTGAAAATTTATTAGTATTTTAATGAATCGGTTTTCCAACAGTTAGTGGCAAAAAAACGACAAATATAATTAAGATCCGTTAATGAGAATTTATTATTGAAACTGAATCGTTCTTAAGATATAAATAGGATTACTTTTATAATAAAAACTACTATAATAACATCTTAGTTGTTTATCATCTCAGATTATTATTTTCTGGCTGTTTCTAGTTTTAGTTCAATTTCGATGTTTATCTGCTGAAAATATTAATCCGTCCAAAATCAACTGAGATTATTTTCAAAATTCAGTGAATTGAAATTGGATGCTTTCTTGGCGGCGAAGGAATTATTGAAGGTGATATCAGCCGAGGCCTTCCTCAACTTCATCCTGGCTGCTAACTCAATAACAATTCTATAGTATAAGGGGAAAATTTTTTAAGAGAGTTTTCTAAATTTCCTTTATAACTATTAATGTCCTTTATTTATATAAGATTATTCAAAGAGTTTTAAGGTTATGTTCGTATTTCATATTACAATTGAAGAGCTGCCTGATAGAAGTTCATAAAGTCCATTTTCCGGAATTTCGATATATTTGAGATCAACAGTAACGAAATATAGCTGAAATCATGATTTCAACATTAATATCTTGAAACTTTCCCAATGTCAGTGATCAGCTTTTGTAACATATAAGTAATTTTCTGATATCCGAATAATTATAGATGGGAGGCAAAAAAATTAGCCTGGACTTACATACTTTTGTCAAGAAACCTAAAATTCACTTAGTTATTTTTAATTGGAATTTAAACAATGATTTCTTCATTTATTCATTATCCAAACATCTAAATTGTTATTATTACGTTATACTTATTTAATATACAAGGTGTTCATAATTAAATTTCACATTTCGAAAGGCTGAACAACCAATCAGCATGAACGACTTTATATTTCAAATGAGGACGTCCGTGGCGATGGAAGTTTGTTTGGCGCAAAAAATAACCTTCCGAAGGTGGCCGCTAGGGCGATATACGGCGTTGCACTGCTGTAATGGATAATGCAAATGACAAATGCACATGCCGTGACACGTGATTGAAAACTGCTATTAAAGCAGAGCGGTGAGGAATGCGACACTTCATTGTATAATGACAATGTTACCAAAAGATCACGCATTTCTTGTGAAGCTGTTTTATCACAACAATCACAGCTGTTAAATAACAGCTGTGCCTTAACAGCATTGGGATGTTTAGGACAGTGAAAGGGACTAAAAACTGACCCTATAACCGCAAATGGTGTTCGAAAAATGATCCAGAAATATTATGAGATAGGTTCCTTATAAGTGAAGCCTGGCAGAGAAGAGAAACCAGCCAGTTATTGTCTGTATAATAATAATCTGGTAATGTCTGAATAGTAATGTACTATAATATGTGACTGTTAGGAGTTTAATAATTCTTTTACCTTATCTCTTAGGGCTTCGGATGTTTTGTTTTTAGGGGTTTATAAGTCTTTGAAAATATCATTATTCCCTTGAATTTTCGTTCTCAATCTAGGAGCTTTAATGTTGGTTTCAAAAAACTTTCTGGCAAAATTAAACTCTTTTTTTTTTTTTTTTTTTTCTTTTTAATTTTTACAACATAACAAAAACTCTGAGTTCGTATTTTACAATTGTTTTCTTGTCTGGGACGATACCTCGAAATACTTTGAAATTTCACACAGCCATTTAAGTAAATACAAAACAAAATATATGATCAGCATGTTCTTAAAACTATCTAAAATCTTCTGTCTTTCAGTGAATGTAAATTTTTGGCTACATTTCGGAATTTCAGTCAGTTTTCGCTCGCACACAGGTTTTCAACTGCTGATCTTTTTGTCTTCTTCACTCGCCTCTGTGATTTTTCTTTTTACCATGATTCCGTCAATTCTTTACGCTTTCTAGACATGTTTTATCAATAGGACTCATCTTTCAAATTATTTTCATTTAGTTTCTAAACAACTGTGGATACCAATATCAACTTGAAGTAAATTACTTGGAAGGCCGCCATGGCGACACTATCGAAAAAAGAGTGAAACTAACTGACGTACTTTTGCAGGGAAAAACCAATTTAGGAGATTTAGCAAACTTCTAGAAGTAGGACTTCAATTCTTTTAATAAGGCAATGGATTTCATTGCCTTATTAAAACAATTAGATTATGTGTGATAACAACGCTCTCAAAATGGTGTTTTTCTAAAAAATGGACTTAGGCACTTCTGGAAAAGGAGCTCTTCGTATTATTAGTTTTAAGAAAAAAATGGAAAGTTAGAAATTTTACTTCAATTATAATGAATTTAATTATTGAGTTGTTTCAAAGACAAAATCACAAATCCTGGAAATATAATCTGGGAATCGGTGAAAAGCTTCTTAAAAATGACCCTAACTGAAAAATCAAAAGATATTTAATTTTAATCACTTAAAAAGATATTAGTTATTAAAAATAACATTTATTAATACATTTTTAACATAAATACTGAAGATAAATGACTGTGTTATCGAAGTAATATAGGATTCGTTGTATCAGATTTGTATCAGATGTCGTTCAGATTCGTTGTATCGTCGGTCGTGACGGAGCCTCTCTTCCTATTTGTTTAAGGGATGGAATAATAATAAATGTTGCTTTTACAAAGGCAGAGGTTGAACATCACGACATACAACTAACTGAAACAATGGAGTTGATCCGCTTCAGAATTTGTGGTTTTTCAATAATTGTTTTGTAAAAAATTGTTATTTGGGGTCTATTTCGTTTCGTTTTTGAGGAATCTTGTAATTGATAAGAAACAAAATGCCTTTCTTTATAAGAAAGATGCAATTACGAGATATTTCCGTATTTGTTTTATTTATAAACTTATTGTAATTAGTAATAAATATATTATTATTACTAATGTTCACGTAATTTCTATGAAATTTATTAAATTGTTATTAAAATAAGTGATGTTGCTTTTATATTTGCTTTAATAAAAACTGAAAAGCTCTTTTTTGAAATTAATAATGTGTGTGTCTTTTATTACATCTTCTGAATTAATTCCATTTGCTGAAACTGAACTCAACAAAGGAGACGTCGTCAGATCAATGTTGAGGATTGGCAGTTTCTTTCTCCTAGTAGATCTTAAGACAAAATAAGACATTCGTTTTGGTTTTCTATTTCACAGGCTGTTGTCCATAACAGATGAAAAATAAAAGTATTAACCTAAAAGCTCTTAAATAAAAGCATCACAAAGGCCTATCTAATAAATAATAATAAAAAAATTTAATCTACAATTAAATAACAATTTCATTTTTTCTATAATAAGTAAGTAAAAAAAACAAAAACATAAATTTGCATTGGATTCGAACTTTGTCATTACAAGCAGTACACTTTTCATTACGATACTTTTCCAACCTTCTGTCAATGGGACGTAGATTATATTTTTTTTTTTATTTTTATGTTGATCATTTTGTTGAAAACGAACATCTTATTAAGCAGAAAACCAAGAAACGTTTTCTTTTTATTTATTTTTTTTGTCTGAAGATTTACCAAAAAAACTAATCTAATACTCACCATTGATCAACGACGTAAATATATACAAAAAAGGAAAACTACAAAAATCAAACAAAATGTTTCCGGGGATTTATTTCTATCAGTACCAGGTGCAGTGATGCCTTTCAATCGCATATTGTAAAAGCAATAGTGTTTTTCTCTTTCTTCCTAGTGTTGTCTTTAGTATTTCGTTGGATTCACTCTAAGAATAATTATTCACTGTGGAATTCATTGTTTACGGAAGCTAAACCATCTTCAAAATAGAAAACAATGAAAAGATCTTCAAACCAATGTCTACCAAAACCAATTTCGTTCCAACAGAGCCTTCGTGAGAATTCTCAAAGTCAAAGAATTAAACCATTCCAAATTACGAGAATTTCTATCTTCTGAGCTGCTTAATCTAACAATAAAGAGAGTAAAACTAAAACTTGAAAAATAACGACAATTAACAGCTAGTCTTCGATTCAATCTGGAGACACGGACTGACGAGAAATGGGACCAATTCGAAATGACTCTGTTGTAAGAACAATCAAAATTAGTTTTAAATAAAGAAAAACATTTTCTATTCGTGATTATTAATGATTAAGATGTAATTACTATATCTCTATAGAAAGTTCTCTGCTGTAACTATCAGAGAAATAGGGGAAAGTCGGGTAAGATGACGAACTCGGTATTTCTCCGACGCATTCGTAGATAGGAGCACCTGTCCAAGCACTTTCTGAGACTCAGGTGATTAGTAACGTAGTTCACTGCAAAGGATGTCGGGCAAGATTGTTTTGCGAGCAGTAGTGACTAAGATGTGTTTGTTTCCGTGCATTTGTAATTTTTCGACTTCACAGTGTAAGGAATTACTCGAGTACGCTAAGTTGTTTTTGTTCTTTCACAAAATATTCTCAAAATACAACTCATAATGTAAAGAGCCATGTGTGGTGTAGGTTGTTTACGATAAGCTACGGTAATGATAAATAAGTTCTAAACCAAATTGACGGCGTGGGATAAGATGACGAATGGCAGGGCGGGTAAGATGACGAGAAGTTTGCTTAGTTTGTCATCTTACCCAACATTTTTTTTTAGCACCTTTTATGAATAGCTTTTGTCCTATTTTAAAAATTGGTTTTGAAACTGAATTTTAGTTAGTTATTTTTTTCTTTTTTTTTAAATGCTCATGTATGACTGTTTATCTTTGAATGTTTTAGATATTATAAACAATATGCCACGAAATTATACAAGGAAAGGGGAAAGTGGGATAAGGCGACAATGAATACAGCTATTGCTGAAGTAAAAGATAAAACCTCAAGTATAAATGCTGCAGCAAAGAAACATAATGTGCCAGAGCCAACACTAATGTTCTTCTAAATTTTTGTTGTATCTAATTGTTCAAAGTTTTGTTTCATTACGAGCAATCTGTTATTGTATTTTAAGTGTTTCATCATGTTTGACTTTTCTAATTCAAGCCACACGTTAGTAAGTGAAGTTGTTTCTCTGCATTTTTAAAATAAAATGTTTCTATCTTAATGTATTACTTTTATCTGTTCGTCATCTTACCCCTTAGGTGAGGTAAGATGACGAAAATTACTCTTTTTTTTGTTCTTTTTTTTTTGATGAAATATTTTCATAATTCGAGAGGGTAAAACAGCGTTTTATATTTTTTTTTTATTAACATAAACGGTACAAGAAGTGTCCTTTCAAATTTCGGGTTTTTAAACCACTTACTAAGCCGAGAGACAATCTCTGAAGCTTAAGTTCGTCATCTTACCCTACCCTACGTCTGTAAAAAGACGCTTTAAACATTATTAGAAGTTGTGGCAAACATTTTCCTAATAACTTTCCAACTTGTTATTATTAATACTTGTTTCTTTGCGAACGAATGTGTATCAGTTGGAATAGTCGTTGCACTGTTTTGCATCTGAAGCGAATCCTTTCTTCAGCATCTCCTTCAAATTTTCAAATTTAAACTGAAAGGAAAAATATTTTCTGTTTGTCACTTCCTTCGGACGATCACTTGCTCGTCGTTGAGAGCCACTGTTCCGAGAGAAAAGTACGCCATACATTGTCATTCCCTTTCGTTTGTGGCTGTTTGGTCCCCATTTAAAGTCAGAGATTTGAAGAACTTGATTTAAATGAATGTAATTACTCACTTAAGATAATAGGCTGATGATTTAGTAACCCCCTTAACAGAAATAGGACAAAACGAAAAAAAAAATAGATAGCAAAAAAATTCAAAAAAAAAAAAAAAAAAAAAAAAAAAAAAAAAAAAAAAAATAAAAAAAAAAAAAACAATTTCAGAAAAGAAAAAAAAAGAAAATTAATAGAATAAATGTAAACATTTCTAAATTTAAGATCTTCTTCAAATTGAAACTCACTAAAAATAGTTTTAACTCTTATTATAGTTTTAACTCTTATTATCCATGAGTAGAAATGCATTTCAGTTGTTTTTATCATATCACATTACTAAAAACAGCATAACTTGCAAAAAGCAGCCAAAACATCTTCTATTTATTCCTCCTGTTCATAACTAATGCAGACATTCTATCCTTCTGTTTCTTCGAACTAAATTACAACATCGTAAACTGAGTAAAAATTTGAATAAACAATTCAGTTACAAATTCAAATATAATAACCTACAAGCAATGCTCTGCCGGAGTATTGCATAACAAAGTATTCCCATTATAATAAAGATCGTATAATACAATACGCTTTTATGTGGTCTTTGTTATAATGTGAATACTTTGTTATATAAAATATACTGGCAGAACATTGCTTGTAGGCTATTAATGAATTGTAACTGAATATTAATTCAAAATCTTGTTTACTGTACGATGTTAGCTTGAAGAAGCAGAACGATAGAATGTCTGCATTAGTTATGAATAGGAGGAATAAATATAAGTGTTGTTGTTTTCTTTTCGTTATATGGTTATTCTTTTAACCAAACATCATAAATTGCTGATATTTTTCATGGTAATAATAACATTTTAAGTTTTTAATCATAGAAATTTTTTGATAAATCTGTTTGATATACATGTCAACAGAAAGCAATCAATCAATCACGGCCTTTCACTCGATTCCGAGCCTTGGCGACCTGATGGATGAACGATCTATAGGAAGAACGATTACGTGCAAGTTCACAAAGATCGGCCAGGGTCATTTCTGTCGTAGTTGTAATAGTGTCAAGCCATCTGGTTGCTGGTCTTCCTCTTCGTCTAGAGCCTTCTGTTTTTCCCAACATAATGTCCTTCTCTAAAGATCTATCACGTCTAATAATATGTCCAAAGTAGGCAAGACGTAATTTGGTGATCCTAGAACCGAGTGAGATGTCCGGTTTGATTTCATCCAAAATTGATTTGTTCGTTCTTCGAGCTGTCCATGGTATCGATAATATTCTTCTCCAGCACCACATCTCCAAGGCATCAATCTGTCTTTTGTCTCGTATCTTTGTTGTCCAACTTTCACATCCATAGATGAACACAGAAAAGACCAGACTCTGTACAAGTCTTTTCTTGGTCGTTAGAGAGATGTTTTTTGACTTAAAAACTCTATCCAGTGACTTCATCGTTGACTTTGACATAGCTATTCTTCTCCTGATCTCCGGTGATGTAGTTGCCTCGGAGGTGATCATACTGCCGAGTAAGTTGAAGTCCTTTACCACCTCCATTTGAAATCCATCCAAATCCATAATGTTTCCGGGGTACACGGACGTAGTCAGAATCTTTTCTTTTTGGTGTTGATCAAGAGTCCCATATTAGCGCTTTCTCGTTGGACACATCCCAAAAGATCTTTCATTCCTTCCAAACTAGTTGATATTAACGTGGTGTCATCAGCATATCGCAGATTGTTGATGACTCTTCCTCCAATTTTTATTCCTTCTTTATCAGCAAGTCCAGCTTTATTAAAAATGGCTTCTGCATAGAGATTAAACAGGAATGGTGAAAGGATACAGCCTTGTCTAACACCTTTTCCAACTTTGAAGCATTCTGTATCGCCGTACTCTGTACGGACTGTTGCTTCTTGATCCTTATACAAATTCTTTATCAGGCAAATCAGGTGGCCCGGTACACCCATACTCTCCAATGTTTCCCAAAGCTTAGTATGACTTACACAGTCAAAGGCCTTGCTGTAGTCAATAAAACACAAAAAGACGTCCTTTTGAAACTCTTTAGCCTTCTCCATTATCCATCTCGTGTCTGCTATGATGTCTCGCGTTCCTCTGCCTTTCCGGAAACCTGCTTGTTCTTCAGACAACTGCCTATCTAAGAAGGGCTGTAGTCTCATTTGGATAATTTTTAACATAATCTTGCTGGCGTGAGATATGAGTGCAATCGTTCGATAGTTTCCACAATCTGTATTATCTCCTTTCTTCAAGATGGGAATAAACACAGATCTCGTCCAATCTTTGGGCCATTTACACGTTTTCCAGATTTGTTGGCATAAATGTGTAATAATATCAATCGCTGCGTCAGATTGCCTTATCAATTCGATTGGGATATTGTCACATCCAGGAGCTTTATTGTTTGGCAGAAGATTTATTGCTGCGACCACTTCATCTTTCAGAATGTTCGGTTCCTTGTCATAGTCAACATGTATTTTTCCCGACTCTGCATCGTCGTTCTTGTAGAGCTGTTCTGTGTATTTCTTCCATCTTTTTTTTAATCATTTCTGGCTCAGTCAGCCTAATACCACTGGCATCTTTTAACATGCCCACCCTTGGTTGAAATTTACGACGAATCTCTTTGATCTTTAGGTATGCTTGACTAGTTTTACAATTCATGTGTTCACCCTCGATATCTGTACAAATCTTCTGGTAATAAAGTTCCTTGTCGTTGCGCACAGATCTCTTTAGTCTCTTTGTGATGTCAAATGCAGCTTGCTTATTGCCTTTGGCCTTCTCCATCCGCCTCTCCTCTATGATCTTCCAAGTGTCTCCCGTTATCCATGGTTGCGCTGATCTTTTCTGTCTTTTATTTATGGACATTTCGGCTTCATAAATAATGACAGTCTTAATTTGTGTCCACAGTTCATCAGGCTCTTTTTCATCAGTGTCCAATAGTGAGAAACGATTATGTAGACGTTGCCAAAAGACTTCTGGAATATTAGTCAAGTCAAACTTCGGTGACACCAGTTGTTTACGTTGTTTTCGAAGCCTTACTCTAATCTTAGATATCAATAGTTCATGATCTGATCCACAATCCGCTCCTGGTCTTGTCTTAACAGTGGCAATTGAAGATCTCCATCTTCGGGAGACACAAATATAGTCGATCTGGTTCTTATACATGCAACAGAAAGCAGTAGGCTTTATTAATTTAGTTGCATTAACTGTTACCGAATTTTGTTACTTCTTGATTTTTTTTTTTTTTTTGCTTGAAAACTTCATCTTCGTTGATTTCCGTTTGTGTACTTTTCATGAAGCGTCTCTATGAATCATTTCCATTTCCTTAATGTCCTGATGAAATCTTTCCCCCTGCTCGTCACTCATAACTCGAGATTTAAACTCAAATGTGAGTTTCACTTTTAGACTTATATTACAATCGAGATCCTTAAACTTAACTAGCAACTCACTCCCTCTATTTGGATCCTCATTATTTCGAAGAAACTTTGAAACCCAGTTCTTTGAATGACAGATAAGCATCGTTCTTTATGGTTCGTGACAGATTCAAATTCTTTAACTGATGTTAATTTCCTTTTAATCCTGTTAATATCCTTTATTGTAATTTTGCTTCGGACAAACCTAGAAACCTTCTGGTCAAATATAAAAAAAAACAAAAAAAAAAAAACAGTTTTTAAGAGTTTTTACAAAAAAACCTATTTGTCTTTCAAACAACTTTGTTCTATCGTAGCTACATTTGGACTTACTTTGTAAGAAACGCTATTTGGAGTAAGTATCTGTTCACTGAGTCAGATGAATAGATACCTTTAAGTATAAATACATCAGTAAGTAAATGTCAAAAATAATTCATTAATTACAAACCGAAAAATTGAAAAAAAGATTATTTTTTTCCATTTTTGTAAGAAATCGACTTTTGTAAAAAGACTTTACGTGATAGAGAATAAGCGAGTTATATTTCTGAATTCAGCAAATGAAAATCATTAATAACAATGAGAATAATTTTTCCTCTGTCGTCATTGATATTTTGATGATTAAGTATAAATAAGTCATTGATCACTTACTGGTTTCTAGACATTGTTTATTGGCTAAGAAAGAAAGATGAAGGAAGAATACTCTAGAGACGAAACATTTTGTTAATTCATCCACAGATTAATTTTCATTAAAAAACAGGACCATACACCGACGAAAAACAATATATATTTAAATAATTTCATAACTTAATAATAGCAAATAAAACATGTAACAAGTTATGAAATTAATTAAATATATATTGTTTTTCGTGGTGTATGGTCCTGTTTTTTAATTTGATTCAACATACTGTTATTATGAATAAGATTAATTTTTAAATTGAATAAATAATATTAGATCCAAAGATTTACAAGAAACCATTGTCATTTTAATAGTCTCATTATCTGGCTCTGAAACTAGGAAGATTAAACAAAAAATATTTGAAATAAATTAGACAGAAATGAAACAAGTAAAAGACTGCAATTAATCTCACAATAAAATAGATACATTATTCTAAACCAGTTAAAAGATACAAGAATGAAAGCTTATTGGATTCCAACAAAAACAATGAAGGAAAAAATGAATTTTTAAAAATAACGGTAGATCCTTTCGATGGCGATGACTATTTTAATAACTTTCCAGTTATTAGTTCCCAAATTCAAAAATTGTAATTTTTTTTGTGATTCACAAAGGAAGGAAAATCTTATGTGGAAATGATGTAATAGATTTTTTTCTGTTTTCATTTCACTTCTAGGAGTTCTTTCTCTAACTAAAGAGTCGACTGTTTATTAACAATCTAATTAGTTCTGGTTGCTCTTCAATTAGGTGAAAAAAGAAATTATCATTTTCAGTTTGGACGCCATGGTTCTGTTATGAGCTACAAAAAAAAATTTTCCTCTCCAATTCAAATGATAATAAATTCAAACTGAACTTAAATTTCCCGCCTTTTTTTTTTTTTCTGCGTCGTTTTGAAACAGGAAATGCAAATTTCAGAACTGAAGAGGGTCTGCAATGGCGCTTCTTTAGATCACGTGTCTGAAAACTTAAGCTGAAATAACATTGAAATTTGTTAATAATCCTTCTTAAACCTCATCTATTATAAGAAGTTTTAGGAGATTTAAAGCCAGACTTAATTTTACCTCCTTTTAAATTCAAAATACATGGGGCTCATGACTTGGATTTTTATATTGAATTTTTCTACTTGTTTATTTCCATTTTTTAAGTCATTATAAATAATTTCCTGTAATTCTGATTAAAGTAATTCCGTTTTTCTTTTGCTTATTTTAATCTAAACCATTTTTCAGGATATTTTAAGAGATAGTATAGTTTTATAGTATTCTATCTGTGAAACATCAAAGTGAAACGTATATTGACTGAAATTGAGATATTAGAGAAATCCACTGCTAACTCACGAGAAGTAATTTTTTTTTTGATTAGGTTAATAGATTTTGTTTTTCAGACTTTTATGTGAATTTTATCCCAATTTGAATTTTTAAAGTTCATGCATACATCAGTAGAATAAAAAAAACCTTAAAAAAAAGTTATGACTTTTTAAGTTCCCTTCGTTGTACAGGAATTTAAAAAGCATCAGTGCTCTTACAATTAATGTCTGAAACTTTAAAATTAATAAATTACATAATTAGAATTTGTAAAGACTAAAGTTTTCCATCAGCGTACTAATGGATTTTAAAGAAGAAACCAAATTTCCCAAATTTTTTTTTTTTTTTCTTTTAAATAATTTTCATAAACCTTTTTAATTAAACGGAAGTGAAGTTTTGTCAAATTCATAGAATGAACTTAAAAATAGTGAGATCCATAGGCGGATCCAGGGGGGGGGGGGGGGGTGGGGGCTACAGCCCCTAAACAACATCGACACTTTAATCTTGGGATTTTGTGAAAGAACAGAAACAAATTTTAGTCATTAAGATTCCAAGCCTGTAAATATTACGCTTTTCATTCATTTGAGAATTTGATGGGTCAGAATTTTAAATAAACGTTATTTAATTGGTTAATCAGAGATTATTTTAAAGGCTATTTTATTTTTTTAAATTACAAATAACTTTGTTGAAAACTTATTATAAGTTTCTTTTTTTTTTTTATCTTGAGAAGGAAAATATATCTAATATGTGTCTTGAGACTAAATATTTCATGAAATAAAAACATTAGAATACAATTAAAATAGATATAGTTAACATTTTGGTGAAATAAAAGCTGTTATTTATCAATATTCACTTTATCAAAGAATTTTAACTAAAGGTCTGAAAAAAATAAAATAAAATTAAATTCTATTTTCTTTAGTGTCTGTCTAATAGATGTATTTAATACAAACGGAGCTTTATATTTAAGCTTTAACAATTTTATTTCATTGATGTTCTGAAAAATAATATCTTAGAAAATAATATTTAATTATAGATGTTATCTAATGGATGAGCTTTGTGAATATGGGACCTGTTTTTACGTCATAGAGAGATTACACAACGAAAAACACGGATAAAAAATGTCACCTGTTGCCAGCAGTGAATACGAAGTAGGGGAAAGGGTTTGAAACAGCAGCTGCACCTTCACCTGACCTTGAAGGTTAGGTTTCAGTCACGGACAAATCAATTGTTCTGCCGCCAACAAACCACCTTCTGCTTCTAAACATTTGGTGGTCAACGAAAAACAACAACGATTTTGAAATGTAATTACTTAATTCTGAGTTTTTCCATCTTCTCTCTACACCAGTAGCAGAGAACAGAGGAATTTGAATAAAAATAAAACACTCGGGTCCAATTAGTTGTTGTTTATTTTAACTTATTTATTTATTTATTTATTTGTATTTTATTTACTTATTGATTAGTTAAACCAAATGTGTGATTCAAGTCACGGTTACAAACTATCGTAAACTAAGATGTCCTTAATCAAAATAAGAAGATTTTTCCATTTTTGTGTCTGGCAAAAGAAATAGGGTTCACCATCAACAAAAATCACTAATAATTTTATTCACCATCTTTTTGTTTTACTTATTTGCTGACATATTTTTTTATTATTTCTTTATTTTATTGTTTGCTGCTTAAATTATTATTTGTACTAATTAAAAAAATAAAAATGATTTTAATTAAAAAAAAAATTGACACAAACAATTAAAATTTCGTCTGACAACGATTGTGACGAAACGATTCTTTGGACTCGTTCAATTCTCCAAAGATTTGTAAAAAAGATTTAATTGCAATTTATTTACAAAAAGAGATTCGATTGTTAAAAAGAAACCATTCAAAAAGAAATGGAGATTAAATTTGCGTCAAATGAAAAAAGTATTTTTAGATAAAAACCTTAGATAATAGATGGATTAAATATTTTTAAATCTTTTATTCTACGTGGGGCTACATAGTTTTATTCTACATCAAAACTACAGCAATTTTCTAAGAAAATATTCTTCCTGACTTTGTATTTCTATAAAATTCAAGGAGAGAATTCAGAGAGAACTAAAGTTGAAGTGAGTTTTATTTAGCTGCCCAGTGATGAGCTCAGGGAAGTAATATTCTTATTTCGATTCAAGAAAATAAGCAAATCAAAGATCAGAGGATAAAGTGAAAGATTGAGTGTTTTATGAAAACAGAATATTCTTTTAATTCACTGAAGGTGAAACTAATTTTGGACTCTGAAAGAGGATTTTTAACAGGTCTTAGGAGTCTTTGCCAGACTCTAAACTAACCCTTATTTCAATAAAAACTAAAGAAATCCGAGTACAGAGGGAGATCTTTATTTATTTAAGTAATTACTCTATTTTCGCTCATAGGAAGAGTGAATTAAAGAAATTAGAAATTATTCTTTTAAATTATTCAAACAGGATTTTTATTAAAAAAAGAAAATCAACTATTTCTCAAATTAGTGGAAAAAACAATTAGAATACAGCTTGTTTCACACTGGAATGGTGATGGTTGGATAGAAATTAGAGAGAAGGAAGTCTTGGGTTTTAATGCGAATGATTCAGTTGTGTAGAAATTTCTTACTAGCGATCTTAAGAGAAAGTGAAACCAAACCAAGTTCCATTCCACTACTTTTCTCGATTCTTAGGAAATATTTACCAAAAATATCAGTTATAAAAAAAAAAAAAAGAAGGAAAAAGAAAAGAAATTATAGTCTCCTTTCAATGAAAAGATTTAGTTTAATTCAAACAATTCAAATTATTAAAACTGATAGAAATAGAAAATAGAAATGAACTTTAAAGAAGTAAAAATTATTTTTACTCTCATAAATTTTGAAGCTAAATGATGAAATCATATTTATGGGCTTTATATATCATTATTATAAGATTTAAAATAATATCCGAATAAAATGTAAAAACTTAAATAATACAATTTTGTCCATTTTTTTTTTTCTGCTTCTTTCTTTTAGTATTAGTAAATTTTTTCAATTTAAAATTACTTACACTTTATTTTATAATGTAATATGTTTAATTGTATTATATTATATACTTAAATTTCTATTATTTATAATATATTTATATTATATATTATGTATTATATTATAAAGTTATTATACTTTTCCCATTTGATATTTTTTGGCATAATAAATTATTTTCAACTTAATACAATTTCAACCATTTTAATTTAAAACTGTATCACTACAGGCCATGCAGGTCCTGGGTTTCGCCAGAGGTTTAGGCTCCAGCGATTTTCGACCAAGGGAACTAGTTGAGGTCGGATGATCAACCCGACGCTCGACCCGTTTAACCCCCGAATAATAAACCCGATAACCATACGACAGAGAGCTGGAAGAACCCTAGGGTCTGTCTGGAGGAGAAATAAGGAGAGAAAAATCCCCGGGAATTGAACGCCTAAACCACTGGACCCACATTTGAATGTTAATTAAATGGGAAGATAATAGCTCCTATTAAAATAAATTTCAAGAAGAACAAATAGAAATTCTGTTGTTTTTAATATTTCCTAGAAGCAGAATATTATTTAGAAACTTTAAATATTTAAAGGTATTCAGCCCGAAGTATCCTTAAAATAGAAGAAATAGTAAATTAATTAAAGATAAATTATTGTTATTTTTCTGTGTTTTTCAGTTTGTTTGCAAGCTACTAAAATACCTCAAAACTTTTGGGGTTTTTTTCGACGAAGCCCTTAAGAAAATCCTGTAAACGAAAGGTTCTTATTACAAATTTATCAGCATTATACAAATTGTCAAAAGTAAATTAAGAAAAAAAATTTATATAATAAAATATGTAATTATAAATTTGTTTCTTTAGTTTTTCCTAATTTGCTTTGTATACAATAGAATTCGTAAAGTAAATATACTAAATTTAAGAGAAAAACGAAATATTTTCCATGAGATCAGGTTTTATGGTTTTCTCTGAAATCTCTTCATTCACAATTTGAAAGAGGATTTGGAAATTGGTTCGACGGAGTCGAGTGTTTGTTTCCATTGATTCAGATGTTTTCTGAGGACGAATGGTTTTGTTTTGTTTTCTTAGCTGATGCTGAACGATCCTCCTTTCGTTTTTAGAATATTAAAAAAAAAGAACCTGTTTTTCATTAAATAAGATTAGAATGATTTTGCTATCATCTTCATAGAAACATATGCTATTCGGTTTGGACTTCTACCTAACATTTAACGTTTGTATCAGTATTTCTTTCTAAATAAATGAAAATATTTAACTATTTAAACATTTTCTTTTAACTTTTTATCAATTTTTATCAATGGTAATTTCCTTATTTTTTTATTCCTAATCCATTCTTTAGTAAATAATGCAAAAACCTATTTCGTTATTGAAATTCATTTCAGTGTTTTATATCTTAATTACACCCAACTCCCCTTTAATAAGAATGTGCATTGAGTGTCTACGTCACAACCTTGACATTTGCAACAGAAATCTTTTACTTCTTAAAAAAAACTACAAATATTTTATTTATTAATTTTTTTATTTACATTTTTCTCTCACTGTTTTTTTTTTCTTTTTTTTTCTTGTTGTTCATCTTTCATTTTATCCTTTCTTCATTTTATCCTTTCTTTCTGTTCATTCTTTAGATAGTTTATTCCCTATTCATCTACTTAAGTGAACTAGTAAACAAATAAATAAACCATTCAGCAGCAACGATGATATGTTTCTTATAAACATTTTAATTAAAAAAAAAAAAAAAACCCACCCCAAATCAAGAGCTAAAGCAGAGCTGAATCATTTTCAAAATTTCCTCTCATTTCCTACCCTGGGTTGTTGAATAGTAGCGAGCAGAGGACGATCTTTGTAAAGAACAATAACAGTAAATTTTCGTTGTTAAAATGTGGACTTGATGATTTCCAGTGTTTTTCTTTTGCGTCTGAGCAGCGAAAAATCCTGGAAAGACGCTTGGATCCAAAGTGCGACAACATTCCGAGAAATCATTCAACATAAAGTGAACAGTCCCATTAGCCAAAGGAATTCATGATTCCACAAAACACATAAGGATCCATTCCTAGTAATTCTGTTCACATTTAATCATTCGAATTCAGTTCAGTCAATCAACTTCAATTCAACATCACAGAAGTTCTGTAGAATTTTCATTCCAGCTATTTTTAATTTTTTGAACTATTATTTTCAACGATTACATTAAATACCCTTTTGAAGAGCCTTGTGTTCACTGAAGCGTATTTAATGAAGCAATAAGAAGTGGACAGGTGTAATTAAAGCAACGAAATTACTTCAAAATATAATTAAGCTCTTTTTAAAAAATATATATAATAATGAGCTAAATCCATTTACATACACATATACAAATCTTTTAATAAATATGTTCTTTAGTATGTTAAAGCTTTTAAATCAGTGTGTTAATATTAGGAAAGTCATGTTCATTAGAATAAGTAATTGAAAGCCTCCAGATCGTTGTAGATCATTTTCAGATGATTAACAATGATATGACGAATGCTTTCCTCCTATTTTAGCAAAAAGGATAGCAACAAAGAATTGTACTAATTAAATCTCATTATAACGATGATGCGTCAACGGCATCCATGAAAATCTATACCTACTTCATAATTCGAATCAATTTTGGGTATTTACAAAAATCTATTGGTGTCAGTTTTATTCCCCTTTGAGCATTATATATTATACTGAATAAAAACTTAACAGTTCATATAAATTCTCAATTCTAATTAAAATACTGTACATTTCAAACATGGAATTCAAAATTGACATCCGTAGATGATTTTCTTTCATGTTTGACTTTCTTTTCGCTTCAATTTTTTATACTATTTTAAACTAATAAAATTCCTTATTTCTTATAAAATTAAGGGAATCAAGGAATTAAGGATCCTAGTTCTTGTAAAAGAAACAGATTCTCACTAACAACAAGATCCTTAAAATACGCAATGTCTTTTTTCCTTAAAACGTGTGTTTTTGATTTTTCTCTATTTCATGAAGTTGAAAAAATAACAGAAAGAAGAACGTCAGTATTTATATTTTCAGATGACAACTATATCATAAGTTTTGTCTTTAATGGAAATTGATTCAATCTACAAATACATTTTCATACAAAGGCAATTAATTTGATTCAATTCAAGGCAAATTGAACATGGATTCAAAACATTTTTGAACTTAAAAAAAGAAAAAAAAAAAATTCTTCATTTGCCATCAATGAGAGTTGATTGTTTTACTACGCGAACTCATCTCCCATCTGTCTAGTGGTATTTATACAAGGAAATTATGAAAACAGTTTATCTTTTATTCATTAAAATCACGTTTCAAAAAAAGATCCATCTACTTATTATTAGAGAAACGAGGAGGGAGGAGAAGGAGACGAAATGTAGACACAGACTCCAATAAAAAAATTATGACAACAAAACGGGCTTATGGTAGCTAATGGATTTGTTCGTGAATGATAAACGAACAAAAAAAAAAGGATATTAGAAATTATTTCTGATTGAAAGCGAATTTCATTATTTTGTATTATTAAAAATTTACTGATGGTGTGAATAGATTTTTGGAATAAGTATTTGTTGAATTTGCTGTAACAAACAACAATAAATCTTATGCTATTACAAAATCTTTCTACTTTAAAGTTCAGATCACAAACATTTTATTGAAAAAAATATTTCCTCTAACAGCTATTGAGATCTCCCACACAATAGGATATGTAAAACAAAGCTTTATAAAAAAAAAAAAAAAAAAAAAAAAAATTGTAGTTACACCTTGAAGGTGCCACGAGAAGTAGACTCTATAGTAGGCAGATAAAGAGATAGATTCTTGGAATGGAAAAATTCTCGAAAAAAAGCTTATTAATTTTAAATTCTCTTAGTTAAGACATTCTAGTCAATACTGAAAAACTGCAATATTATATTTTCTAATGTCCATTTTTCTATTTTTTAAAATTCGATTCGATTCGAAAGATCAGCTTTGGAATGGAGAATGTTAATACGACGATTAATTTCAAAATTTAACCATAATCAGTAAAAATAACTGATGGAATGGCGTAAATATAAACATATTTAAATATACATTCTAAAAAAACAATTTCATTAGAAAATTCAAAAATGTTTTGACTGTTTCCCCATTCTATTAAAACTTTATCATTTGAAGAATCGAAATCCTTTCCATAATAAATAATTTCTCATTGAAACAGTCACAGTTAAATCATTTAACACTGAATAAAAAGAAAAAGACTTAAACAGTAAAGGAGTAAAGAAACAAATGTCACATACAAATAAACAATTTTCAACGGAAACGTCTTTCGGAGAAGCGGCGTCTGCATTGCTGCAGCCAATTGACAGTTCCACAGAAATACGCTTCACATGTAGTGCGAGTATTTGTAACCATTAATAATAATAATAATAATAATAATAATCTGATCTCTTTAAAGTCTTTTTGATTTACACTGTGTTCTGAATTCCATTTTATTTCAGTTAAAAGTCAGATTTCAGAATAACATTAACTTAGAGGTCGCATGAAGCGTGCACATGAATTTTCTCGCAATTTATCCTTTTGGCGAGTTTTTTATTGCTTGTTTTAGCTTTTCGGGTTACACATTGGTTCCGATGTTTTCTCTTATAGGCCCGTGTACCGAGACCTGGTTGTGCCTGATGACTGCTCCTAGCTGATGATCACCATATTAGTAAAACAGCTGTACTAGGATGTCATTTAGTAAACAACTTGGTCTCTCCCTTTAATTTAAAATGTAATTTTTCTCAAAATCATTCAGAGCTTATGTACAACATGAGTTTGTTCTTCTTTCTTCTCTCGTTAATTCTCGCTACATTTGTTACTAACTGCTTTTTATTATTTTATTTTTTTATCTAATTTTGATACGAATTAGATAAAATTTTTAGTTTACAAATTAACTGTGTTTCCTTCAATTTAGGAAAGATTCTACCATCTCTGTTTATTTCAAATAGAAATATCTTCGACAACATTACAGTATGTGATGATAATTCATTCAGATAATATAAAATCACACAAACTTGGGTTTAGTAAGAAATATATTTAAAATACAACACAATGTTTCGGCAATTATAGGTCCAATTGCCATTTTCAAGTGGTATATTTTACTATAATTTCCGAAACGTTGTTTTGTATTTTAAATATATTTCTTTACTAAACTCACGTTTATGTGATTTTATATTATCTGAATGAATTTTTACCTCTCACACGTTAAATTTATTGGACTAGTAATGATAATTAGTTATTACTATTTTAATTCCTCGTTGAAACTCATCTATTAAGAATAATTACAGTTATTTTCTTATTTGTTAGAAAGACAAAGACGTAGAACGAAAACAGATACACCGAAAGTTTAATTTCATTTAGCGACAACAACAATTTGAGCAGGAAGAGGACGAATTTGTTTCTATTGAAAATCCTGAAATCTTTGTTGTAATTAAGACTGTTTCACTGCATTTCGAATAATAAAGAAGATAATTTGTTGAGACATCCATTCATTGAATGTAATCACAATCATCTTACAAATACTTCTTTAGATGTTGTGCCAAGGACAACCCCCCCAAAAAAAAAGAAAAAAAGAAATACGTTACAACAAAGGTTCAGTAATGACGATCAATAAACTCTCACAGCACAATAACTGAATAATTCTTTAGAATAATGGTCTTTTTTAGCGATCCATTTGGGAGCTATTGTGATAGCGACCAAAATCGGTAGCTATTGCGTTTGTCCTGTCCGTCCATCCGTCCGTCTCTGTCCACTCCCGAACGGAAGGTTGGATCAACAAACGGATTTATCCATCGGAGGCCCAAATACTGTAGGAATGGGGTATTTTCAGGGGCTAACCGCCATGTTCGAAATATTTGGCATTGTTGTCATTGTACCCCCTAAAAACTCCCGAAGGAAAGGTAGGATCGACAAACGGATTTCACCAATCGTATTCCGAGGCCCAAACAACGCACGAATAGGTATTTTCAACCTTTGCTTATCCCATTCAAGACGAGTGTTTGAAGATAAGATTTTCCACCATGGAAATCCCCGAAGCCTACAATTAAAACTTGAGAGCATAATTCTGAGGCAAAAACTCAGAAAAAAAAAAAGATTTATTAAAAAGAAACAATTGAAAAGAGTCACAGATTAGAAAGGACTAAAATGATGGAAACAGGCCGATAGTAGAACAATTTATTGATTGGGAAAAAAAAAATCTAAAAGGTACAAATATTGAAGATTTTGCAGAGGAAACAAAGAAGGAAAGAATAAAATTAGTTGAAATTACGACAGAAGAAATAGAATATATGGACTGCTCAGAAGCCAATCAGTGTAAGTCATTTTGTTTTAAATTGAATTTTTTTCTGTAAGTCATACTCTAATGTTTATACTTTCGGTTGAGAA
This sequence comes from Thereuonema tuberculata, assembly GCA_023159025.1. NCBI lineage: Eukaryota > Metazoa > Arthropoda > Chilopoda > Scutigeromorpha > Scutigeridae > Thereuonema > Thereuonema tuberculata. The sequence goes on from JAFIDM010000004.1 coordinate 65,509,561, forward strand.
AGTGCCCAAATCACTCCTCCAAGTGTATAGTTATGTTATCTTTCAATAAAAAATTCATTCTTCAAATTTACAAACGTTGTTATTTTTTGGTACGTAATTTTAGAAAACCTATTTCATTTTTTTGTTTATTGACTTACACTGATTGGCTTCTGAGCAGTCCATATGATGGGATTAAAAAAAAAATAGTCAATTTTGGACTTTAAATAAGGTATGGAGAAGGATTAGCATGAAAATCCAATATAATGAAGAATACGAATAGGGATAAGGAAATAGAGAATTCTAAATATCACAAAATCATGAAGTAAAGCGTCCCATAAGGAATGCACAGAACAGGAAGGAATAAATTTGAATTCAGAAGAGGATAAAAAAAAAAAATATACAGAACTAAGCCATCGCCCCGTCTCCCTCTGGTAAGTATGAGATAATCCAAGCAGAATCGATTCCAAGCGGTTATGGTAAAAAGTGATATTTTATTAGTTTTTAAATGAACTCATTATTTGATATCGCTCACCATAAAAAAAATGAACCTTGAAATTTAAATTTTAATCTAGTAGGCTAAAATTAATGAGTTATTTTCTTTTTAATCTGGCTCTTATCTCATTTCTCCACACATACACACACAAAGGGAGTGATAAGAAACAATAATTCGAATGTAGTCCCCGTGCCTAATGAATAAGATGTCTGACTTCAGATCAAAAGGATGAAGGTTCGATTCCCGTCGCGAACGTTTCATTGTAGTAATTATTTCTATTTTTCACAGGAAATTAACAATTGCGCCGCACAGACAGAGAAATAAAAAATTTTAGTAATAGAGTTGAAGCTTTCCTGGCGCCGACAAATGAAAATGTCTTCTTGGGAGATCAACCAGGTGAGGGCGATATAGTATTCTTCAGGGAAATGAATGGACTCATCTTCTAATACCGACATCTTCATTCATTTCCCTGAAGGTGGACGTGCAGTCCACGTCCGAAAGCTCCGAGTACTACACCTGAGTGATCTCCAGAGAAGAATTTTTCAAAAATGTATATAATTGAAAAGTTTAGGATGTAATGAAAAGAAAAACATGTATAGATGGATACTCAAAAAACGTATGGAAAATAGAAGTACAGTCGGATCTCTATTTAACGAAGTCGCTAAATCCCCCCAAAAAGTTCGTTATATGGAAAATTCGTTAAATAGAGATTCACCTTTTAAAATTACCTTAAACTACATAAATCAGATTTAAAATACATAAACAATAAATATTATTAAAAAAAGTAATAATGACAATTAGCATAGATTACCACATGCCTACTTAAATTCTACAAATAAAGTCTGTTAATTTTGTCTGAGTGGTTTTTTTTTTTGTTTTGTTTTTTTTAAAAAGTGTTTTTGCTCATAGTACGTCTCGCATCTTTGCAATGCACCAAAAAACCCCTTCAGGCGTATTTTTTCTTATTGTAATCCGCGTCGGATTGTTTCAAATGATTTTAGCATTTCATCATA
>JAFIDM010000004.1:65522808-65541529 GCA_023159025.1 Thereuonema tuberculata
TGGTCACATATCTCCCTCCCTAGGGAAAGAAAAAGAGACAGAAAATGAAACTCAGTTTAACTTTGATAGTCTCTTTTTCGTGATGTAAAGAGTAAACATTGTCACTCACTGTCCGTGTGTTCATTCTGTCTCCAATATGCACTATTATATATTATAGAGTCCCTTAGTCTTAATGGCATGTTTATTTCAGTTCTTGATGCCGTTCTTGTGCCATATTTATGGTTACTACTGGTTGATGGTTGAGGATTATCCAAATTTTGCACATGTTGGTTCTCACTAATATTTTCTCCAATATCGTCAAGATCAGAATCACTCATGCCATCTTCGCATTCACCACCACCCACATCTATCTGATCCTGAGACTGTTCAATATCGTTGGTAGTGACGTGTTGTGATCCTAAAGATCCTGAAGATTGATTCAACTGATCATAGCTGTTGTCAGTTATGCTGTTTCTTCTATTTATCCTATCAGATCTGCGGGGGACGAATAGTTCTTCGTCACCATCATCCTCATCATCTGTGGTGCAGATCACAGGGTTTGAGCTGGTTATTTTCTGGTTATTTCCTTGCGTGTCTCTCCTATAGTATCTATCTCTAACGCCATTCTGACTTTCTATATATTTCTTTAATTTTTCTTTATTTACAATTGTTGGTGGTTTAAAGCTATTAATTTCTTGTATTTTTACATTAGATTCACCTATTAATTCTATGATCCTAAACGGCCCTGAATACTTTTGAGAAAATTTGTTTTTACCCTTTGGATCATTTTTAGCTATTTTAACTAGAACACAGTCCCCAATTTCTAGCGGAGTATCATGCCTTTTTCTACGAAGGTTTTCACTTTCATTTCTCTTACACCTAACCGCATGAGAGTGTTCGCTGGCCCATTTTCTGGCAACAGTTATCCTCTCAGCTAAGTCTAGGATGTAATCTTCCTCAAATTCGCAAGGGTTTTCGGATTCATTATAGGTCAATTCACTGGGGACAACACAGTCAAAACCATGCATGAGATAGAAGGGATTGCTGTCAATAGCACTATGATATGAATTGTTATATGAAAACATTACGAAATTTAAGTTTTTATCCCAATTATTGTAACCTTTATTGGTATACGCACTAAGAGCTTCTTTTATGGTGCGGTTAAGTCTTTCAACCATTCCATTAGCTTGAGGGTGATATGATGTAGTTCTAAGCTTCCTTATATTTAATAGCCGACAAAGCTCTTTGAAAAGGTCAGACATGAAATTAGTGCCTTGGTCAGTAAGAATGCTATGGCATGTTCCATACTTAAGAATGACATGGTCTATAAATGCCTTAGCCACAGTTTCAGCCTTTTGATCCCTGAGCGGTATGGCCCACGCATATCTTGTCAAGTGATCGATAATGGTTAAAATGACTGTATTTCCAAATTTAGTTCTATGCATAGGGCCAATGATATCCATGGATATTCGTTCCATAGGACGAGTGGGTGGCTGAAAATTTTGTATAGTATGTCCAATGGGATTTCCTTTCAAATGTTGACATGTGTCACATTCCCTAGTATGTCTTATTATATCCTTTCTCATCCCCTTCCACCAATACAATTTGCTTAAATTCTTATAACATTTTTCCCATCCCTCATGACTATATAACCTATGTCCATGAAACCTATCCAAAAAATACGGTTTTAAACTATCAGGTACAACAATCTTGTTTCCATCATCACAGTTCACTTTTAAAAGTCCATCCAGCCCAACATTATATCTATATTGTAACGAATCTCCCTTTCTAATTCCTTTAATTATTTTAGCAACTTCCGAATCATCATTTTGAGCTGACAATAGAGTTTTTCCTTTTAAATCAATTCCTATTCCCTTGTTTATATTATTAATTCGGGATAAACAATCCGCTACCACATTTTTCTTTCCTCTTATATATCTAGAAGTAATATTATATTGCTGGAGTTGTAAACTCCATTTCAATAGTCTTCTATTACTGGTTCCAAAGGAAGAAACAAATTCTAATGGTTTGTGATCTGATTGTAATATGATTTCGTGACCGTATACAATAACATGGCATTTCTTCAAACAGTGAAGGATAGCCAAAGCTTCTTTTTCAATTGTGGAATAATTCCTCTCAGCATTGTGTAATTTACGAGATATGTACATAATAGGTCTAATATCTCCTTCAAAATCTTGTTCTAACACTCCACCAATGCAATTTTCAGAGGCATCACAAGATAAAATGAAAGCTTTTGAGAAATCAGGATGGGCCAGACAATTGTGATTTATCAAAGCCTCCTTTAACCTATCAAATGCTATACTTTGAGGCTCCTTCCAAATGAACTTCCTTCCCTTAAGGGTTAAATCAAACAGTGGAGTAGCTATACGGTTGCAGTCAGGAATGAACTTTCTGTAGAAACCAATGGCTCCTAAAAACCTACGGACACCCTTCACATTCGTGGGCGGGGTCATGTTAGCTATTGCACTCACTTTGTCAATGTTAGGCTTAATACCTAACTCAGAGATGGTGTGGCCCAGATATGAAATTTCGGATTGAAAGAACTTACATTTACTGGGTTTTATGGCAAGATTTACTCTACTTAGTCTTTGGATTACCATTTGTAAATGTCTCACGTGTTCTTCCTCACTTTTGGAAAAAATCAAAATATCATCCTGAAAGGCAAGGGCATACTTTCCAAGAATTCCTGCAAGTGCTTGATTCACTACGCTCTGAAACGTCGCAGCACTATTCTTTGCCCCTTGAGGCATTCTCGTCAGAGAGTATTTCCCTGAGTGGGTCTGAAATGACACCATTTCACTGCTTCTCTTTGATAACGGAATTTGATAGTACCCACTATTTAAATCAAGGGAAGAGAAAATAGAGTTTCCATTTATAGACATTAAGAGTTCGTCTATATTCATAGGGGGAAAGTCTATAGTTTGAGTCACAGAGTTTAGAGCTCTAAGATCCAGTACTAGTCTAATATCTTTATTGCTCTTCTCAACGACGAGAAGAGGAAAATTCCACCTACTGCTGGATCGCACTATGATGCCAGCTTTCAACATTTTTTTTATCAGCTGTTCTAATCTGTTGTGGAATTTAAAAGGAATCCTATATTGATTACGAAATATGGGTTTACAGCTTGTTAGCTGGATGTCATGAGGTTGTACCCTAGCTTCACTCAATTTACTTATGTCCTCAACAAAGCTACCTTTAAATTTTTTAACTACTTCCAAAAATGTCCCTCTCACATATTTATTCTTAATTGATGCTTTCCACAATTCCTTCCAGTGATCCAACCCTTTTTGTTCGATCACTTCCATGCATATCATGTCATCACTTCCATTTTCTTCTAACTCCATGTGATTTTCCCCAATTGATTCCTGTCTCTCATACCCATATACTAATTGATCATTATTTTTGTTTTTAATAGGCTCTCTAATAGAGCTGATAACATAGGATCCTACTCTGTGTTTGTTTTTCACGTATAATGATTCATCATTTTCAATTATATTATTATTAAATTCCATAACTTTGTTTTGAAAATCTAGCCTGACCTGATATTTCATAAGGAAATCCATCCCAAGAATGGCCATTGTATCATCCCTCATGAAATCTGAAGTGTACATACTTAATTCAAAATTATGTATGTCGGTTACAATTTTCACTTTTTCTTTTCTGTCATTAATTTTATTACTCCCAAACGGAGTGGATATTATCATGCAGGATCTCCATTCACCTTCATCCCTCTTGTTTAGAAGAGAAATATTTGCTCCGCTGTCAATCAGAATAAACCCTTGCCTGTGATTTATTTTAGCAATTATGTGGGGAAGCTTATGTTTGAAATGGAACTCAATGAACTTCCTCTGGGTGTATTCAGATCTCATATTGACTTGATTCATATGACCCCTCTGCCCTTCACAAGTATTCGCAGGTCTGGCGAATACAGGCTTGACTAGTTTAAATCATTTTGTCTGAAATTTTTTGATTTGCAATCCTTTGCAAAATGCCCAGATCTATTACATTTATAGCATCTATCTTGTTCGTAATCCCTTTTGAACTCTCTCCTTCTACCACTGTACCTATTGAAGTTTCTGTCATCTCTACCTCTCTCATCATCATGTCTTCCCCTATCATCATATTTATTCCTTTGTTGATATTGTCTATCATATCTATCCTTAAACTGATAATTACTCCCATAAAATCTGTCTCTTTCCTCATATTGAGCCTCCCTATCATATCTATCCTTAGCTTGATAATTACTCCCATAAAATCTATCTCTTTCGTCATATTGAGGCTCCCTATCATATCTATCCTTAGGTTGATATTTATTTCTATGAAATCTATCTCTCTCCTCATAGTGACCTTCCCTATCATCATATTCTTCCTTATTTTTAGTTCTATCATCTTTGCTATGATTTTCATTTTTGTTAAGAGCATTGACCTGTGTTTTTAGCGTGAGGTTTTCCAATTCTAACTTTTTAATTTTCATATTTATTTCCTCTAAAGTTTCAGTGTTGGCGCTCGCCATATTGCTTACTATTTTCTCTTTTTGACCCTTAGCATTAGCTTTTTCTTTAATTTGAACATATTCCTCTAATCCCACCATGGCTTCATTCACATTTTTAAATCCCTCTTTATATAGGTAATACCTGGTTTCATCTGATGTGAATGAGTCAATAAATTTTTGAAGTAAAGCTGCCTCACTAAAGATAAATTCATCCCCCTTTTCATTTGTATTTCTGACAGTAGCCATGAATCTACTACTATACTCTAAGTCATCTTCATGTTTGTTTTGTCTAATATCGAATAACTCTCTCCTTCTATTTTCTATTGATGACACTCCACCAAATTTTTTTAATATCAATTTAACTATACGATCAACTGTCATCTCCCCCTCAGCTTCCTCTGCCTGACTAATGTATGTTAATGCTTTGTCTTTGAGTTTACTAAAAATCAACGATACCAATGTCTCCGGATCCACGTTCAGCTTTTCGTTGATTTTGATGAGGCGTCGCATCTTCTGACGAATCACAATCGCTTCCTCGTGTCCGCTAATTGCTGGAATCTGTTTTATGAGATCCACCTTGTCCTCGTTGTGCCTACTTCCTGAGTCGGGAGGGGTAGGTGATGCCGGTGGCGTCATAGTTTATAATTTGTAATATAGAGGAAGAGAAAAGTAACGTAAATACAAAAAAATCAAATTATAATAATGAAACAGGATATCTTAACTCTGTAGAGATTTTACTTTCCCATGCCCCACGTTGGGCGCCAATATGTGTGCGGCTGGTTCTTGACCAAAGTAATTAATTGATTAACTAAAATTACCGCCACAACACACGTAGATTTAGCTTTTGGCTAAATCCTTTTAGGGGGTGGGTCTTAAGGGATCTCTAAAGCATTAATAAAATAATATGCGAGGAATCCTTTTAACAATCAATAATAATTTTATTTACAATAACAAAAACAAAAGATTAAATATGTAATCAATTCAATATTTTTACAAACTGATCTTTAAAATGAAGTTAAATCTTAAATTGAAATAATAACAACAATTGGAATTACACAATTAATTTACTATTATTAGAGAATGTAATAATCTATTCGTCTAGTCAAATCACCAATCAATAAGTACTAAATTAAACTTATAAAAAAAAATTCAAAAAAAAAAAACTAAGTCAAATCAAAAACCAATCGTAAATATCTCAAAAAAAGTCAATTTCCTGCTTTTCAATTTCATACTAAAATAAAAATCATTACCCAAGACCAAAACAATTTATTCCCTGATCCAACTGGATACTGATGAAAGTAGCTCTTTTATCTTTACTGAATGGGCTGCATCACAATGTTAAATAAACGGCTCCAATCTTTCATAACGTTTCTTACTTTCAATATTTCTCTAAACAGTTCTCTTAACCAATGCTCACAACCACAGTAATGTGTATATACTGGATTCTAGTTGTGGCAAAAATACTCATTACGCAGATGTCTAACTCAAAACAATATTCTTTCAACCATTGCTCACAACCACAGTGACGTGTATATACTGGATTTTCGTTGTGGCAAAGCTAAATCAATCATCAGATATCTACCTTCCTATGATTTCATCTTAATGCAATCTCAAGTTCTTCCTTCATGTGATCAGCCCTCAGTATTATTTTAATGTGTGAACATCCTTACCTGCAATGCTACTTACCATCCAGTATCACAGTTGATCTACGGAAATTTGTCTGTGATTAATTTACCAACTCCGACAAGTGGCCTCCGCCCGTATTTCGGAGAGGTGTACCATCACGGCGGTCTAAAAGTAATGATGATCACGTCCATCCACTGGTGAAGGAGGAGAGAGCGAGCGAGAAAAGCTCGGGACCCCCATTTAAAGATTTTTCTAACCCCAAAATAAAGCATAGTGATTGGTCATTGATTTTTCTTAAACCCTCTTACAGATGTGAACTGAACTACGAATATAAAAGATAGGTGAAGAGATCAGAGCGAAAGTCATGTCAGTGACCTGCTCTAATTCTCCACAAAGGATTTCATCTTGGGGTTTTTTTCCACAAAAACAACAAGTTTACAATTTTCCTAAAATAGTAGGCCTATATATTCATACATTCAAAACCATTTTAATATTTTTACACGGGATTAAATATAATCAATTAAAAATATATTCAATACATATACATTGTTATTAATTTGGATTATGTGCTGAAATTGATTTTACAAGCATTTCATTTCAACACTAACTTGCACTATTTCTTTCTTACAAATACATCAAAATATAATCCATTCTTAAGTATTAAGTACATATTTCAGTACACATGATTATTCTTTATTAATTGAATTAATATTAATTTACTAATTAAATGTAATTAAATCAATACATTAGTGAAAGCAAGATAGTTCATTAAAAATGACGATTAATTGATAGCTATTATTTTCTAATTAATTTATGCTAAATATATTTTTCTATTTCTTAAGATAACTCATGTCATATAAAAAGCTTTAATGTAATAAATTGAATATTGCTGGTTGACATAGATCTGATTTCTGAATAGCGTTTAAAAAGAAAGGTTTTTGAAAAACAAGATAAACTTTAGTAAGGAAAAAAAAATGACCCTCAAAACACTACAATGAAATTCATCATCTATTCACTCATTTTTAAATACATTATAAACACAATTGACCTTAACAATAACCTGTGCTGGTCACAATATATATATATATATATATATATATATATATATATATATCCTTAGGCTTAAAGGCTTGTTTTAGAAATGTATTTCTTTATGTAGGGATACGAAACTATTTCTCCGTGAGCCACTGAAGTCATTACTGAAAAATCCTTTATATTCGAATGACCAAATCCCAATAATAAATTAATATTTCTTGGCTTAAGACTTTGAAATTCAAAAGTACATTCAATTCTTTATTTTCTAATGAAAATTCAAATTTACTCAAATTGAAATGTTTCGATATTTTAGCAAATTCATAATCGTGAGAATAAGTTTTGAGCAACAAAAATAAAATGTAATTTATAATAACAATCAGAGCAAAATATAATGCAGACCAAAAGTGAATTTCTTAAGGTCATTAGGAAATAAAAAAATGTCTTCCTATTCTCATCTTCATCTCTTTCTCTTTCTGATGATCACAGCCAGTGGTGGTTTCATCTCTTGATCTTCCATTCATTCAAAATAGAACCACGGCTCTTCAATGGATGCTGGTTTCTGGTTCTTAGATTCCACTTTGGGATTATTCATTGATTAATGGTTTTTCAATCTTCAATCGTTTTTCGTCTTGAAGGGGCCATTACTGGGAGAGGGGGGGGGGGGAGGAATCAATAATAAAAAAAAAAATCATTGTCCTATAAATGCACGAGCACAAAATACCACAAGATTAGATCTTGTGAAAATCTTGCAAAAACATTTTGAAGAGTTACAAATTCTTAACAAACTATAGGGAAATAATGTAACTCAAAAAAATACACCTCACTCAATCTTTCTTCGATATTTCAACCCACAGGAAAATATTAACATAAATAAGAAAAGAATGAATACATCATTCTTCTTCTTCACATAAACAGAAAACAGAATAACAATCATGAAATTGAATACCACGTTGACATTTTTTAGATACATTATTGCAGTTTCCTGAAGCGTTGAAATATCGAAGAAAGATTGAGTGAGGTGTATTTTTTGGAATTACCGTACATTATTTCAATATTAAAATATCTTAAAACTAAGGGAAGCTTTTTAAGCACTAACCTCATGATTATCACAGAGATAACAACTTAAAAACAGAAATTATTTATGTCATTGTGCTTCGTAGAGGTCTGGGAGTTTGTTCCTCCAAGATACATCTTTGAAGAAAATTTACATGTTCTTCCCATCTCGCTAACTTTACGACTTTTCTTTGATGCTGTGTGATTATATTATAAATAAACATTCCATATTTCTTCTTCATCGATTAAAGAACGTGCATCAGAACATGGATACTATATCAGGACAAAATTAGTAGAAAAATCTGAAATTGCGGAGCATTGTAATGAAAAGAAACATTTATTAATAAGGAAGTTAGAATTCTTTGTAATGAAAAGAATACTAAAATTAGAAAAATAATCGAAAGCTTATGCATAAGAACCTCAAAAGGACACAACTTAAATAGAAATGATGGGATTAATATAGATGAAGGTATATTAAAATTAGGCAAAGATTTAATTGATGAAAAATATTTTAATCCCAACAATAAAGTAATAATTGAAGATTTAGATTGTAAAAAACAATTGAATTTGGATACACAACTCAAGGATTATTGTGAAGAAGACGATGTTCTATAATATTCATTGCAATATTCATGAATATTGTAAGTTATAATCTCGTAACTTAATAATATATTGTATTAATATTGTATTGTTTATATTTCACAGATATTGTAAATTCAAAATCTCGTGATTTATTATTTAATATTAATATTATTAATTGTAAAGGCTTGAAGAAGAGGAGACGTTCTTTAATTTTCTCCTCGAAAATTCGCTGTTTTTTTCTAGAAATAAATGTAGTGTTTAACATTTATTTTCTGGTGTAGTAGGGAAGATGATTAATAGTATATTTTACAGTATCGTATTTTTATTTTTATTTTTAAATATTTTTTAATGTGATTAATTGTATATATAAATTAAATGATTTCTAAGAAAATACACGTTAAAATTTTTTTTTGATTAATTTCTAAGTAGGCCTATGTTTATAAGCGTAATTGACTCTTCTTTTTTTGTCAATTTCGCTTTTAAAAATAGGCCTACTCGTAGAATGTTCAGGAATGATTATTCCCTTTATCAAAGTTTCCTTCATTTCAATTAAAAAGAAAAGAGAAAGTAAAAAAGGGGTGGGGGAATGATTATAAAAATAAAAATAAAATCATCCCCTTAGGAATTCTAACACTAAAAAATTTCAACTCCTCTGTGTTGTTATTTGGAGAAAGATTATTTTCACAAACTTAATTGTTTCGATTTTTGATTGGATTGATGATCCTTTCATACTATGTTATGGGAACAGTTTCAGTACGATCTTATGAATAACCTTATTAATGAGATACAATTCAATTTTGAAGTAGAAAATTAATAATATATATAGTGTATATTTGAAAAATAATAACTTATTTAACAGTAAAAGTAGACTTAACACTCTTTTTGATGAATTTTGCGTAATTTTAATCTTGTTTTTGCTTGATATATGTATCTTCATTCTTGCATTTCTAAATACGATTTTTGAGATAACTGTACGAAAACTGTTTTGTAAAAAAATAGTTTTACCAAATTCAATAGTTTGTTTTTAATTGTTAAAATTCCTTAAAATTGATACAAATAATAAGAAAGAAAAACAATCAAGGTTACATAAAGAAATACATTAATATTTGCATGTAAGTATCTTGTTTTATTCATGGTACTTTCAGATTGCAGTTTCAATTACCAGTAGTGTATTAAATAAATATGGATACTAAAAGGAAAATGGCGGTTTCCATTTCAGGATTGCTACTAATTACGTGCAAATGACAAATAATCTCCTTTTATTATTATTTAACAATACAATTATTTATTAATACAGGCTTTCTCTCCTTTTTATAATCTTATTCCTAACTACACTAAATAAGGTATAGTTATTGGCTTTATTCCAGTTAACAATCAACTATTCGGCCGTCCTAAAGTAAAAGGAAGCAACTAGCAATTTGGAAACTGATTATTTGCTGCCTTTGACCGTAGATATAAGCATATTGTGAGTCAGTTGCTACCTTTGATCATCGAAATAGGGGCCAAACTTAACAGCAGATCTCTACCAAATTGCTTAGGAAGAAGTGTAGATACTTCCTTACATAGAAAATGCGGAAAATGCAAAATCAGAAAATTTGTAGTTACTTCTTTTTACCTTAGGACGGCCGTATTGTAGACGGATCATCTGAAATGTTGAATTGTTTTTCTGTTAAATTATTTTGATCTCTTAAAAACAATTGAAGTATTCAGGGATTAATAACAAGAGATGGACCGCTACTTACAAAAAAAAAAAAAGACTTTATTTTTTTTTAATTTTTAAAATATAACAAATATCCACAGAGTTCCAAATTCTAAGTATTTATAATAATGAAGAGTTCTGAATGTGGACTGAATTGTCAATCGTATTCTTTTGGCGCTTCGAAGGGAACAGATTTCATTTTCATTCAACTGTGAATGATTTCTTTTATTAGCAGCAGAAGCAACTAATACATGATATAGAGACTGTCGTGTCTGAATTAATACATGAACGTTGATATCATCACAACAGATGTAGAACTGATGTAATCCGACTGATCAAGCGGCCATTTTTAAAATAAATGATTTATCAAGAGCTCCTCCATTGCTTCATTTGAAATTAAACAAAATATAACATACATTATCACTAAAAGAATCCGTTTGTAAAACACTAAAAACGTCAATGTTTTACTTTTACACAGAAGAATAAAAAAGGGGCCGCCATGATACAATTTTTTTTTTTAAACATAAATTATACCTATTTTCTGCCATTGAATACTTACAAAAACATTACTTCAAAATACAATTCTGCTGCCATTTTTAAAAAATTGGAATGTTATTAATTAAATCCCTTAAAACATAAGAATTGTTAATTAAAACAAGATTATCACTTTCAAATATCTACTTCATTAGTTGAGAAAAGATAAATAAAATAAAAATGGTATAGAACTGGAATAAAATTCCTTGAAATTCCACTTTTGATAATTTTGACTTTTTTTCTCAAGAATTTTATCAACAACAATGATAATAAGCGTCGTTGTTTTTGTTTTTTTTTTGTTTTTTTTAATAACATATTTGTAGATTCTTTGCCTAAATTCTAACGTGTACTGGAAGAGAATGAATATTTTTTTCTAATTACAATTAATCAGAACAAACCATTTATAAAAAGAAACAAAGTATTTGACGTAAAATCAGTCAGTAAATTATGTGAATTACTTTTTTTGCTGTTTTTATTTAAAAAATTTTATTTTTCTAAAAATATTCTTCTGTAAGTTTTAACAAGCACTTATTTGAAATACTTTTGGCACTGCTTTGGATGGATGTTTCCTATGCTGTGATAGAAGAAGGGAGGACTGAGGGGTAAGTTCTTCTTGTGAGCAGATGTTAGAGGCTTTTCATAACCTCCATGTTGATTCCATCGAATATTTATACGAAAAAACACTCAACTAACAACAACTTCAATAAGTTCCTTAAGTAATTACGTGAGATGTATTATTAAGATTTTTTTTTTTTTAAGAAAGTTAAAATTTCCGTATTTATTACTAAGAGGAAGCTAATAATCAAGTAAAATAAGGAATTAAAAGAAACAAATTATAAGAATTAAGGGCTATTATCCAGGATTTTGAAGACGAGGGTAATTTAATTACTTTTCCAAATTCCAAATATATTTTTATTTTTGTTAACTTAATTTTAAATTGTTAAAGATAAATTAAGAAAAATTCCTCTTAATATTCTGAATTTATTTTAGGGTCTTTAATCAATTCAGAAATATTGTCGACCAGTTGTTTCGTGGAAGAGGGGTGTTAGGAAGGGGTGGGCTGTTGACAAAGAGGGTTTCACTCACTGCTGCAAAAGAGGTCATCGAGGAAAACCACAGCCCCAGGGCAGATGCAGGGGCGGGGGAGGAACAGGGGGTCAGTTTCTTTCCATTGAGGAAAAAAAAAAATACAGTAATAGGCGGAAGTAGCAGTGGAAATTTTTAACTTTTTAGGGTTTTTTTTTTAATGAGAAGAGGGTGAAGACAGAGATGCAAGAAAAAGGAAAAGGAATTCTTAATTTACAGATTAAAAAAATAAATAAACAAACAAAAACAAAAAATGATTTAAAATGAAAACAAAACAAAAACTTCAGTTTTCAGTGGAAAATAGTAATTTTAACTGAAAAGTTCAATTTAGATTTAGAAAAGGTCCAGGAAATTTTCAGGAAAATGACAAGGATTGTCTTCTTCTAGGAACTGGTTTTTCACTCATTGATTGTCCAAATTTCTACTTCATAGGAAAAGAAAAACAATTAGTCTTCCATTAGTTTTTTTTTCTTTATAATTTTACCAAGGTTGGTTTTTACTTCTTTAAAATTGTAAAAGTTAAAATAATATACTTTTAAAAATATAAAAAAATATAAAACTTATTTTTAAAATATGAATTTCGATTATTATAAGCTTTCAACAAAAATAACATTTCTCTATACTGTATAATAAATAAGTTTGGAGTAAAATTTTTATTTCAGAAAATTAATTAAGAAGTTTGGGAAGAATTTTTGATTTCCATTTTTATAAAAAAAAAATGAAATTTATTTATGAATAGTCCGAGTAATAATTAATAGTGATAAATAAAATTTAGCTTTACGATATAATCTACTAGAAAAACATAATTATTTCTTTTTTTTTCCATTGCTATTAATATTTTTTAGTAATTTCCAGTTAATTACTAATTAATTATCTCTTAATTAGGGTAAATGAGTTTTGATATTTTAACAAGCATCGATTGTTCTTTTATAACCAGTTCCAATTTTTGTAGATATTAAAAGGAATTATTTTAAATGTTAGATCTTATATCGTTAGAGTAATCAATTACTTGTAAGGGGAGGGTGGGAGGGGTTTCGTTTCCTAGAAATTCCCTTCAAACTGAGCGACCCAGTTCCTTCCGACTGGTACCGGATGTCTTTTCCGGGGTAAAGATCAAATGGGTTTCACCTCCATTGGCTTAGGCCTACAGGCCAATTCTTTCTTTCTTCTTGAATATTTCAATAAAATTCTTTTATTTTTTACAAAAAAAAAAAAAAAAAAACCCTTTGCACGTCCATGGAATTTCTGTAATTAATTCATGTATCAACAACAAAATTATACTAAAAAAATTCTTTAAAAAATGTATCGACGAACCTACGAAATTTCTTCGTATTTCCTTTTTTGTAAATAATGAAAATTTTATTTTTATTTCAGTACATAAAAATGGAATTCAATATTGTTTCCTAATATGATAAAGTTATAAAAATTCAAAATCACCGTTGTGTTGTAATTAAATGCAATAGTTTTTTGTGCATTTAATTACAACAATTTTTTTTTTTCTTCATCAAGTTGTTGCAATTGTATGAATTTATTCTGTTAATTTTTTCCTTGTGTTATTTATTTTTATTTTCGGTTATTGTTTAAATTCATCTTCTTTTTCTTATTCTGTTTGACCTTGGAGAATGAAATTGTCATTAAACTTTCCCCGTGTATATTTTTTTCTTTTCGAATGGCTGAAGTCACGCTTGAGAAAACCGAAAAATTAATTATAGTGACTTCGATGCGATAAAGTTTGATCTTAAACGTCTTTATTATTCACAGCGCAGCGGTGAGCGATGACGTCATCACGTTCATTTGGTCGTTTCATCATTGGGGTGCAATACCACGTCTCCATGGAAAAAAAAAATATACGAAAATTGTATCCAAAGAATAAGTTTTATTTTTACTAATTGTACTAATATATTTATTTAATTAAGAAATAAGTGACATAACATTTCAAAAACAAAATCTTGCATTCTTATATTATTCAGTATTTATTAGATCTTTACATATACAAAAGTCTTTAAATGACATAATATTTAAAAACGTTAATTTTCTATAAAATTTAATTTTATTCCGTACATTACTTTTAATAAAAATGCATAAGAAAAAAAAAATCAATTATGGTAAAATTTAAAGAGCTGCAATCTTTCACTTATTTTAATGATTTTCTTTGAATCAGTTTCTTTGAATTATAATGATTTGATTTTATTAAAAAAAAAAAAAATAGGACAAATATTTTAGTGATATTGTAAAAATAATATGTAATGAAATACTTATATAAACGAAACAAAAGTTTCTTTGATAATTCTATAAATTATAAATTACATGTATTTCAAAATAAACTCGGTTGTAAATCTTTTATATTTCTGGAGTAAGATTTAATTGTAGTTATTTTAAAGATTAGTCGAAGCGAATAAACAGAAAAGAAATATGTTGTCAAAGGCGTGATTTGTTTATTTATGTGCAGCCTTTGGTTTCTTAGAATAGAAATATAATTTAAAACAGAGAAATAATTTTAAAACGTATCAGTACATCTTAACGATATGAGTTAAGAAAGTAATTGTGCGTTTGCGAACTGTTTGAGTACGTTAGCTGTAATGTTTAATATATTTCGGTTGAGTTAACGGTAGACTTATTTCTGATTCTTGACAGTAATTTAAAAAAATGAAATATGATAGAAAGTGCGTTTCTACTCTGTCATATTTTAGTTAAATAAAAAGAATAAACATGAGTGAAAATATCAATGGGTGAGACCAAATTGTTTACCAAGTGACATTCTGGAACAGCTGTTTCACGCTCTTCAGCCAGGAGCAGTCACCAGTAAACGACGAGGTCTCGGTACTGAGACTAATAGGAAGAATCGTCGAAAGCGCAGTGGTGCCTCAAAAAAAAAAACAACTAAACAATAAAAAACTCAAGAGTAAATATTAACGTGCTATTTTGAATTTAACAGATTGCCAACAACATTAGCACTCAAATAATTAAAAGAAAACAGACAAAATAAATATGAAACAAAAACAAATAAATGTAAAACAAATACGACGTACGTTTCAGAATCTCTTAACAGATTCTCTTTTCAAATAAACATAAGAATAAAAGAAAAACAAACGACCTGGATTAAGGCCTATAACTGCGATGTTTCAAATCTACACCCTAGCGGCCAGATTAGAAAACACAGGGAATATTAAATGTAAAAACGCTATAATACAGGACTATAGACCATATTCAAGCACATTTTTTGTAGACAGGTCCTGATTGTAACTCCGAACCGTTCTATAATGACACATGACTCGTAGAATTCTCGTAGGTATTTCAATTTACGTTTACCAAAAATAATCACATCTTCAGAATTTAACCGATACCCCGTACTTTTACAGTGTGTTGCGGTGCTGTAGTTTTCATTGTTGCTTTTGACTGCTCCTAAGTGTTCTTTCACTCATACACCTAACTCACGTTTAGAATCAAAAACTCACTAACGAAATATTAGTGAGAAAATTCATATGCAAGCAGTCGACCGGCTTAATGAATTTTTTTAATGCGTAAAAATTCAATATAGCATTGAATTATTAATAAACAAATTGATTTACTATTGTTTACCAAGTGACCAAATTGTTTACCAAGTGACATTCTGGAACAGCTGTTTCACGTTCTTTGGCGATCATCAGCAAGGATAATATTTCTTTAGTCAGTTTTTTTAGTTATTAAAAATGATTTGGAAGAAAAATCTGACGTAGCTTATCATTGTGGGAAAAATGCTGGGCATTGGATCAAGGAGGAAGTGAAAATTATCATGTTAGAAAAAGATACCAAAACTAGGAAAATACTAGAAAGATTAATCATCAGAAATACCAGAAATTTAAATTATAATAGAAGCAAAGGATTGGAAATTGAGATTGTTTTTCTAAATTTGGCTAGGAATTTGTATGAACAAAAACAAAAAAAGTATAATAATTGATGAATTTAAAAACTTATGATTATTGTAATGAGATTGTTAGTAACTAAAACAATCGTATTGAAACATAAGAATTGTAGAATTTACAGAAATCAAACAATTGTAATTTAATAATAATGTTAGTAGCATTTAAAGGGTTGATAAGTTTTGTTACCATGGCTATGGCTAAGAAATCTATGTATTTGATATCACCTGATTATACATTATTGTAATTGACGATCTTGAAGAAGGAAGAAAGGAAATATTCTTCCGAAAATTCGATATTAAAATGTGTTTTTTATTTCATATGAAGAGTAGATGAAGTATTTATTGCAGTTTTTTTTATTGTTTAGTTTAGCTTTTGAGGCAAAACTTTAGGAACGGACAGCAACCTAGAAATGATTGTTCCAACTCTGAGGAAATGATCTGACTTAGGGAAATTGTGTGAGAGTGGGTAACAAGATGATAATTTTACTTGTAATTTTTTCTTTGGTTCTTTTGTTTATTGTGACGCTTCATAAAACCGCCGTCGAACCTTAAAAAAAAAATGGGCTAGAACAAAATGTAAGGAAATTTTTATTTACGAATTTTTATTTTCCGATTGAAAATCAAGAGAGCTACTATTTGTTTTGCTACTAAATCTAATTGAAAAGATTTGAAGGAGGACATTTAGAACTTTACTGATATTAACCAAGTTTTTTTGATTGAAAAGTCTTCAAATCTTCAAAATAAAACAAAAATAAATGTATAAAACAATACATTTATTAAAATAAATATCTCTTAATTTTCGAAAAGACATGACTTCTTTTCTTTTTCAAAGCCTAAAAACAACAACAATACGTTACAAACAAGTAGAGGAAAACGATACATAATTGAGACATTCATGAACTGTATTGTTACAACAATACTTACAAATGTTATTCTCCTAATTCTTTAATTTTCACCTTATTTTTACAATTTGAAATACATATATTATTAAACTCTTTGGCCATTTCCACAATAAATTTGTTTACATTAACACCTTCATTTCTATTTATATTCATCTTTTTGGTATTTCTAATTAGTAGACTTTCCATGGTTTTTCTCGTTTTACAATCTTTTTCAAAGATTTTACAAGTTTTTTTTTTTGTAAGTTTGAGACAAATAAAACGAAGATTTAATAAGAATATCCTCTGAAAGCAATGATGGAATGTTGGATTTGTATATTTTTTATTGGTTGAATAAGTTTAAACTAATAAAAAACATAAGCATTCAAAGATCCTAGTGCTTCATTGAGATTAATTGTATTATGTTATTCAGAAGATATTCACTGAACTCAAGTATAACGGAAAGAACTTATAACGACCTTTGTGCTTTTGAGATGAGAAGTGTAATTATTGTATTGTTGTATTAAATTTAGTTCCCAAAAATATGGGAGGAAGGTAACTTGAAATCTCTGGAAAGTAGAAATTATTATAAAAGAACAAATAATTTACAATCTTTTAAAAACCATCTCTCGAACTGAGTTAATCAAAGATTTATAGGGAATTATCAGAAGAATCTTATTCGTGGTGCAAAGTTCCTTCGAAATCTGTTTTCTGTCGTCAATGATTAAGAATTAGAATTCATAATATTAGTAAGAAACAAAAATTGAAACGACGACTTTGAGAGACTTCTTGAAAGAAAAATAATGAAATCTAATAACGCATTCTCTCAAGCCTTTTTATTTTTTTTTAATACTGAAATATTTTTATTGTGACTTAA
This sequence comes from Thereuonema tuberculata, assembly GCA_023159025.1. Taxonomy (NCBI): domain Eukaryota; kingdom Metazoa; phylum Arthropoda; class Chilopoda; order Scutigeromorpha; family Scutigeridae; genus Thereuonema; species Thereuonema tuberculata. Next base: position 65,540,572 of record JAFIDM010000004.1, read on the forward strand.
TTAGATAGTGCATAATTAAATGGAATAAATTCCTGAAATCAAAGTTTATTCTACTCTTGGTTTTATTTCTTTTGTAAAATTATTATAAACCATCTGGAGAATAAACAGAAACAATTGTAGGCTAAGAGGAATGAGAAGAGACTAAGAAAACATTCAGAAGATAAATGGAGAAAGGAAATGAAAAGTTTGTGTATTCTTTTAAAAAAAAAGAAAGTTTTCGACTGAAAGAACTGGAAAAACTTAAAGAAAGATTTTCATTTGCAATGGATTGGAAATGATGATAACGATCTATGTCTGATAAAAAAGCAAAATTAACATATAATAAAGACATATATAAAAAATAACATATATAAAGATACAAGTAATGGGTAATAGTTGAAACAAATATTTTTCTAGGTTACTATTCACTTTATAAAGTGGTACTAATTTTTGATAAACAAGATTTTATTTCTCCACACTCAGAATAGAAGTAATGATTACTTTTTAAACTCATCTTCAGAAATTAAACATTTTCATGATATTAAAACTTCTTTATTTACCTAATTTATCTTCTATCTTCACGATATTTCGACAAACTAATCGTTTATCTTCTTCAAGTGATAAATAAAAAAAAAAATACATCATTTCTCTTTCAATACATATATTTGGGAATGAATTAATTTAAACAATCTTTACTCTTAACAAATATGGTACGTAGCGTGTCATGCACGTTATACTACATAAGCATTATTAACATAATAACGCTTTTAAAAATACATTTTTGAATATAAATTTTTTTGAATAGAAATTTCTAAACTCATCTTGAGAAATTAGACATTTTCATGATATGAAAACTACTTTATTTACCAAATTTATCTTCTAACTTCATGATATTTCGTGAATTTATGTTCAGAACTTGTTGGTGGGTCACGGCCGGGTCGGCGGTGACTTTTACTAACAAGATCTTGCCTTTCTGATT
>JAFIDM010000004.1:65568750-65578841 GCA_023159025.1 Thereuonema tuberculata
GTAGAATTAGAAATTAGACTGCTTATTTTAGAAATCGTAAATCGTGATTTTGCTATCATTTCGGCGAGAAACGAGACGACATTGATTGATTCGCTTCCAATGTCTTTGTTTTCTTTCTTTATTTTTACTTGTAAATCTCTTAAAGCCCATCTTACCTTTTCTTACACATGTTTACTAAATATCTTTACTCCGATAATTAAACGCTTTTTGATCTTAACTCAGAAATTAAAAAAAAAAAAATATGAATCGAGCGAGAAAGTGGCTGTTGATTCTTTGTTTAAGCAACAGAAGTGTTTCGTCATTGGCTGTCTGAAAATGATTGCTCCCACGACTCTCATATCACGACAGTGTAATTGGCCTGCCGCTGATTCCGCTATCGCTGATCTTTAAATAATGTATTTTTAACTAAAGGCTACTGTCTTCGGTGGAGTTGGACGTCAAAACTGCGGCTGAAGTCCGTTCTTCCGTGATTAAAGCGCGCTGGGCTTTACCACACATCTTACGTGTTACTTCTAAAGTTTTCTTTTTAGCGACCCCGTATATGAAAATAAAAAAAGGTGGGGGGACTGTTAAATTCATTCTTTTTATTTGTCCGTCCATCAATCTGTTTCCACCTCTACCACTCGAACTACAAGTCGGACAGATAAGAGACATATCTTATTGGAACTTGTATTTTCGCCATTTCTTTAAGTCAATAAGAATATTTGAAATATTCACTTCCTGTTCAAGGAATGTGGAAATAAAACGTGTGCAGGTCGCTTTAGTACAAACGAAATGACATTTTTTAATTTTAGTGAAATAGATGTAATGAAATACAATCAATCGTACTTTTTGTTATCAGTAATTTTTTTCCATTTTTTTTTTCTAGTTTAGTCAAATGGAAATGAAAATTAAGTTCAGATACATTATTAATTAGATATCGCTGCTTTTCAAGTGGATATTGCATTAAAAACCAGTTTGATTTTGCAATTTTTTTTTTTTAATTCTCATTGTATTTTTTTTATGAGCTTATCTTATACTCGTGTAAATCTTTTCAAATCAATGAAAATGATGTTTGTAACTTTCTAAGACTTCAGCATTTTTTGGCAAATGGGGAGAGTTTTGTTTTAAATAAAAAATTTCTGAAAACAGTTGATGAAACATAAATAACGAGAAAATCGTAATTATATACTTATATCAGTAATAACATCATAATGATTTTAACTATATTATTTATTTCTTTTGTTAAAACTGGGTGGACTCTTTTATTAATGCCTATTGTTATGCCATTACAGGGACCATTTCCATAGTCTTCATAGACCTCCTCGAGTGGATCTCAATCACTTATTAAACTTCTTTATTACTATATACTTCTCCATACTTGCTATATTTCGGAGTCCTAATCGGAGCATATCACGTTTTTGTTTGTTTGTTATTTTAGAATTTCAAATTCATGATTATTTTTAGTTGGGAAAGAAGAAAGGAGATTTCTTTTCCCTTAATGTAATGCTTGAGAAAGGAGGGCCGATTAGGACTCCGAAATATAGCAAGTATGGAGAAGTATGTAGTAATAAAGAAGTTTAATAAGTTTCATTGTATTAATCGTGATGTTTTGGATCTCAATCACAACTGAACTGCCTCTTTCATTTTATTTGGTTCATTTGGTTCATTTTATTATCCCGATTAACTAGGTATTTTTTTTCCAAATTTTTTTCTCAGAATATCCTCTGCTGATAAAAACCCTTCTTTCATTAAAAAACAACAACAAAAAAGCAATGTCTTTTTCTGCATTAAAAGAAAAAGGAAAAAAATTGCTCAAATTGCATTTTTTTTTTTATTAAGATAATTACTTTATTTTCAATTACGATTCATGCTTTTTAGAAGAAAAAAATAGGGAGGAGGAACCGGATGTAGGATCTGATTGTGAGCAGATCATCCCCCACATTAAGAAAAAGAGCCTTGAAAAAGATTAAGAGACGAGATTCCCAATCGTATACAAAGGGATATCGTATAGAGAGAAAAACAAATTCCCAATTTCGTTATTTTTTATTGTTACTGATTAAACACAGTTATATAATTTAACGAGAGTAAAGTCTGTTTAAGGACGAGAGAATTTTCGCGAAACTACGTCTCAGCTCCCTCCAATGTCGTTAGTTGCTTTATTATTAAGAGTAGCTTTTGATTTGTTATTTTAATCTCCACTGTTAATTCTGAGATTTCGACATTTTCAATGGTTCTTTATTATTTCTTCTGTAACGTTTTTCTTCCTATATATTTCTCTCTTTAAATCGTAAATCAAAAACGTACTAAAATCAAACACAAATTGGGAATTTTTTGGGTCTCTTTACTGTTACATTTTACTACATAAAAGGAATAAAATTCAATCTCAATCTTCTTATGGAGTAAATGTAAAAGAGTGACCAAGGTAAAGAGGCTCCGAAAATACGTAAATTGTGTTTGGTATTTTGTTTTCTTCTTTATTATTTTGTCTAATTGAATTGAAATTCGTTAAATTTGAGGCCACCATTTTAAATTGCAAAGTATCGCTGCTTTTCCAACGCTTATCAATGAACTTCCTGGTATTTTTTGGTCACCTGTTTCGTATTTCCTCTAAAACTTTTCAGGACATCGGGAAGGTTAAGTAAAATCGACCGACAGACCTTTAGCTTTAAGACAGATTTGCTTTTGTTAATCGTAAATGTTATTTCTTTTTAATCTGATATCGTTTGCTCCTGCCCAGAAATCTTCCAGGATAAGAAAGCGTGGGAAATTAAATAGCTTTTCTAAAGAAGCAAAACGTTGATACAAGTAATTGAGTTGATACATCAAAGAAATTGACTAGAAAAAGAAAAAAAAAATCACAAAAGAATAATAAATTTATTAAATTATTAATTTCTTCTTCATTTTATCAGTGATGCATACAAGTGATTCATACATATGTATGAATATTCAATCATTAATTTCATAAGAACCTTCCATGCTGTATCTCCACAAATTTCAATGCTAATTTTTTGTTTTTTAGATAGATTGAAATGTAGATTGTATTTCATTATCTCTAAACTATTTCCTTTGGCAGATGGTATCGTAACTTTTGGAAACGTTTTCAGATCATTGAGTATCAGACATCGAGAGAAATGTTTTCGCTTTAGGAAATAGGAAGCAACTTTGTTTATGAAATGTTTAGGGAAAATTCATTGCTTTTGTGTGTGGAAATCGACTTGAAAAAAAAAAAATCCATTCTGAAGCGTTGGAATTCTAAAGAACCCAAAATTGGCTGCTCTCAAAGCAATTCACTTTCGATGTGGGACTTCTCCCAACACAAAGATCAGATTTCTCTTTGGGGACTTGGCAGAGATCTTCAAGTGAATTCAGATGAGACAGTCATACGATTTCAAATTGTCGACAGTAAAATGCTCGGGGCTTTCAACTCTGGAATGCCTGTACTATTTCCATATTGAAATGTGAGCTTTTAATATTAGTACGAACAAGTTTTTTTATTCTACTTTTAGTTTAGATTCTATCAAATTATTTATATTTATTCAATGTTCGTTATTAATCCATGTGGAAGATGAATGAATTATATATCAACCGTATTTTTTTTTGTCTGCTTTTTTTACGAGATAAGAACAGTGAAGGCATTCATTCCGTTTGAAAATATTTGCTATATTGATCAGCTGAGAGCATATGTTTACTCACTCTCAAGTAAATAATGCTTAAGACACAGTTCCGTCATTCCTCAAGTAAAAGCTAAGTTAGGGAAAGTTTCGCATCATCTTCTTCTTGCTATCCAAAATAAAATCACACACACTCGTTATTTTTATATAATTTCAGTATTTTTAGCTTCTACCGATGAACTGTACAGTTTTAAAAACTACACCGAGATGTCGGTGGCGCTGATGGTAACTTAATTTTTCTATTTCAAATGCTATAAATATATTATATATACTAAAAATAGCAAGTTCAAGGATTTATATAAAGAACTTGGAATGGTTTTCACCATCTTAAAAAAACGTTCCTTTCTTAATTGTTGGCTTTTTTTAATTTTCTAGTTTTAATTACGAGTGTTCTTGCATCATTTCTTATAAGGATTGTTCTCTTTTTTTTTTTCAGAATTCAGGAAATGTTTCAAAAATTACGAATTTCAAGGTCCTAACATTTTTGTGACTCAATAAATCATAAAGTAACAATTATATTCGTAGATTCTGTTCTTCTAAAGATCTCCAACTTATATTTCAGATTTTCATGAAATCTCTCAGCGTGATTTGAGTATTTCTGTAAAATAACAGGAACGTCCTACTAAGAAGCCCAAAACAGAAATCTTGAATGAAATGGACCAGAGGAAGCCAGGCTTTTTGTGTGCAAAAGATAAAACACTAGATATGAGAATTTGTGCCTCGATGTGCTTATAGGTGTAACCAAAGATGATGATAATGTGTCCATAGTATTTAAAGTACTGTATCCATTTGGACAAAAGCTTAATTTTTTTCTAAGAGTAATTTGTTTCATTTTAATGCGTTTTCTAACTTGTTTTTTATTTTAAGGATTTGTTTGGTTTTATGTTTATCTATTTCCCATTTTTAATTCTGCTAATTTAATATCTGAACCATATTTACAAAACTATTTCTAACGTGTAACCAGAGGAGTTCTTACTTTAATTGAGTTCGTAATACTTTTTTAATTAAAGTTGTTTTAAAACCGATGAGTACAAATAAGTACATGTATCTAAATACATAAAATAAATCTTTTCAACATAATAATACTGTTATTATTGCATTATTTTCTAATTATTCAAGTTCGCCACGAATGAGGCAAGTTTGATTGCCAGGGTTTTGCAACTTCGTCATTTCTCAGGTTTTTATATTTTCCTGACTTTTGACAAAAAAAATGTTCTGTTTGAATTTGAAGTATTTTTTTTCTTTTACATAACTAACATATCAAGTTACAAAAACATTTGTTACAAGTACGTTACAAATATACTTTACCTTTTTTTCCAAAGCAGTTGTAAAAATATTAAAGTTATAGTTAGTTTTGATGGCAATATTAGCCTGCTTCCTACTTTATTCTAATTACGGTGTACAATTCAAAGTTGATACAGATTTGAAATGTATGTATCTGAAGGGTTCACATTCGTGAGTATGGGAATGACTAATCCGGGATTACATATCCTGAACTATCCACTTTACATATCCTGACTCTGAGAATGTAAATACAGAGTCCTAATCCTCCAGGTTTGGGGTTCCTCTTAGATAGATCATGGGCAACCCTCAATGTAAAAATTCTTGTTATGAAACCCCAACAGAAGCCTCGAATAGGAAACAAGAAGATTGGGAATGGACCGAAGAATCGTAGGAAGAAGATGTTACTTGTTTGTACATTGAACAAACAGCATTTGTTTGTAGATCCAAGATACTTTCAATAGCCTTTCAATAACTGAGAAAAGACATTTTCTTTTAGCAAAAGTTTCACTGATAATTTACCTAGACTCTTGTAAATATGGTTCTGTTTTTAGCTTTTACTTAGGATTCGAAGAAACACTCTTCTCCTGCACTGAGTGTTGAATATTCGGAATGAAATTCTTTGGAAATGTTGTTTTAACTTTAATTCATTACGGAAAATAAAGAAAAGAATTCTTGTAATTGAGGAAATAAACGAATTAAATAGAATATTGATAAATATTAACTTCACAAGAAATATATTTATAAAATTTATATGGATATACAGCAACCGCACAAATAGTTTAAAGATTGCACTTATTAATTTTGTGACAAATATAATTTTTTCAATATTTTTGAAGGATAGACTTAGAAATTTGAAATTTAAGTTTTTTAGAAATTCCAAAAATGTTTTACTCAAACTTATTATAATATATAATATTAAATGTAATATTATATATAATAATAATTGCTTAATGAAAAATTTAACTTTCAACACTTCAATTTTTACCAATTAGACTTTAGCTACTGTAAAAATTCTATTTTCTGTAAAAAAAAAAATAACAACAAAATTATAAAGAATACTTTAAAATAGTTGAGAAAAGTTGATTACTAAAATATATTCAGATCAAAAATTATTTTTATGCCTTTATTATTTATCACCATTTGAATTGGTTTCAGTGAACAGACGTTTTGGGAGAAAAACTGACCTAATGTTCCTCTGACAGTTCTAAATGAACGCCCTTTGAGGCAGTTACCATGGAAACAATTCAATATCAGTAATGCACTTACCCGCATCTCTTGTGTCTCAAATGACTTTGCCTGCTGCGTTTTTATCGTTGTGTGGAGAAATCTTTATGTCCATCACTTGTACCAGACAGATTGACCCACTTCTTTCCCATATGAAACTTGACTAAACATTTAGATGGTGTATTTTATGACAAATAACAATACATCTAAGAGTAGCATATTTTAAAGAACCTATCAATTGGTCTACAAAACTCCTTTAATTTCACATCTTCCAAAATCTACACCTACGTGATGATTTATCTATCAATTGGTCATTGATATTCATTATTCTATAACTAGTTCTATAGTTTGAAAAACACGTTCCAACTACAGAGGATCTGTTGATAGGAATTGATCATACAGGAACTGAAGATCATCATCATCTTTTAGATTGTATTAAATATAAGTCATTTTCACAACGGATAGAAAGCGTTTAAAAGCATTGTGATTAGCAACCTCGATTCATTTTATTTTTGTAAAAATATGATGTTATTTTCTCAAAGCAAATTGTACCTCAATAGTTGATAAGACTGTATTTTGAAATACCCTCATACCGAATAAGTACAGTTTCTTAATAGAATAGTGTATTCTTCGTCATAAGGAGTTTAGCAGCATTTGTCCATACAGGAGATGATTCAGCCGGAGTTGGATTTAATACCTTTTCAGCTTTTCTACTTAAATAGGATTTTCTTTTATTCCCTTGGAAAATGAATGAATGAATGGATGCTAAAAGAGACCATTCCAAGTTACAAATAATGTTGTCGAATGACTATCGTTTCCTCACTCATAGAAAACAAAAGCAACCAGTGGTTGAATTTTAAACAATTTGAATCAAACATAATTGGGATTCTACCCACAAGCCACTGGTTCTTTGCTTTCTTCAGTTTCTCCTGATTCTAATTTGTTTTGTTTTTCTCAAGAGAGAACGACTGAATTTGGCCACAGCCAACTCGATTAGAGTAAGAAAGTATTTAAATAAGTCAACATCTTCCAAGTGAATCCACTGAAGAAACAAAAAGAATTACCATCATCTATCAAATACAAAAACTGAATATATCACTATTTTTATTTTAAATGAATTACTTTTACAACATTTATTATTAAGGTATTGAATATAATTAGCCAAAAGTTTTCAAACCGATATTAATTTCATAAAGTAAATAACTTTTAAGTTTCAGTTTAATTTTTCTTCTTATAATTTAATGCAAAGCAAATAGCGAATTTGTTTTTACAGGATATTTAATTAACGATTATTTAATTTTCGTACTAATTTTCTTTTTCTTAAATATTTTATTTTCGCTGGTAAGTAGAGTAGTAGAGCTCTTTTTTTTCTTTGCTTCAATGAATCACGAATTCAATGAATGTGTTGCAATAAAACCATTAAAGCACTATGTACAATTAGAATATACTTAAAAAATTCACTACGTACGTTTCCCTTCTCATTAGGACTCTTTATCAAGTGTGATCCCAATTTCCTTAATCCGAAGGGACCATCTCGCCAATCTTCCAGTGGGGTCTCTCATTTGGAGACACATTATGCTGTCAAAAACAGATTAACATAAATTACACTAGCCAACAGTGAAAATATATCTTTAACAAAACCATTTGGTCTTTACTAAATCGACCATGCTTATCACGAAAATGACCATTAAAATCTCAGATTAGCTCTAGTTTCATAGATATGGGGGGGATTCAGCATCAGTTAGTGCTAAGAATTCATTTTGCCTGTCCTGAAATTGCCGTGGAAATCCCACATACGTTAAACAGCATAGCGTTTCTAACCCTCTTACTTCACATCATACAGTGTTGGAAGCCTATTTTTATTCGCAGTGCCCAGCAAAAAATAAGATGACCCCTCATATATGTTGCATATCTTGTGCCACAGGTCTTCGTTCGTGGTTGAATCGTAAAAGATCGTCAATGGGCTTTGCTATTCCGATGATCTGGAAAGAACCATTAAACCACGTAAATGATTGTTACTTTTGCATGACAACTCCCTTACAACATGGTATTTCAAAAAAGAAGAAGTCAGCATTGACGTATCGAAACATAAGATCAGCTATGCGTCCAGTGCCTCATGCAGATGGACTACCTGTTCCCATCCACCTGATTCTTATACATTTAGTGACGAGGACAGCAGTGACTCTAATGCTACTCCATCACCTTCTAAGGAGAGTACATCAAAAGATCCTGATTTCCAGTGTAATGAGGAGTCTATGCAGCAACACAAAGTAACAAAGTGTGAGTTGAATGATCTGGTAAGAGATTTGGAATTGCCAAAAGGTAAAGCAGAACTGTTGGCATCTAGAATGCAGCAGTGGAATTGTCCAATCGGTAATTGTCAGGTGTGTTCAGGGAACGCTCAACTCCATTCCTATCGTTATTCACCAAACAAGATAACTTGGTATTTTGAAGCTTCCATCAGGAAATTTCGAAGATGGAACAAAGGTACCAGGGAAATTGGAGTGAATCGAAGTTGGCAGATTACTTGTGGACACTCATCAGAGAATCACCAGCAACAGAATACAAACGCTAGGCAAAGCGATTGGGCCTTCAGAGACATTCCTCCGAGCGGAAACATTAAGGTAAATACATGCATTATGGTTTTAAGGATAATTATGATTAGTTGAGATATCTTAAAAACTACAGCTAAACATGCATTTTAATGGCCATTTTCATGTTTAGCACACTCGAGAACATAAAGATCAACTACTTTCATCAAAGATAAGAGAAAAAGTTTAATTTTGTTGCCTAGTGTTATATATCAAAATGTTCAGCTAAAAAAATAAATAAAAATAATGATACAAAAAGTTTTACCAGTTGACCTCTAGGTCAAAAGTTATAAGCTTTTAAAAATCTCCGAAAACGGGAAGTGACCGTTACACACGAGTGCGCATAGCGGTGAAAAGTGAAATGACTTTCAGTTTCAGTTGAAAAATGATCAATTTAACATTTTAATACATTTATTAAACATTCACGTAACAATTTTAAATAAGTACACTGTTTGGAATAATACTTCATCCGAAAACGTAGAGCAGTTCCGCACTAACCTCATTTGATTAGACGATTTTTACCAAATGGAAATTCGCGTTTTCATTCTATTACTAATATTTAATTTTGCAGACGTTTAATGAAATCTTTGATTTGTCTATAGAAATATAAATCGCATGGTTGACAGATAACAGCATAAAACATTTTGAAAGTTTATTTTATTTTATTTTTTTTACATCTTTGTTTTTCTTATTTGTTTTAGTAGATTCTTCTTGCATTTTCCTAATTTACAAAATAAAAATCATGAGAAGGGAAAATAAAATGCTATTACAGGGATGACTTGTGAGTTTATTCGGTTTTCGCTCATACCTTTTCACTTAGAGGTCACCTTATTAAATATGGGGTATCATGGTTTTCTTTTCTTGAAAATCTGAACAATTTGATATGTGACCTTTGGGTCAAAAGTTATGAGCCAAAAAAACGAAAAGAGGAGGATCTCATACAAAAAAAATATTATTTATTCACATTATTTCGGTGTCAGATTGAAATAGATTAAAACAATAGACTACTAGTAATCATCGGAGTTGTAGTCAAATGGATAGCACTTCTAACTTCATACAAAAGTATTCTCCTTGTTGGAAACTAATCCAGGAAGAAAACAAATTATTATTTATTCTCATTATTTGACGTCTTATTGAAATAGAGTAAAACAACACTAATAGTCATCGGTGTTGGTATAGTCCAATCGATAGCAGTTCTGACTTCAAACAAAAGTATCTACGTTCAAAACTGATTCAGGAAGAAGAAAAAATATTATTTATTCTCTTTATTTCGACGTCACATTAAAATAGAGTAAAATAACAATAATAGTCATCTCTGTTGGCATGGTCTAATGGATAG
>JAFIDM010000004.1:65588502-65598559 GCA_023159025.1 Thereuonema tuberculata
TTTTTTTTTTTGTTTGTTTGTTTTTTTGTACAAAAACTAAACATTCAATCAGTAAAGTGAAGAACCTTACTGAACATTTCTTTCTATTTAATGTATTTCATAGTTTTATATAACTTATTACATCCTTATATAAGGATTGACCAGGAATAAAGCTGCACATTTTTTTCAGTCAATAATGATAGCAATGTATCATTACTGGAAATTTCCTAATTTAAAAAAAAAAAAAATTGTACACAGCTATCAGAGAAATGGCATCAATGATGAAGTGCTTTAAAATGATATCCATTGCAAACATTGTTTTAGAATATTGCCAAGAAAGAATCATGGGAAACATTCGCAGACATCTGTATAATATTTATGTAAGTGCTGCAGTTGAGAGAGTGACTATTAGTCATTGGGCAAAAAGATAATGGCTTTAGAAACAGGAACAGAAGAACTCAAACGTTGATCTATCAAACATGTGAGCTCAGAGAATGCCTCAATGTCATGATAATGACATCATTCACGAAATTCACAAGATGTTCTGAAACTTGAGGAATAAACAGAAAGTAATACAAAATTCTTTATTTTCTTGGCTTAATTTTGTAGGATAAAAATAACATGCAGCATTTCAGTTTTTTCCACATTTCTGCACATAGTTGCAAGATTTTCTGCTAGATGTTAGCAAGATAAGAGAAGTTTCAAAATAGGTGGCATGCATTCTGACCAGAGAACAGTAATTGAGTTTCTTTTGACAGAAAATAATCAATCAGAATTTTGATAGCTTAACAAACACTTATTTTTGTATATGGGAGAGATCTTTAGTCACCCATCAAGATCTGTGACGCTTGCAACAATCAGAGAATGACAACCATGAAATTCACTACTACATTTAGTATTGGTAAGGAAAATGTCAACATAACCATTCACCATATTCAAAGGTATGGGTTGGATACCAAAACGATTCTTGTACTCAAAGTTACTAGAAGAAAGGAGGAAAATGAAGGTGAAGGTATCTAGACGAAATAAATTGGGAAGTAAGAAAGATGGAAATCAGAATGTGGGTGGTAGAAAGAGCTTGATCAAAAGGAATGCAGGAATCTCCTAAATGAAGCTACACTCTCCCAGAGTTGTAATACTAATAATGGTAATGTGCCAGATGGGTTCTTTGAAGCCTAAGTGAAGAGCTTAAAGAACAAAGAAAAGTAACTACAGTTGCTTACTCATTACGAGGCTGACAACTTCTTTGTTCACTATTCTCATGAGAATGGTTTCATCACCTTAAGGCCGAGACAAAAAAATTGGGACTTAAGAAAGATGGAAATGATGTAGCTCCAAATAACCTTGCCTTAGAAGAAAGCATTTAAAGCAGTTCTTTTGGCTGGATAGATCTTGGTGACAGCAAAAGGCTTTGGATGGTAGCTTCAATTTTGTTTCTTTAGATGAATAAGAATAGAAGGAGAAATCCTTAAAGAATAAGAGGAAAAAACTTGTTGTCCTTAATTGTCCTCTAGCTGTGACTTATTACACGGATTTTCATTTGTATTCATTTGGCTTGAAGAAAATTGCCCTATTATAACATGAAAAATGAAGGAAAAAGTTTTTGAATGATAAAAATAACTTACATTTATTATGTAATAGTCTTCAAAGCATCCATTAATTCAATCTGTAAACAATGCATTTATAAATCCATTTCGTATTATAAAAGAAATATATATGCTTATTTATATGATATTCTTATATTTTAAATAAGTACAATATTAATAAATAATCTATATATTATTGTTAGTATTATTCTTATTTTACATGTTAAGGTTTTGATATATGAACTCATTCTTTTTATTTAAGTTATTTATTGAATTACAACAATAAATAAAACTACTTGCTCTTTTATTTAGAACACTTAATCTTTTCTTGATTCCCTAAAAAAATTTTAAAAATTTCTTATTGTGATTTGAGTTTTAATTAACCAAGTTGTAAAAAGCTATTTCAATCATTGTTGCTTTAATTAATGCAATCAAATTTATATTCCACTGAAAATGAATGAATTTGTAAAGAAATAATTTATAAAGTATATCTTTATAAAAAAAAATATACATTTTTTGATTAAAAAAAAAATGTTTAAATTTGATATTTTGGATGAAAGTAGAAACTGTTTATTTGCTCCTTCACATATTGGTTCCACTTATGTCACTGAAGCATTTGTTTAATAAATAAATTGAAAAGACATTCATGAGGCTACTAGTTACTTAGCAAGTTTAAAGTATTATTAATAATATAACTTTTTAAATATTTGTATTAATGGTCTGAATTTTGAAATAAATCTATTGAAATTTGCATTGAAGTCATTTCCAAAAGCTTTTAATGTTGAGCGTCTTTTATGCATAAATCAAACAACCCAGGAAGAAAAATAGCTTAAAAGCTTTGTGCATCAGCATAAAACAAACATAAATGATAAATGCTTTCAAGTGGCAGAGAATAAATAAGTTTTCATTTGCAGAAGTTTTTAAAAGCAAACGATCTGATTTGCTTAGAGAACATCTTATGACACTAAAAAATTAGATTGAAATTAAAAAGTACAAAAAATGGAATATTTTGAATAAGTAGTTTTAACAAATGCCAAAAATGAAAGAAATTAAGAAGTCCATTTCTTTGAAACCTTATAATGTCATTTAAATAATGTTTATAATACACTGACAAACTTTGCTAAGTCATTAATCATTCAAATAAGGCTCATGATCCATTCTTTAGTAATTCAGTGAATAAGAAAATCTGGAAGTGAATCGTTTTGATGAAGAATGAGATTGGAATTCAGTTAATGCTGTGGCGATTTCTAAGGTTGCTTTCTACCATTCTAACCTTGATTTTCATAGTCATTGTGGATTTCATGATGAAAACTGTGAATGATGTTGGAGTTACAGAATGAATATTTTGTCTGACTGCTGCCATAAAAATGATACCATCTGCTATCTCTTGGTCTCTTTGTCAAACTCAGAGAAATCTCTGTCAAGTGACTCACAAGCAGTCGTTGCTTCAACTGAGTAGGAGAGGCTTCCTTTTAAGTCAGGCTAGAATAAAAATCAGTCACAGAAATATTTAAAATTTTCATTTTCGCTGCTTTAAGTTTAAAACTACATCTTTTGGCTTTATCTATCTATCTATCTATCTATTTATCTATCTATCTATCTATCTATTTATTTATTTATTTTAATGTGAATAGTAACTCAAACTGCTGTTGTGCTCTTATCTGAAAATGTGATTATATTTCTGTATTTTTTTTAACAAAACAAGATATTTATAAATTTAGCTTTTGTATATCTCATCAACATTAATGACAAAAATCATAGTCATTATATGTGAATCAGAGAATAATATTATTTCTTCTGTTTAAATTTTAAGTTTTGTCTTTATTTTTATTTTTAGATTTACGAACAAAAGGATCTTGCTCCGTTGCCTTCACAGCCAGCATATTGTGCTTTTAAAAACGAATCTATTCACCGAACGATTTTAATTGCAACTGCGAACCCTTTATATACCGTGTACATATTCTAAAATGAACCAAGAAGACATGATGAAGCCCTCTCCAGGTCTTAACATGGAGCATGGCTTTGTAAGAAAAATAGAACAAAATCAACACCTACGAGAACAACAAGTGAGAATGGCCTTTCTTATATTAAAGAAATAAAAAGATTCTTTGCTTATTTAGATATTAATTTAATAATTTTTCATTCAATGAATAGAAAATCAGATTTTGTAAAAAGTGCTATTACATTTGATGAATTTCATGTTGTAGTAGTAATATTTTAATCCTAATAACATATTTTCTTATCTAACTAAAAAGTAAAAAAACTAGATTATTTTAAAATTAATTTTTTTAGCTCAGCAAAATAAGAACTTTACTTAATAGTAGAGTGAAACAAAAATCTGGAAACCTTATCAGCCTACGGATGATAATATTGGATTTATTTATTTTTTTATCTTCTTAGAGATATATTATATTCATGTAAACAATATATTGATATTGGTTTTGAACTGGGTATAGAACTTGTTAATTCCTATAATTTCAAAATGTTATATAATTTTTTTTTTATTTTATTGATATTGACAAGTGTTGATATTTTTTAATTGTTTTCATATTAGAATTAGTTAATACAATTAATTATTAGATGTTAAATTTTATTATTGGTATTAAATATTGTGTCTATGCATATACATGTATATGTTTCCTATCTTGGATTCTTATTATGCTCTTTTTGATGACATTGTGTCATTGAACATGTAAGGGCTACATGTTTACTTTCTGAGAAATTGAAAAAGAAAATTGTAACAAGAAATTAAGGTAAACTGTATACAAAAAGAGAAACATTTAAAAAGCAAAAAAAAAAAGATCTATTACCATTAAGTTATAGAATTTGTAATCAGTCCTTTTTCAGCCTGCTAAGTGGCAGGCCATCATTAGCAGTGTCTACAATCCTGATTATTTCATAACTATTAATTATTATTTTTTAATTTTTAAATATTAGAATTAAAATTTTATTTAATTTTAATAAGAAAAAACTATAAAAAAACTGAAGACAAAATTAATTGTGTAGACTAATAGATCTTCATTTTTAACAATTTATTGAATATTATTGAAAGATACTTTACAGAGTTTAATATTACAAAAGAGAGTTTTTATATCTATTAGAAAAACTTCAGAATAGCCCACTTATTAACTGACATTAATGAAGACATAAACTGAAGGTATGTGTGTGTATTTTATGTGTGTATATATTAGAGAGGTCCTTATTGTAGGGGCTGAAAATGAAAGTTGTAGTTTGGATAGGGGTACCACCTAACTTGTTTTATTGAAAAAAGTAATAATTCCAAAATTTGGCTAAATTTAGAGGTCACTATCCAGTTTGAAACATTAAGTTTTCTTTAAGCAAAATACAAGGTAATACAGTACTAAGCAATTAAAATTTGTAGTTAATAATAAAGTTGAAGAACCTTGTCAACTCCTGTCATCTTTCCTCGCCATCCTTTTTCCCTCTGAGCCTGAAGAAGCTCTCGATCTTTTTCTATTTTGATCATGGATAAATGCATCTGCATGTGCAATTTCAAAAAACTGTTGCTGAAAGCATTTTTTTTTTCAAACAGTGTTTTGGATCTTTTCTTCTTCTTGTTTTCATTTTTCTCAGCTTCTGCCAGTCATGGAAGAATTTTTTAAGAGCTGCAATTACGTGTTTCCGAAGACTAGTAGGGGAATGGTGAAATAGCCGCTTCAGCAGCTAAAGTTGCAGTTTCCCCAAACAGTTTTCTTTTCAGTCAGATGACTGAAAAGGGAAAAAATAAGCCATTACCTCTCACTTCAAAGGTAGCTTATTTCCAGGTATTTCACGTGATTGTTGTCCGATTAGCCAAACATTCATTGTTTTATGTGTAGAAGGCCTAACAGTTGCCATTTCTGCATAAAAGAAAACCTAAAGCAGTTGTCTTGAGTCCGTAAACAAGAACATACTGGGAGACCATCCTTAGGTGAACTATTTGGCCGCCTATTGACAGCTTGAGCTCATTGTACCAGGTGGCCTGACTTTATAGTCTAGACCCTAGATTGTTCCCGAAGGTTCCAGATTGTTCCAGAAGACTCTATATGGACTATTATACAAAATTAGGTAATATCGTTGTGCTGCTATTAATATACTTATGTAGGATTTCTAAGGGGTACATTTGAATTGCATCACCATTAAACAGTGAGGCACCCTTTGGTTGAGAAAGGGCAGATCGGCAATAATTTATTAAGAAATTTCTTTTTCATTAAAGATTTTTTTTTAAAAAGTTTTCTAAAAAAAAAGACTGAAATTAATTCATTAATTAATAGTGCATCATCATTAAATTCAGCTGATTACAACATTTCAACTTTTTCAACAGTGAGTGCTCCTGTGCTTAAAATAGTGACAGATTACGATTTTTCAGATCATAGTAGCGACTCTTAAATATTATTCAAACTAACCAAATTTTAGCAAAATTAATTTTTTTCGATAATGGAACATACTGAAAACTGCCCCATCCAGTTTTTCAAAACTTAAAAAGTAAGGACTACCCTAATATATTGATGTATACATATACAGGATAGGCCAAAAGTAGGTATACGTTATTTTAATTTTTTATATGTTATTTCTTTTTATTTTAGAGGTATTCTTTAGTCTCTTAGTTGCTGAAAATGTCCTACATCAAGGTTGCTACATTCCTCAAACCTGCCCCTGACAATGTGACACACAGCAACTCAAAAATTCCACTTAGCATCAATGTCCATAAATGCTTGTGAGATGAACTCTTTCAATTCATTCACTGTGCAGGACTTCTCAAAATCTTCTCCTTCATTGCATCCCAAATAAAGAAATCCAAAGGTGACAGGTCGGGTGAATAAGTATTGGAGGATCTACAAAGCAAAAATCTGAGGAAAAAAATATCTAATAATACTAAACAACTAATGATCAAAAGAAGAGAAATGAAGGTAAACAAGGATAACCTTGTGATGCGACTTCCAGCAGGCAACAGGAACAATTGTCAGTACCGTTACGATTCGTGGGAGCTCCATGCCTTAGGGTACATTGGTCAGGCTGCTGCCCACAAGCCTAACATCATCCCTGTAAACGCCCAGCGTCATATGGCCTGGTGTAAAGAGCAACGATCTTGGTCAATGGACCGCTGGAAGAGCATTATGTGGAGCGACCAATCACACTTTACACTCTACCAACAGGATGGGTGCACCTGGGTGTGGCTTTTGCCAGGGGAGCGACTGCTACCTCAGTGTGTCATCCCAACAATGAAGTTTGACAGTGGTGGTGTGATGGCATGGTCGTGTTTCTCCTGGTTTAGACGTGGTCCGTTGGTTGTGATGGAGGACCACAATTATCTGAAAATGACATCCACACAGTATCTGGACGTTCTAGACAATTCCATGCTTCCTATGTTGTGGTTGCAGTTCGGTGAAGGCTCATTTGTGTTCCAGTATGACAATGCGCCGTGCCATAAGGCCCGTGTTGTCAGCGCTGGCTTCCAGAGAATAATGTTGAGGAACTTCAGTGGCCTGCCAGAGTCCAGACCTCAACCCTATTGAACATCTGTGGGATAAATTGGAGCGCCGGATTCATGCGCATCTGATGTGACTGCAAACACGCATCCAACTTGTGCAAGATTTGAAGGAGGAGCGAAAAAAATACCAGTTGCTTGCTATCAGAAACTGGTGGAGAGCATGTCACGGCGTGTGGATGCTGTGCTTAGGGCAAAAGGCCACAGTACGCGCTATTAGACACGCTGAAAATAAAGCGTCTGTTCCATACCACAGGTGTCCACTTTCAATTGAGCAGTCAGTGTAGTTGTCGTAGCTAAAGATGCTATGGAATTGCAATTAATGATACAAGAACTTGCCAATGAAAGTTTAAAGGTTGGATTAAAGCTAAACTAAAAAAAAAACACAACAAAGATTACGTTTAATGTGTTTATTAAAAGAAAACCAATTGAAGTTGGTACTTTTAAATTAGAGGAAGTTAGCAAATATGTAGATCTTGGGCAACAAATTAGTATGAATGGATGCATTATGCCAGAAATTAATTGTAGAATCAACTTGCATGGAATACCTTTGGTTAAAATACTGTAATAATGAAAGGAATAATGCCACTGTGTTTAAAGAGAATAGTTTTAATCAATGTATATTACCAGTTCTAACATATGGAGCGGAGACATTGACCAGGAAAGCAATTCAGAGACTGCAGACAAGTTAAATAAGCATGGAAAGATGTATATTAGGAATTACACGACAAGACTGTAAAAGAAATGGGTGAGACCGCAAACCAGTATCTGCCATTATTATTACTATAAAAATGCTCAAATGGAATTGGGCTGACCATGTAGCAAGGTGTAATAATAATAGATAGTCAGCAGAAATTCTAAACTGGATTCTGAGGAATGAAAGGAGGCTAAGAAAGAATTAAAAGTTTTGTTGGTTTCAACTGGAAGAGAAAAGCTTTCAACCGAAAGAACTGGAAAAAAACTTGAAGAGACCTTCATCCTGAAGTGGATTGAAAGTGGTTGAAAATGACGATGATAATAAGAAAATAAGTTCAAGACATTTATTAATCATAAATAGAAAATATATGAAAGCGTTCTAATATGTTCCTCCTCAACATAAAAGTACTCTGTTCTTGAAAGTACTTTGATATGATTAATGTCGATGAAAATGGATCTGTTTTTGTCCAGGGAAATTAATGATCTGTTTTTGCCTGAAAGAGAAAAATATTGATCCTTTCTGAAGGAATTTTGACTAGTTCCCACTAACAGGAAATTGGAACTGTAGTCCATTCTTCCTTCTTTGCTGTGACCATATCTTTATTAGTTTCTTCCAAAGGTTTTGTTCAGTTAAGATTAGCACTCTAGGACAGCCACCACCTGCTCTTGTTCTTTGTAGAGACAAATCTTTACTGAAAGTAAACTGAAACATCATTATAAGTTACTTTCTTAATTTTCTATAAGAACTTAAAATAATTATTTTATCTGCAAATAAATATAAAAATATCTAAATTTAATTTCTTTTAATGTATGAACTCCAAAATATGTTTGTTTCCATTTACATTTTATTTCTGTCATTCCAAACATTATGTGAATGTACTCAACCTTTGTCAAATTGTAAATACTATTAGCTTTAAAATTGTCCAACTAGAATCTCTCAGATCTTTATAGTTGACTTTGTTTCACTAACCAGAAGGATAGTGGATTAGATTCAGTTTCTTGCAATGACACATTGAGGAAAAATAAATATTTTTTGATTTTTGAGATCTTTTTGTGATTAAGGATTCTTACAGATAGTTTGGAATTTATCGCAATATTAATAGATAAATGATTAATAGATGGATAATTAATAGATAATATTAATAAATGTGAAATAGCAACTTATTTTTAATATATGGAGGGTTCAGAAGCCAACCAGTGTAACCAAAAAATGAAATAGGTTTTTTAAAATTATGTACCAAAAAATAACAACGTTTGTAAATTTAAAGAATAAATTTTTTATTGAAAGATAACATAACTATACACTTGGAGGAGTGATTTGGGCACTTTGTCAACCGAAAGTTTAAATATTAGAGTATGACTTACAGAAAAAATTTCAATTTAAAAAAGAATGACTTACACTGATTGGCTTCTGAGCAGTCCATATACAGGATGATTCAGAAGCAGTTACCACCACTTATAGAGCTCAGATTTCTATGAATTTATGATGATATTTTGAGCAAAAAATGTCATGTAAACCAGGGTCCTATTCTCAAGAGTTACAGAATTACAATAATGTGAAGTTTGCTTGTAAAAGACCTGTATTGTTATTTGGGGGAGTAAAAACAAATGAGAAATAAAGAATGAACTTTTCAGAAATAATTTTTCTTTTATTGAAAACACATTACCATGAACAATGTATGTAACAAGATTCAAGTCGATACAATTGGGATGATTTGTAACAATTATAGTGCATCAGAATAATGTAATTTTGTAGTTAAAACTTGATACATCTTTCTGCACAACTTAATTGAGCACTTCACAACACATTTCAAGCTTCAACATAGCCAATAAAAGAAAACGTTATTTCTGAAAAGTTCATTCTTTTTTCCTCATTTGTTTTTACTCCCCCAACTAATGAAAGAGGTCTTTTACAAACAAACTTCACATTATTGTAACTTTGTAAATATTGAGAATAGGACCCTGGTTTATATGGCATTTTTAGCTCAAAATATCATCATGTAAATGAGTTCCGTAAGTGGCAGAAAACTCCTCCTGAATCGTACTATATATGGTAAGAATTATTTTAAGTAATATTAAAGATAGAGGATAATTAATAACAAATGTATTTTATTTTCAAATATATTATTATTTAATTGCATAAAAAAGGTTTCACTTGTATATACACTCATGGACAAAAAAATTAGCGCACCAAGAAGGAGTCGTCAAAAAGAAACGAAAATTTACATACGTAATGACTACTTCGATATAAGTAAATGATTAGAAAATCAAAGAAAAAGGATAATTTATTTCAGAGAAAAAGGCAAAA
>JAFIDM010000004.1:65598659-65629038 GCA_023159025.1 Thereuonema tuberculata
TCAACTGTGTTTCCATAACAAATATTTACATAACAAATTTAAAAAATGAACAAATTATAATATTATTCAAAGACTAATATTTGGGTATTATTTTAAATGATGCAACAAAAATTAAATTAAAACTTACAATAAAAATTAAATACAATTTCTTGAAAAAAAAAATTATAAAAATATTATACCAATAAATTATAAAATAATAACTTAGTTTTCTTTTTTTGATTCTTATTTAATTATGAAAATGCTATCTGATCTAATACAAATAATGAAAAATGTAAATAGTATAAATATTTTATGAAACAAAAAAAAAAAATCTTAAAATTAGTTATATATTCTAAAAATACTTCAAGTAATAAAATAACAAGGGAATTCTTTATGAATAATAAAATACTTACTTCGAACTTTTTATACAATTTAATAATAAAGACTTATTTTCAATTATATTACATGAACAATACAAATTCGAATACAACCATAATCTTCGAGATATTTGTAACTTTATAACCAATATTTTTAATAATTATGCCACCCATATAAATTACTACCGGATGTGATAAATAAAGTAAATCTAGAAAATTACCGAAATTTTCTAAAATATCAATTTAAAAAAAAAAATCTCATCAGAAATTGCCTAGTAATAAATATAAATCCTCTGGTTGACTAGATTTATAATTCTAGAATTTTCTTTTCACTTTAATTAAGATTTTTTTTTTACTATTTCTTGTAACTGTGTTTACAATTATCAAATATATAATGTCTACTAAAGTTCAAGATATAGTTATAAATTTAGTGCTACTGTCACTATAAAGCATTTTACATAATCAATCTGTAAGAAACTACAATTACTTGTCATTTCATGTTCGAAAGTTAGTCTAGGCAAGTTCGAAATTAAATCCTTAAAGGAACTGATCGTTATTGAGAATCTTTACGTTAAGCCGTGCTTCAAGCATAGGAACTGTGACAGGTCGATTGCCAACTACCTGCGAAATCTCCTCCCCCACTTACCACCTCCCCGACTCAGCTTAACCTAAATAATTCATCCTTCGGACATAGTCTTCAGCGTCAAAACTCCCAAAAAACCCCTCCGTGTGTGGGTAGCTAAGGACTTGGGGGCACACTTGATAAAAGAGTCCTAATGAGAAGGGGACTTAAAACGTATGTAGTCAATTTTTAAATAAGTTCTATTTTTAATTGTACACGGTGCTTTAATGGTTGGCGGTTTTATCTGCATGTTAAATATTTTAGAATGAGCTTTAACTTTGTATCATTCTTTAATGGTCTCACATTTCTTCAGCATGAATGATAAGCTATGGAAGATACGGTCGGGATTTCCCATTTCCTTCCACATCCAGAAAAGAATATCTTTACAAGTGAATGTTTAGAAGAACTTATAAAAAGAAAGAAACAGGTAATGCCCTAAGTAGTTTTTGAACGTAGCCCATTGCAAATCAGAGTGACTTAAATTCAAGGCGGATTTTTGATTACTACGAAATATAAGAAATATGTAAAAATACATCTTTTCTTTCTTAATCTTCATCAATATTGTATTTCTACTATGATTTCAGTATTTGGTCTGCATTTTGTCTTCAAGTAATAATAATAATAATTCATAGAACATGGGAAGATTATAATCTTATACGACTTTAAAATTAAGACAGACAAGAAATTAGAGCACAAAACACGTGACCTACCAGTGACTGAAGAGAAGCAAGTGAAATTATAGATGTAGGAGTACCTGGAGATAGAAGAAAAGGAACTTAAACAACAATAAAATAGGAAAATCTAGAACTTACAAAGACTATGGGAACGGAAGTGCACAAAGATTATCCCTATTGCATTTGGTGTCATTCCGAAAACATTTGAATAATATTGGATTGACAGAATAACAGTGGAACGGTTACATTATTACTAATTCTAAGAAGATATCACCTCACTGTTCTTAGTTTTTGGGTAAAACCTGAATTGATGTAAACCTACAAACAACCAGTCCCTATATCTAATAGACTTTGAAAAGATTTTTATAATAATAGTAACAACAGTTAATTTTTATTAAAACTCAAACATTGAGATTTTTTCGCGGAATACAGAATTACATACAATCGTAGAAAAGGCAATAAGACCCTATAAAAATAACCATTACAAAAGTACGACACTAATTCATCTATCAATATTCAAGCTGAACAGAATTTACATTTAAATATAAAAGCCCGATTATGTATCAAATATTATAACAAATGCTGATGCACAGTTATTTCGTACCTATTGATGTTAATCAATTAGTCCCTTACAAATAATTAATAATAATAATAACAATCCTATTATTAATATATCGCAATGGACTGCCTCAGTCTAGAGATGACTGATCTTGTCTGATGAGCGCTAACAAGCGCGAAATCTTAATATTATTTGTCTCAGTCTTGTGAACATAAGATGTGAATTTTATTAATTTGTTGTAAATTAATAATTTGTTGTAAAATTCACAAAATTAGGACTGACTTCTGAAATTCAAATGAAAAAAAATAAAAGAAAAAGAAAAGCAACTAACCATAAAAATATAAGAAAATAGATTGGAGTTGAAGTAGTTGGAGGAGAAGATGAAGTTGAACGAACTTAATGGTGTCGTTGTTATATATTGACCTTTTCACTAGAAGTAACCTATTTGGAAGGAAGCATTTCCTTCGCTTCCAATAAATGCCAGCAAAAGAAGGAAACACAGAAATAGTTAAGATTTCCGGAACGAAAAATAAATTATTGGAAGAATAGAATTTTAACAATAACAATTAGCAGATCAAATTTCGAATTTACTAAATCAGATAAAAAAGTAGAGATACTTGTATCAAGAGATAATAATGGATCAATGGAGCTTTTCGATGTCTCTTCCTAAGGGTCTAATTTCTGTGGGAATCAAGGGGGAACAACATTTGCTCGTATTTATTTATTAGAAAAATTTCAAGTTTTTAGCATAAATAATTGTTTGAGTTACTGCAATTACTGAGCTGTAACTTATCTTAGTAGTTTTCCCTCCTTACCTGATGAAGAATAGGGCTCTTTTTTCTGATAGTCTACAACTACCTCTAAAAAGTCAGCGTTCTAGGATAGAAAGTTTATCATTGAATCGTCATTAAAGATGGCTGAACGGACATGCGCAATTCGGCTTCAAATGCATTTTAAAACGTTCTTTGATGTAATTGTTTTGTTGTTGGTTTACTTTTTCTCCGATGCAAATTAAGTGGCTTAACAAAGATTAGACAAACCTATAATATTGGCTCTTTTATTTTTTCTTTAAACAAAATAAATAAATAAATATGTTGAAATATCTTAATTGCAACCTCAATGTTCTATTGAAATGCAATATATTCTTTACTGTCATTCTGGAATAATGAATTTTAAAGAATTTTTTGAAAAAGAAAGCATTTAGTTGACATGACAGACATATTCAAAAAATTAAAAATAATTTTATTTCAAAAGTTATAAAAGTATAAGTAAATTTTAGTGAATGCATATCGTTGACGGATGTTAATTTTTTCCTGGAATTCTTTTTTAATATCTTGTTCGTTGTTTACAGATAGCTGTCTCCGTATGACGTCACTGGGGATTGTGGAAGTGGACCCAGGGAAAGACCTGCCGCAAGTGTCAATCGCTAACTCACGTGCTCAGAGCTACAGCGCCATCGATCGCTCTCCGCTGTGTGGAATCAAGACTAGTCTAGGTTTGCGGCTGCAGTTTTGGTTAGAGACTGATTTCAATTGACAGAATTCTCATAAAAGTTTTAGATCACGTGAAGAGGACCGGAAAAAAAAAGACAGACAAACATTACCGTTTCGTGTTTTTATTTCTGTTTATTAATTATGAGGGTGAATTTCTTTTTACCTTTGTTTTCTTGTAGCTGAATATTACAGTTATTTTATTTTGTTGTACTGGATAATTTCCGCTTCTGACTGCGATTTTTGTAAGCGAAAGAAAACGAATCTGTTTAGCTGTGGATCTCCCGCTGTTCCTGCGATGATTAATTCGATATAAAGCTGGCTTTGCTGTAGTGCCATGAGCGAGTGGCGACCGCGGTAGCGTCAGCATCGCACGTTCAGCGAGGCCCAACCGAGAGCCAAGATGGCGGATCAAGATCACCTTCGTTTGATGGCCAATGGGCGGGGGCATCAGATACCGTCTCCTACGGGATACACCTCCACCTTCGAAGGACCCCAGTCCTCCGAACCTGAAGAGGATGAAGTCATTCACAAGGTAGAAAACTCTTTAATGCTCTTAATGTGTCAATTAAGTCGGCCGTTAATAGAGTAGGCCTAGTCAATAATTCCTATCGTAGAACTGATGCATGAGAAAAGTTACTGATGTAACAGGCAGATAGCATTCTAGCATTGGAGGGAAAAGAGCCGTAAAAGAAAAAAAATAACATTATTATTTTGGGAAGAATTCGGCAATTTTTATTTGTTCCGTTAAATAAATAAAAATAATTGAAAGATAGAGAATAAAGACTGTGAATCCACCCCCAACCCCATTTTATTTTTAATACGTATCCGTAATGAAATGAAGTATTTTTTTAATCAAAGAAAAAAAATTTAATATTTAAGGGTCAATTGTGAAGTTCTTTTCATTCATAGAACGAGAGAAAAGCAAATAATTTACGATGACATTTTGAGATATTTGCTTCAAGGTATATTTCTTTGGAAGTGTACAGAAAGTAACGTTGTATATTTAATAATAAGAAACAGACCGTGTGCTTTTTATTAAAAGAAGTCAAATCTGATATGAAAATGGGAAATATGGGGTTTAATGTAGATTTATTTCAATTAGTAATAACATATATAATTACATGGAATAATATTGCAGTTATTCTTTTAGATGACATCAATATTTACACAATCTTCACCCCCACACCTTTTTTCCCACTTGAAAAGTTTTTTGATGTTGTTGATTCGTTTAAAATTTTCATTGGAATGTTTTATCTTTTCTATGATTAATTAAAATGGTAAATTAATGCGAAAAGGTACTAAAAAAATTATTTCTTTTTTTTTTTTCATATAAATACAAAAAAAACCCCAATAAAGTAGAAAAAAAAGTTGTTGTTTTTTTATTAAATTCATTATCAGTTTTCTAAACTCCTTCAGAGTATTTCAGAAGTCAGTTTTCGAAAAACTAAGACTAGGAAAAAAAAAATTATTTTTCAATTCTAACCAAGATTGGTGCAGCATTATTCTGCTCAAACTGTAGAGGATTCACTGTGTATCTAATGAACTCTCAGTGTACATTTAATAGAAGAATCTTCTACAAATGCTACGATACACAGATATCCAATATATGAACTACAAGAACAATGCTAACATTATCAACAAAATTTCAAAATTGAAATATCAAATTGTTATAATTACAGTTTTGCTAAGAAAGAAAAAGAAAAAGAATTCCCTGCTTTTATCTTTTGTTTTATTCCGCATTTCGTAACTAAATTTCTTTATATTAACTATGTGTTGATGCATCGATTGGTTCTGGTTTTCTCTTCGACACAACGCAGTCATAAAAAATTCCTCTGTTTCACCTGTGGAACGTCTGTCTCTGCAGATTCTTCGCTTTGATAATTACTTGATTTGCAGTTCTGTTGCTGGTTGACCACCTGAATGAAAATCTCTGCTTTCACTGATCCATTTTTAAAAAGGAAAACTTGTAGCGTCAATTACTTCGTAATTTCTCGCTTAATTTCGGATGTCGCGTGATTCTTAGCAAAAGGAGTCAATAAAACAGTCTATTAATAGAAGCAAATACCTTTAAAAAGAAGCAGACCCAGTAATTGGTCTCTCTTTTTTATTATTTTACGATCCGTAATGAGGTAAAAATTATGAGTAAAAAAGAGAATAATTCATTAATTACACTCTCCAAGCGATGCAATAAACGAAGAACAATTCACGTGCTTCGAATGAGAGTCATTAGCATTAATGACTTCCAAGTTTCAATCATTTTCTGAAAAATCAAATTATTATTGTTAAAAGAAGAAATTAACCAGCTTTAGCTGTCAAGTGAGAAGAAGACAACAACGGGGTTTTATTTTTAATATTTCTGGACTTTAAGCCTCCAATTAGCAGATTCCAAAGTAAATGAAAAATAAGAATATGGTGTAGGCTTAGGATATTTATCAGGAGTATTTAAATCAACTGAAGGATTGAAGTAAGTTATTACGAAATTAGATATTTCGCTCTTCTATTATATTTATACAAAGTTTTATCTTTCATACAAATAAAATGAAAGTAACAAAAAGTCCTCATTAAAAAACAAACCCATGAAAATCTAAATGTGTTTAAAATATTTTGGAATTTTATTGCATGACCAACATTGTAATATATTTTAAAGCGATGTATTGTATTTATATCACTATTTTTATATATTGTATTTATAAATATTGTATATACATTTGTAATTTAACGTGCAGAAAAATTATTAAAAAATGAAAATCAAAGATAGCAGATAAACAAACAAATCACACCTTTCAGTTTGTCCACATGAGGACGAAACGGCCGTTCTGATTCCTTCTGTTGACAAAGGCATGATTGGTTTCTTTGTGTGCAGTCTTTGTTTTTGTTTTTACATTTTTGTTTATTTTTTCGTATTTATAGAAAAGCAAATGAAACAAACAACGAACTTTGACCAAAAAGAAAACAAAATAACTTCCAAAGAGAATAAAAGAGCCATATTCCTCATTATTCCATCCATTCTCCTCCCGATCTTATAAATAATCTGGTTTAATTTTATTTATTTCTTGTCGAAGTTTATTTCTAGCAAACTACATTTGTTAAGTGGCTGTCGGAGAGAGGCTTTTTTTTTTTCTGGAAGGTTCACTATTACGACATTGTGAGTTGGTTGAATTAAAGAGCGAAGTAACGTTGAATTTAGGTCATAAAACTAATCCGTCATTAGAATAATTTTTTATTCTTATTTTCTGTTGGAAAGGTTAAAAAAAAATGCCTGTCAATTATGTATTCCAAAAATGAAATTTTAACAGTTTCTTTAGTTCCTCTGTTTTTACGATAAAATTTAAGCTTTATAATTGATTTAGGAAAATACGTAATTACATAAAGAAAGAAAAAAAAAACAACCGATTCTTTACTGAATATAATTGACGTCGTTCTGCTGGAGAGGGAGCTTAGAAGATAAAGTCAATCATCCAGTTACTTCTATTCTTTAGTAATGCAGAGATGAAATTATCAGAAGCAGTGAACGAGACCAACAGAATCTAAACGAAAGATGATTCTCTCGATTGTAAAAATGGCAGTGGACATTAGTATTAGAAATAACCATCTCGGCAATGATAGCGTTTTTTATTGGGAACTTAATAGAGAACAGGAATAATGGGAAGTTAGTAGAAAAAGTCTGACATCCTCTGTGTGTTTTATGGAAGCCACTCAGTTCGTCCCATTTGCTATGAATGGTTTTTCAAGGCGAACCTCCAACATCAAAAGTCATTTCCTCCACGACATTTCTTGTCTTTTGTTAATGTTTATTGTTTTACTAACCTTTCTCTGAACAAAACGCTTGAAGGTGAAACCCTTTAGCTTTCCTGTTGGTTCTTTCTCAACCTCTTAAAGACTTGTTGTTTGCATCTCCACCCACTCTATATTCATTATGTTGGCAGAGGAAGAAGAGCTCCTGCAAAAGTAAATACACGTACACTAAAAAGCTAATGACGTCGAAGTAACAATGTCTCTCCTGATAATGGGGATTTTAATGATAGATTTCAGCCATTCGATATTTATCTCCCTTTTGATTTTGGTATAAATTAAGCCAATAAAAATAAAAGATCGGCCTCAATGATTGTCTCGCCAACTAACATTACCAAAATTAGAACGTACGATTTTTGTTCCTTAAAAATCTCACAACTCAAAAATGAAAAAACTTAGATCAAATAAGTTTTGAAACTTTATTTCATCCGGTTTTATTTTTTTTTAATGGATTTTTAATGAAATGTGGTTTTAATTATCTCAATTTATTTTTTGGAGATTTCTCGTATTAGAGGTAAAAAATTTAAGTAAAATTAGAGGAACAGCGAAACTTAGTAGAAATTCTTTCTTTTTTTTCTTTTGGAAGTGTGGAGGTGGGAATGCATCAAATTATAAATTCTTTCCTATCTAACCAAAATAGAAATATTCAGGATATAAAAGTGAACAAATGTTTCAACTTCCACAAATGAATTTTAATTAGAATTTAATGGAAGAAACTGAATGAATTATGCATTTGAACTGAACACGATTTGGACCATTTTGTTAAAATAATATGAATGTTAACGGAAGAGTAATTGAATATCCTGATTAACCTTTCTGTAATTCCCAACTATAACTTCATGTTTGAAAATATCGTCAGATTTACGGATCTTTAGTCAACGAATTGATTCAGAAAAAAAAATTGAAACAATGAGGATTCACTGGAATGTTTAAATTTTACAAGAAATAATTTAATTAACAAAATTCTTCTGATAAATTTCATCGGTAATAAACCTTGTTGCTGTTTTGAAATCGATGCCGTGTAGGGGAGGCGGTCGCTTTTAAATTAAGAGAAGCACAAAGCGTTGTAACACAACTACCACATTTTGAACAAATATTGACTTGGAAGCTCTTTTAAAGCCATCCCTTCAATGTTATTCAAAGAACCGTCTCAAACGAAGGCGAAATTAATATTTAATCTGCGGACATCCGCATTGTTAATTAAAAACTACGTTGATTAAAAAAAATAGTCATTTCTCTTTGACTGCGGAATTTATTTTCTAATTTGCCAACGGAGCTCCGTCATGTTGGGATTGACTTCGAATCCTCTGGGCAACAACAGCTTTCTTAATTCGTTTGAAAGTAATTTGTTTTTTTTCCTCTCCAAGGGAAACGAAAAACTTTTCAATATTCGAAGATCTCTCTTTTCAATCGAAGCACAACTGGAAGCTCAAACTAATAAATAATAAAAAGAAGTCCTTGAAAGACCTTGAAGCCCAGTTTCCTTAAAACGTTGAAGATTTGTTTTTTTAAGACAAAACAAAGTCTCTGTGAATTGTAAGTTTAATAGAAACAGAATCTTCAAATTATTCACTGTTTGAAATACGAATTAAATCCATAAATCTTTATTAAATCCAATTAACTTTAATCATTTCAAAGCAGATAACAGTGGATTAATAGGCGTTAGTAGATAAATTCTTTGTTCCCGTTCCTTTCTTTGGAGATTTCTGTGATATTCCCGCGCAAATTTCTCAATGGAAAATTTTCTAACTACAAAAAGGTAGATCTTTCTTCCACGTTGCAAGAAGAAGTTTTTAAAGAAGGAACACGTGGAAGGAATTTATGAACCTCTTTTCCAACGGAAATAGGATATAAAGGCCAACAGAATTGTAAAAATAAACAACCCATGATGATATGTTTAAATATTTTTTAGAAATACTAAAAATTGAAGATTTTTTTTTTCAAAACTTTAATTTTATTTCTCAATTTCAAATCATTTTTAAGTTGGAAAGCTTGGAGATACTTCATATGAATAAAATAAATGTCTTCGCATTTACCCAGAGATATTTTAATTTTTGCTTTTTTGAGAATCCAAAATTAGTCATAAAGATATTTTTTAAAGTTAGCCTACAATTAAACTACAAACAATAATGGGGAGACCAAATTGTTTACCAAGTTATATCCTTGAACAGCTGTTTCACGCTCTTTAGCGATCATCAGCCAGGAACAGTCACCAGTAAACAACAAGGTCCCCGTACTGAAGCTAATAGCTTCCGACGAGTATTACAATTAAACTATTTTGAGCCTTTCGGTGAAAGAACAAAGGGTTTAATCCTGTCAGTTTCAGTTTCATTTTTATTTTGTTATTTTCGATGTTGGATGCCACTGCCGGGTGCGGAAGTATTCATTACCTTTCGCACAGTCTGAGCCTATCTTCAAGGGTAAATCCTGCTGATGATTCATAATAAAGATGAAACAGCTGTCCAGGATTTCCGTTGATGATGGCTCAGTGTGCGAAAGCATTACTTACGTCCACTGATGTTTTGACATTCAGCTGAAGATGGACAAGTGTTAACAGCGGGCCGAAACTGTCCTATCAGGTTTTATTTATGTTTTATAAAAAAACAATTTTAAAGATGTGTGTTCCCGAATTTTTTAATATAATTTATCGTTACACGTTAAATTCCTAATTAATATATTCACTAATGGAAGTTTTTGTTTTATAATAAGAATATTTACCTTCATGTAATATTATACAAACAAAAAACATACAAAAAAAAACTGCATAATATTCTGTAAATAAATGATTAGAAAGTAACAAACAAATTAATCTTGGTTTTCTTCATCCACTGTCTTCTCTGCCCTGCCCTTTAATATCGTCTCCATCGCAAGACCTTTAGTTTCTCGTGAATCCTACATTAAGGTCAGTTAGTATCTGCCCACAAAGAAATCGCAGACAAGATAAGGCCAACGATATCTCTCCAATCAGTAACTGACGCCTCCATGACCTCATTCAAAAAACAAAAAGAAACGAATTTCACGATCCATTGATTTGAGACAGAAAATAACAATTTAGCCAAATTTAATAATGAAAAAAGGAAAAGAGATAAGTTCCGCATAACTGTATCTAACAAGATTTAGTTAGTCTACTACACACTGGAAGGGAGGAAAAAGAAATTTAGTGACTATTTCAAGAAATAGTGAAAAGAAATAAGGAGTTCGTAGACTGTCTTGCTTTAACGAATCGAATTAAGCTGAAGGAAATCTTAAATATTTACGGGCGTGAATCCATGCAGACGTATTGATCCCATATTTTCCTTTCGTACTCTGTCTTGCAGAAAAACTTGCAACTATATATATATATTCGTTATGTTTACAGGATTTCTTATTCATTCTCTATTTAATTTATTCTCTAACTGAAAACTTCAGCAGCTTTCAATTTTTTTTTAAATAATACTAGGCCCCCGTGTACAGATTGATCGATATAGATGTTTGAAAAAGATCTTGAGATGGATGTTAGATGAAGTAGAGTTCGGGGACCTTAAGTTTCTGTCTCTCTTTCTCTCTCTCTGCCTGATGTCGTTCGGCGTCTAACCTCTGTCTCTCTTGTATCTCTTCCTTAGCTCTTGACCGTCTTTTACGTTCGGCTTCATTCTTTCGATCCAAATCTGTCTGTTGTGCTCTTTCCAATCGTTTCCTCTCAATATCTTTCACAATGTGATGTATGAAAATATACAATCAGCCCGTGCTCTTAAATAACAACCAATATACATTCCTAACCTTATTTACTGTTAACAATTTGGCTTCGTGATTCTTTGAATTTACAGTAAATAAGGTTAGGAATTTATATTGGTTGTTATTTAAGAGCACGGATAATCCAAGGAGAATCGCTTCCAATGAAAGCGGTTATGATTTATTGAATAGTTGAGGAAATAGTGATATGTTATTCCTTTTTGAATGAACTCATTATTTGATAGCGCGCGCCATTGTTGAAGAAGAGAACGCAACATTTTGAAGTTCAACTATGCATTTGTCGATTTCCTCGCAACAATGACAACTGAATACCCGTTTTTCATTGTTGCACTGCCATTGTGAATATTGGAAATCACAATAATTGCGCCTTTTGCATTCGCAACAATTCCACAGGCACACCCTTGTCCATTGTTGAACTGCGCCGGACAGACGGAAAAGATTTTAGTAATATATAGATTCGTCAAAGATTCATTAATGGCAAAAACATGAAACCATAATACAGTATTAATCCATATATTTAAAAGAAAGCATTGGGGGTTTTTTTGTTTGTTTTTTCTGGCCCCATCTCCTCCGAAACCATAAGACACAGAAATACAAATAAGGTGTCAAATGTTAGGAGGATAGCTACTTGTTATTTTTCGTCAACCGGATGTCATGAGATGTAAGGTCAACTTCTAAACCGTTCATTTTAGATGACTAAGATGTAAAGACAAGTTGTTCCTCTCATTGAGATGAACTTTTTACAGGTCGTGATCAAAGGTCACGTGACTGAGAAAATGATCTCAGAATCCAAGATCACGTGATCACTAAAAATTTTATTTAAATCTATAAAATCGCAACAGAATAGTTCCCTTTGACAGATTGTTTTCATGTTCTCTTTTTTTTGATTTCTCTTAAATTCCCACATAATTTTTTTTCTCTCTTAGATTCTACTAGAAAACTATTCTAAACCAATCGATGATCATGTACATCTGGGTGACGTCATTGTATGACAAAATATATGAGAATGTTGCAATGACAAGCCCAGATACGAAATTCCAGAAAAGGATAATTCAACATAAATAGAAAACTTTAAAAATTCAACAAAATGCAGAGAAAAGGAAAAGGAACAGAAAAAGGTCAATTCCTCAGGCTTTAATCAAAACCGTAAGAGAAATTGTTGAAATAATTGTTGCCATATTTCAGTCGGTTACAAATTTATATGAACCCTTTGTTAAGTGACTAACAATGACATTGACGCAAGTTTTTGTTCTGTTAAATTACTGCAATAATGAATTTTAATTATCACTAGACATTATTGCAACAACGACCTTATAGAGAGAAAGCATACGTCAGTATCATTGTTAGTCATTAACAAAGGATCCGTAGAAAATTTTGAAAGGACTCTGAAACTAAAAAGAAATAAAAATTAAAATTATCTTTGGAATCTTCATTGATGTTCAGAACAAGATACAACTGTTGGTGTGTTTTGGAAAGATTAATAGTAATAATAGAGAACCTAGTAAATAAGAAGACAGTAAATGAATCAAAGACCAACTGAGAAGAGAAGACGAATATCAAAATAAGAACTAGAGAAGATATAGCTCCTTTTGGTACAGATCAAAATTAATAGAATCTTTCAATAAGAACCTAAAGCTTCAGCTTTTTAAGTAAAACTTGATCAAATACTTATACTTTTTAATTGTAGCTCTTTTTTTCCTCCGATCTTTAACTAACCTGAATCTTTAACACTCTGGTTGGTTGTCTCCCACGCGAGTTTAAAAACCACAAAAGACGACTTGTATTTATGTTTTAATGTAATTCAAGCCAAATAAAACAGCTTCAAACAGAAGAAGTTAAAAATCACTTACAGATTCACTTCGTTAATGGAATTGCGAAAAATTTCTAAATTTCCTTCCTTTCAATTTAAAAAAAATATCAATATAAAAATAGTATTTCTTTATGGATTATTCAGAAGATTCGAACTCCAGATTTAAGATCTGTTTTTAAAAAGAATAAAAATAAATAAAAGAAGGAATTTCATAAAACTTCGAAACTACGAAATTCTGAAATAAATCTAATGTAAATAAATCGAATGTAGTCAGTTTCTGAAACCGTCATCGTAGGAGAACTACGTTCATTGCATTCAACTCTCTTCTGTCAAACCATTCATTCGTCTGAAACGTCTGACAACCATTCATTCATTTTCCTTCTTCGTAAGCCAACTCAAATGACGACGACCATTAAAAAATAAATATTATTTCGAAAAGCGCGGCTCAGTAGAAAACTTTTCGAACAACAATGCTTCATACACACACTGATCAAAAACATACGAACCTTTAAAAGAAAACATGTGTTAATAAACATGTGTTTTCTTTGTATTTTAAGAGAAAATACGAACAATTATAAATTCAAAAGAGTTTATGAAAACTTCGTAATCTAATATTGTCAGCAACAGATAATGGCTGTGATAGTGTCAGAACTTAATAAGCCCACATGGACAGTAGAGATGGAAACGCCTAATTTCTTCCGCCCAGTTACACTATCCAGATTTGGATTTCAGTGAAGTTTCTTTCTTTTTTTTTAATATAATTACCACAATTTTTCGTCTTTTAAATGTGTTTAATTTCAGAATTTAAGTTTCCTATGAATTCGTAAATGTCAAGGGAAAATTGTCAAGAATTCAAATCAGTTTTCAAACGAACAATTGACCCCACAGTGGAAACTTTGCTGCAATGTTTCAGTGTTTTGCAGTGAAAACATCATTGTGAATCTTTGTTTTCTCTTTGTCATGACGTAATCCCAGTATTCAGGAGATTTACGTCATGCAGGGATTCACTCTAATTGTGGGCGTTAAACGAACAGTGGTTGTCTGAATTTCAATTTGATTTAAACTCGAGGAGTTTGTAAAATGTCACCTCAATAATATTAAAAAGACTTTCAATTCAGAAATTGAAATTCAATAAAACCAATAGAATGTCTGCGAGTAATTTATAAATGTATTTCTAATCTTTATTTTAAAGCCACTTGCTATAATTATTGTTGAAGCTTTTAAATCCCTAGTAGTCTATGACCCGAGAAGATCAAACGCCGCAAAAAAGATTTAATAATAATATAATAATTTTGTTTTTAAAGGATAATACAGTACAGTCTCGTTAGGGACAAAATCCCTATCAAACGAGTTCTGGCAAGTATGTATTATGTACAAAATAATGTTTATCTCAAAAATAAAACAGTAATAGTAATTAATACAAATTATCATAACCATAATGACAACAACATTTATAACGTAATCATATACGCGAAGCAAGTCTCAATTTTATGAAATTTGTAAAAATAAATTTTAAATTAAATAAATCAACATACAGTTAACAATGATATTAACATTTTTTATAAATAAATTTCAAACTAAATAAATCGAAATGTAAATAACAATGACGTTAACAATAACAGTCATTATGAATATGGATAACAATAGTATATCAACAATTATTGATAATATATTATGAAATTAACTATAATATAAAATAATTTAGAAGTATAAAATAATTTTAATAAGTAAGAAAATTCGTACATTGCGGGTGCGCTATAATGTGTTAAATATTATAATGCGTAAGCTTTTATAATACAGGTATTATTATAATAATAATATTAATAACAATAAATAAATAATAATAATAAGTAGGCCACTTCCATTTGTAAATTTCATTACTATATAGTCCAAAATGCAAATACCTAAAGATATCGCACAACATTAAATTTTTCAAAGAGCTTTTTTTAAATCGATTAAGTCTATCTTTATATCCAGGCTACTTTTATTTTACTTTTTTTTAATAACTAAACTTAATTAAAAAAAAGAAATAAAAAAACATAAAAAATAAACTTCTAAAATCGTCCTTTTGTGATAAAAGTCTTGTTCCAACTAATTCGCGATTGAAAAAAACAAAACAAATCAAAAGTCATAATCAAATGAAAACCTCCTCCACAAGTTCCTTTATTTTATTGAGAAAAAAGAAAAAGACGAGCGAATGCATTTCTTTATTATTGTGGGAATCTCGCAGTGTAATTCAACTTTGTACTTTCGAAGGAAAAATAAAGGTTTGTTTATTTGATTTACTCAGAAGTGGATTCTTTCTCTGTTTCTCAATATTTGACTGTTTGTTGAATGTTTAAATTGTGGATTGACACAATTGTATATTTTTTTTTAAAAAACCTAACAATGACATATTTTCCGATAAAGGTTTAAATTTAAAAAGGATGTGGGGATTAGTAAATTTATTCTATTACTTATTTTAGTAAAAATAGCTTCAGTTTTGATTGTAAAAGATAAAAATACTTTATGCGATTTTCCTGTTCCAATTTCTCTTAAATTTGGCTCCCATTGAAAAACTCTTACAATTCAATCTTCCAACAAATACAAGTGAAGAGAATTTTGTGCTAAAGCAGACATTTAAGGAAATAATAAAAAAAAAATTAAAAATAATAATAAAAAAATAAAGTACAAATAACGTAAGGAAAAAAACAAAAACAAAACACGGGGACATTGATAAAAAAAAATATATACAAGGTTGTCGATTTGAATCGACAACCTTCAGTACATGATACCGAAACCTTAACCATCAAGCTATAGTTGACAACTGAAATAAAAATGGTTGCATTTCTAACATTTAAGCTAATAGCGGAAACCCAATGACAACAATGCCAAATATCTCAAACATGGAGGGGGGAGGAGGCATTGGCCCCTGAAAATACCCCACTCCTAAGTGTTTGGGCCTCTGAATACGATGGTGAAATCCGTTTGTCGATCCGACCTTTCGTTCGGGGAGTTGGTAGGAGTGGACAGACACGGACGGACGGACAGGACAAACGCAATAGCTACCGATTTTGGTCGCTATCATAATAGCTCCCAAATGGATCGATTATAAAAGTTATCATAAAGTAATTTGAATATATTACTTTATTTATATTTTCTTTAGATATTTTCAAAAAAATTGTCATTAAAAAGGCTAATTGAAGAATTAACTTAGACTGCATTTTCCCAATAGACAATTGAAATTAAAATAGGTTTCCTTCTCAAATACTTAAAATGATGCGTTTTTACGTTGTTATAGAATCATTCCAAAAAAAGTCTTCTTCACGAAAAAACTATTTTTGTAACCGGTGAAAACATTTTTCTTGAAATTAAGCATGCCTATTTATGGACAAGAGAGAAACTTTTCTACTTAAATATGAGTTCCTGTCGAGAAATTTCGCGTGAAAATGACAAAACCTTACCGCAGACAAAACAATAAATTTTTATCACAGTTTAATAGTGTCTTTTAGTAAATCTATGTTTTGCTCAAAGTATGATTAAAATACCAGGGTTTAGGCAATTGAGAGACAGAAATAAGAAATGTCAAAGTTGATTTTTGCATCTCAGTCAGTTATTTTTCTATTAATAAATGGTTTCTGTTGAAACAACAAAATTATTCAAACTATACCAGTTCAAGATTCCTCTTGAGAAAAGGACTAACGGAAAATGCAATAAATATCATTTGGTATCAATACCTTCGCTGTCATTTCGCCATTTGTTTATTTCCGAAAGTTAGGGCTACTAATTTTAATAATAATAGATTTAATAATACTAAACTCCTGTAATTTTAATGGATTTATTACGACATAAGTTTTCTACAATCTTCTAATCTCTTTCCTGGTGTTAGTATTTTATTATATTGTTCTTTTTGATCGATCTTATAATAGACTAACAAAGATTAGGAAAAGTTTTGTGGAAGGGAAATATTATAAATGATGTTTGGTGGATTGCAGTAATCAGTTTGCCCAGGAAGATTTTAAAAGATTTAAAATTTTGTGTTCCTTCAATCTTCATTTCCGCTATTGTCTTGGAACCTCAATACTTTATACTTTACCGTCACTGTATGATCACCACCACCACATATAAGTTAGACGCTATATTTGCAAATACTAATTCTTGACAGAGTAAGTGATGAGACGACATAGTCCATCTACTACTGATTCTTCAGTATTGGTTTTGCTTTTCACTGTTTTATCTTGGATCACAACACTATTTGCTTTTAATATGGATTGCTTTTTCATTCAATAATAAATTGTCCAATTCCAGTGTGTGCCGTTTATTATTATTTTAGTCTAAATTCCTAAGCTCTTCACACAATTGTTCCACCTCCTCCTCCTCCTCATTATTACATAATCTTTGCTCAAATTAAGTTGGTTGGCAAAATGTTTAAATGGTTTTTTTTTAAAGACTTTGAAATTAAATTTTTAAAAACTTTTGAATTACAATGAAGCTCGGCTATAACACGGTTGTTTATATCGCGAATTCGGATATAACGCGATTTGGTCTTGGACCCCTTCTGTTTTGGAAAAGGTGTATAATTGTAAAATTGCAAAATTTACCATATTTTCGCCCAAAAAGTACGAAAATCGATTGATTTTAGAGAATTGCTCGCGATTTATGCAATCGTCGTTTGTACAAGAACCAAGATGGCGGCGCCTATCCGTAAGAAAATAGAAATAATGTATGAAGATTTTGGCTAATATAACCCATCAAAGTGTTGAAAAGGTAATGATTTACAAATATTTATAAATATAAAATTCTCTCACATCGCTCTGAATGTTGTAGGTAATCGCGAGATGACTAGTTTAAATCGATTTGGAATCGTGTGGGCGATAATAGGGTTCCAGTATACGACATTTGACATCGCGAAGTAAAAAAAGCTCGGGCAGATCGCGATCGTCGAGATCTTGGATCCGAAAGATCGCGATATAACCGAGCTTCATTGTACTATTATTAATGCTGTATTTTTTCTGTTCAGTATTATCAACAGTTTTAACAAACACTTCAAACTTCCTCCAAACTTCCAAAAATCTTCTTTAAAAATTCATTAAAAATGTACCGGTATTAAAAAATTATTTAAAAATTTATTTTTAAAGTTCCTTCCTATTTATTTCTAGTATTGTTGTTACAATTAGATAAGCAAAGTTTAATTCGTTGCAGGTGAAAAAAAAAAAAAGAAATACTTTTCTTCTTCTATATTATTATTTACTACTAACAGTCTTTCCAAAATGAAAATTTTTACATTTAATTATATTTTTTTTGTAAGTATAAATTAAACTCTGTTAAATTTGAAATCTGAGCCAATAAACTCTTAATGGTGTTTGTAATAAATCCATGTTTATCTCAGGCTCTTGAAAGTGGAGAGGCTACTTTTTTTTTTGGTAACGTGATCCTTATTGGTAAATCCCTTTGTGGTTCGTCAACTGAATGACCAATCAGGCTCCTTCTTCTTTTCTATCCACTTTCTCTAACGATCCTCACCAATGTCGAGCACGTTTACAACAGGCCTTTTAGTAATTGCTGTCTTTCATGGTTTCCCCAAAACCCCTTTTTTTTTTTTATCAGCACTGATAAACAAAAATACTTAAAGAAAAGAAAAAATAAATTCTCTGGTTCTCAACATGTTTTACTCACAATCTCTTAAATCCTGATACACCCGTTTTTACCTCGATTTTTAAAGTATCAATTAAAATATTATCAAACTTCGACCTAACAAAAAATATCAACTTATGAACAAAGAAAAATAACTCATCTATAAATTAAATAAAAAAGAAATATAAAAATACCCGAATTATATTTTGGTCCATCGTCAGAGATTTCAGTTTGAAGCAATACGGGATAGGAAGAAATTTTTCATGTTTGTGTATTTGGCTACGAAAGCTGAATGTTTTATCAAATAAGAAATGTTTTATTAAATAATTGGAAATGATTCCTAGATTTGTGGGAAGAGAAGTTCAACTTGGGATTAATTGATACTAAAGGAATATTTCGACAGACTGAGGCTAGTCATTGTTCTTCCTCTAAACGTATCTCAGATCAATTGAAAAGGTAATAGTGGAATTACTACGCGAGGAAGTGAATTAAGTGGGAGAAATGGAATAGACTGATTGAAGCAATTCCTCCAATTCTCGGATTTATGAAAGAAACATCCATACTCTACCAGGGATTCAAACTCTGAATCTCAGCGTGATTCTGTTGTGAGAACTGTTTATAAGAGAATGATAAAATAAACAAAGTATCACAAGAAAGAAAATATCATCAATATTTAATAAGTTCTATTCCTCATTTCCTTCCAGAATTTTTTTTTTTATTTTTATTTTTGCAGGAAAAAAAATTGTTTCCAATGATTTTCAAATCTCACTAAGCTAATATTAATGCAGTAACTTTAAAAACGGATTAAATTCCGTTAGTAGTTTGTTGAAGGATCTCCATTTAACTGAAAATAATAATATTTTACTCTATATTTTTTCTATAAAAAGGAAACTAGAAAATAGGAATAATCAGTAACAAATTGGAAGAGAATCTTGGCTGTTCCTAATACCCACAGGGAATTTCGTTGTTCGTATCATTCGACTAATGTTGTTGATGCAGTTTCAGTTGTATTGTGTTTAAAAATGTAGAAGTCTGTGAATGGAACGTTTGTCGTTGCTGATACAATTGTTGTCTAACGTTGACGTCTGAATCAAGGCCTGTCAGCTCTGTTTGCTTTCTCTTGGCTGATGTCATTACGATAACCCAACACAACCTCACCACCACAGACACGTCCAGTAGAATGAGGAAGAAATAGTTTCAGTTTTAACTTTTTTATAGCAAAAAGAAACAAAAAATCAATTTCTAATTAAGTTTTTTGCTAAATTAGAGAAGATATTATAAACGTGATTATTACAAAATAATGTTTTCTATGTTTCAATGAATTAAGATGGTAAGGAAAATGTTTGAAAAAGATAATAAAAAAGTTCCATATTTATTCTTTCGAACTTTTCTTAAATTTATAAAATGTTGTAACTTCTTTTTATTAATTAATATTATTCATGCATTTCTTTTAAAGGCAGCTGACGAGGCTTTTCCTTCTATAAATAATTTCAGTTTCATCTGACAATTTAGTTTCTTTAGTATGAAGTCTTTCTTTCAATATTGGAATATTCTAAGAAAAAAAAAGACCTTTTTAAATATATCTATTTAATTTATTAGCTTTTTTTTATCCCCTTTAAGTCATTTTATTCTTTTTCTGCTTAATAGCTGTTCTTTCTTGTTATTGAAACGCAGCCAAGTC
This sequence comes from Thereuonema tuberculata, assembly GCA_023159025.1. Lineage (NCBI taxonomy): Eukaryota > Metazoa > Arthropoda > Chilopoda > Scutigeromorpha > Scutigeridae > Thereuonema > Thereuonema tuberculata. The sequence goes on from JAFIDM010000004.1 coordinate 65,618,992, forward strand.
TTTAAAAAATCCAGGTTCTTCTTTTTTTTTGTTTTTTTTTAATTCTATTGTGGTCACGTGATTAAAAAAAAAATGATCTTAAGAAAAAAGGCGCTAATGAATTTTTAGGGAATTCGTGTTTAAAAACATTGATTTTTTTTTTTTTTTTTTTATATATTAAGAATAATAAGAACGGAAAAAATAAAAGGTTTTTTTTTTAATTCTGCTATTGAATTAATTCCCATCTTAAAAAAATTTACTTAAGAAAAATCTACAGCAAAAAATTTATAATTATTATATTACATAAAAGCGTTATTCTGTCTGTCATTGTCATAAGACTTTACGTTTTTCCAATTTTGTGACCAAACTATAAGAGATAGATTGATCATGGAAATGGATAAAATGTAGATCTTTTTAAGACAAACAATATGCTACAAAAATCTTTCGAAAAAAGTTTTTGGTTTCCAAGATGGCGCCTTTTAAAGGGTCAAATTTTGACTTTTTCTCAATTTAAACGAAAAGTATAAAAGTTGGAAGAGAACATTATATTGTGAAATGTTGGTATTTGAAAGTTCTATCGAACGGTATATCAAACATTAACAAACGTTTCTGCGGTTTGGAAGATACATGCAAAAATGAAGAATTTTTGTGGCAACCCCCGTGTCAGTGCCAACGCGCAATACACCTGAGTTAAGCGGAGAAGCCCACAACGAGCTGGGAAGTCGTGTATTCTCCGATCTCCATATTAATTTGCTAAATAAATAAAGGTGTTTTTTTTAATGCTATTTACATCCAAGGGTTCCGGAGCAAAGCGACGATACCCGTCTAGTTTAAAAATAATTTCTTCCAAAAATGGAGTTGTTGTTTTATAAATTATGAAAAATTCAAACCTAAATTTAGAGGAAAAAACAATGAGGACGTCTAGTAAAGATGAGTAATAAAATAAAACATTAAATCTATTTTATTTTTATATTTTAAAATTTAAATTTTTCTTTTGGAGGATAAACTAATAACTTAAGATAACCAAATTAACTTTTATTAAATCTAGTTTTGAAATAGGTAGGCCTACATGATTATAAGAGATAAATTTAAAATTTGTATTTCAATTATATTATTATAATTCTTATTCGAAATGAGTTGAATAAATTTGTTAATATTATTGAAATCCTCTTTCGTTCTCAAAATGATAAAAACGGATGAGTTACATTTGCTCCATGATGAAATGAAAAAGCAAAACAGAATGAGAACAACAATCATCAAGACTTGCAATTGGTAAGCTACGAGAAATATTAATAACTAAGTTTATATGTTATGATTAGAATGTCATTATTTATTTTATTATTATTACTTTAAAACTCATGAATAGGCTCCCAACGAAAAAAATCAAAGTGGGTTCCTCTATAATAATAAAAATATTCCTACTAGCTTTGTCTCAAAAGATACTCTAAATGAATCAACCTTCTTTCCAAATATTACAGAATCTTCACAAAGTAATAAGACTTTTTAATTTTGATATTAAGAAACTTTTTCTGCAAAGTGTATCTTTCAGCAAATTAATTACGAAATTTTTAAACAAATCACAAAAAAAAATTTACAAAGATTAAATATTCACATTAAGCAAAAATATTATTTCCTTGATTAAGATTTTTGTTACAAATCACTTCTAAAACATTTACCTTCACCCACAATCAAATACTCTGATGTAATTAAATTATGTTCCTTTCTAACAATGAAGGTTATTAAAATATTAATTCACTTTTCAAATCATCTTAAAAACTACTTCAGATATTTTTGAATTTTTACGATTGATTTCCAAATGAAGGTAAGTCTGGCCATATGGGTTTCAAAGCATTCTCTTATAATAATACAAGATAATTAATGCTGTTAGACAGTGTCAAAAGCAAAGCGGCCCCATAATACGCACAATTTTATAAACAAAATTTTGAGCGAGACCGTTCTTTACGCAAGCGTCAAGCTTCTCGCTTTGCATCAGCATCTTGTTTTTCAGGCACGTCGCGTCGCCACAATCACATTTATAATGAAGCTCTACAACCATCACAACAATGACACTACTCGCAACAATTGCGCCTTTTGCATTAGCAACAATCACATTCATAAAAATAAGGAAATTAAAACAATACCAGGTTTCTTGGTTTTCAGCAACCCATTATTAGCAAAACACTTATTATAGCTTGACTATAAAACCGTTAGAGGACAGCTCTTGCTTTTATGCTGTCTGGATGGAACATTTATGTAGCGGCCAAACGGTTAGAGATATTCGAATGAAACCTTCACCATTGTGTTCAGCATCAAAAAGTATGTGACCACGTGTAACAAATCAGACGTCTTTGACCACTCCCTGACCCTCCCAAGGCATTGACTTTCTTTTAAAAACCTGCAAATAAGATGGAGATAAAGTTATGTCAACATTTTAGAGAAAAAAACTCCAAACAAAACTCTAAATCTTAAAAACAGTTCCTTCATCAGTGCTTTTTCTTCTCACACTAATTCTGTTCCTAATGGCAACCAAACTTTTTCATCAATTTTACTTCGTAACAGAGTTCTTTAAAAAATAAATTATTATGAATTATAGTTGATTCAGAGTCACTTTCAAACATTTAGAAATAGCCTGAACTTGAATGTGAATTAATAATTATTATTAACTTTCATTTTTAGAACGAAATAGAAATTAGTTTAAATTCCTGTTTTTCAAGATAGTTTGATGAGACTTTAATCAAGATTAAAGCATTTAGTTGTATATTAATATTTGTAGTGATGATGGCTCTTATGGCATTCCAAGACATCGTCACACCACTGCACACCTGTAAACTAAAGCTTCTCAATTGGATTACCTAATTTTAGAGCAGTTTATGGAAAACTGAATTTTTTTTTACTAATATTATAGAGAATAGAGATGTTTCGAGATCATCACCTGTAATTCACTCAACCAATAAGATTTACTGAATAAATAAAACACATGACTGACGTTTCCTAATACAAAATGTTATAAAAAGATCGAAAATAAATCGATCACCAAATTCTTCACCAACTGTGTTGTGATTTATTAAAAGATTTAATGTATAAAGAACTAATTAAAAATCATTATAATAATAGCTTTATTAAAAATTGAATATAAATAATATAAAGGATCTGTTAAAAAATTCTAAATTTATGGGAGTGCAAAGATTGAAATAATGTATCTTTGAATGTTTAATCGTGATGAATCCATAAGGTTTAATTTTCATGTTAAACAAATTGTTAACAAGAATATACGAAACCTAATAGAACATTCTCCAATCCCATTCTGAATGATTTATTCTTTCATTTCATGCTTAAGTTCACTGTTTGTTCTTTGATCATTGTATCATTATTATATAAAATCTAGAAATAAGCATGGAATTAATAGATAAAAATATGTAATATTAAAACTACTATTATAATCCACTTTTTGGGATTAAATTCAATCCAAACGCTGAATTCTCAGTGTCTTTTCGTCAGAATTCATTCACTCCTCAATAGATTCTTATTAAAAGTTTAAATAATTAAAAAAAATAAGAAAGAAGAAAAGATCTTCTCTCACCTAAAATAAGAATTTACTAGTGGCAACCCGTGAAATATTCACGGAAGTAAAACAGATTCCACATTTTTGAAATACCGTGACATTTTTCAAAACCACAAGAATGAAAACGATGTTCTAAGCTCATTTTTTAAAAGCCATGACTTCCCACATATAATTTGAATGTGACTAAGCAATAAAACAAAATATGTATTTTGATCTTGCTCTTGCAAGCATGTAATTATCCATATTTATAGGTTAGTTTCGAAATATGCTTGAAGAGTCAATAAGGTGTGAGATCACGGGTAATTAATAAAACGTGTGTAGCAGTCCTAAGTCAATCAAGACAAAGAAATGTTGGTAGCGCCACCTTGTATTTTGTTTCTTGCTTAAATACTGTGTCTGTAGCGCTTTTAGGATGACAAATACACAAATATCCGGAGAATTTTTGCCTATTAATAGGATGATTTAACTTCTGTTTTCTCAGATTATCATTGAGAAAGTTTTCAGAATTTACCTGCCATTTCTTCGTATAAATACGACTTTATACTATTAATACTACTATCAGTAACACATTATAAAATTTAAACATGATTTCAGAAATGATAATTATAATAAATAAAAAACACAACATCTTCTTCTTTCCAAAATATCGCTATATTTCGCAGATAACTTATCTGCTTCTTCAGGCTTATACATAGAGAATATTCTTCATTAACAAAAAGTTTAAATGATTAGAATAGTAACAATATATAGTAAGTATGACTTGAATAATACAGAGTCATAAACGTCAGATCATATACATATTAAATTAGAAGCATTGTAGGCAATGTTGCTGCATGATCTTTAACAGAACAAAGTAATCATAAGTAGGATAATAGCAAAACAATGAAATATTGTAACATTTTGACAATAAATTAGATCATTATTATTAAAACAAAATAGTGATGAGTAGAACAATAAAATTTTGTAACTTTTTGACAATAAATTAGATCATTATTGGAATTTTGTGATATCTTTACAATTTTTCACGAATTTATCTAACATAATTTGGCTAACCTCAACACCTTTTTGTCTCAACACCTTCTTATTATGCAAGCCTCCAGCATAAACCTTAGTTCTGTATTATGCACATTTTTGAAAACAATCTGTACAATCAGGTCCGGATTATGCCCCAATGTATATGAATGGTATATTATTATAAAATAAAATACTGTATTAAAAAAGAAAAAAAATCGGTAGAAAATGCCAGAAGCCCCTGTGTTTTGACTCCTCGTCCCCGGCCCTAGTCCAGTGATGAGTGTTTTAATCTTCATTACTAATAAAATATTTCACTGAAATTTATAAGATTATTTGTTTTTAAATTTTTTTTTTTTTTAAAAAAAATCATTTAATTTTTGTTAAAACATAACATTTGAAATTGAAGAAATGTTTTATTTAATAAGTAGATATATCATATCTATGGCCATAGGTGGCACTGTCGTAGATTATATCTGATCTATGAATTATAAATCTGTTAATCCACAGTGGTCACGGATTCAAATAGAAAAAAAAATCGAAATAGATTTATGTAATACTTCTATTATTGTCTCCTGCATTAATAACTCCTTTCTGCTCAGAGGCGAAATTTTTTTTTAGGGGGGGAGGTTGCTTAAAAAATTTAGGGGGTAAGTCCAGACTGGAAAAAAAAATCTAGAAGATATCAACCAAGAAAATAACTTTAATTTTATTTTCTTGGTTGATATCTTCCAGATTTTTTTTTTCCAGTCTGGACTTATTTTGTAAAATTTACATTTTTTATTATAGAAGTCATCATATTTAAATTGACTTAGTTATTAAAACAGAACCAAATGTTTTCGGAGGTTCAGGATTAGCTTAAAAAGTCACTTTTGAGGCTACCATTTAACAAATCCCCCCCCCCCCAATCAAAATGCTGAAGTTCCGTTTATGTTTCTGCTTTAATTGACACAGTTTAGACGTAGCCCAAGGAAACACAAAAATATTTGGAATCAATAAAGATTTGGAACACGTACCGTTCTTAATTTTTAATTTAAAGCAGAGGAACGCCTGCCTTTTTGGCATCAAAACCAAGTCCAGTGTCTGCAATGACCTCAACAAATAAATGGCTGACAGAATTGTAGGTCAATGAAACGAATACTTTTGGCAACATTTGAATCGATTGGAAGGTGTTTTGTTGTTTCTTTTTTTTTAATCTAATTTTATTTCAAAGTAAAAAAAATGTCAAATTTTATGTAACTATCTTTGAAGACATTTGTTCCAACTGTTCTTCTCTAAGATAATAATTAATCTAAAAATAATTTAGAATAATTATATCCATTTTTTTCCCTGTTTTTTTTTTGATTTTATAAATAAAAAAAAAAAACCCACAGAGAAAGAGAAATGAAAAGAATTAGCAGAAAATACGAAACTCAAGCGAATATTTTTATGATGTCACTTTGCTACAGTAAAAGTTCTTTTTAAATCTCATTGGAGGAACCATTTCTTATTCAAATTAAAAAAAAAACTATTTACAATGATGTATTTATTTTATTATTATCATTAATTAAATTGAAGTTTACCAATGAAAAGACAATCAATAATTCTAATACTTTCTTGTGTCTCCTGGGAGAGGCCATTCTTTTAATAACTATTAATTGTTGTTTGTTTGTTTTTTATTTATTTTTATTTATTTCCTTAAGGTGATTACAATTTCAGTTCTGTTAGGAACCATTAGTTCCTATCAACAGGTGCCGTTTTATTACAGTGATAAAATATTGAATAATTTGTCTTTATATAAACATTTTTGCATTTCATTATAAAACATTTCTTTGTATACACTTTTTGTATTTAGTTATTGCCAAATGGTGTTGACTTTGTTTTAGACTTTTCTATTATTATTTTTTTTGCATTTCATTATAAAACATTTTTTTTTTACAAATGATTGTAAATCTACAAAAAAACACTAAGCTAAAACACTTTTCGTTTCTCCAATCCTGAAATCATACCAATTCCACAAAATATTTTATCACCGAATTCATTAAAGAAAAGAAAACTGATTTTGATAACTCGTTTCTAATCTATTTCCTGGTGATAGATTTTGTTTAAAAATGAAAATGGATGTTTCTATTTAGTTACAATTTGAAATTTCCTTTTTAAATATTTTTATTTTATTTTATCTTTTTAATTTGTAAGAATTTCTGTATAATTAAAAAGATGAAATAAAAAATTAAAATAACAATTATAATAAACTCAGTCATCACTGTAACGCCAAGTGGTAATGCGCATGATTGCAGGCTGGAGGAGTCCGGTTCAATTCCCGACGGAGCTGAATTAGCCTTCAGACAACTCCTAGGGTGCACCCAGCCTCTGGATCCCTACGGCTGATCACCCGATCTCAAATTACTCCCGTTAGTCAGGGAACACTGGAGCCTTAGGGCTCAGGCGCACTATCAATTTTCAGTTGAGGCAATAAAAGGGAGAGCGAGGGGAATCCTTGCCTGGAGCAGGGCAATAATGTGGCGATTGTTGCTGTATTGTGTTTGTGGTATTGTCCCTGGTTTATAGTCAGACCTGGGAGATGGGTGACTGTTGCATTTCGGAAGCAACTGAAAACCCTGCGGCCTAAAAAGCTTCCTAATTCAGTTCTCCCTTTTATTGCCTCTTGCAACTGAAAATTGCTAGTGCGCCTGATCCCTTACCTCCAGGCCCCCAAAGGGCACATAAGCCTGTAGTGAGACACTGTAGCTTTCATTGTAATAGCTTTGGACGAGTAAGTTTTTTTCTGTAATAATTTCATGTTAATTGTATAAAGCTAATTTTGTAAAACGCCATGACTGAGAAATTCGTTCAACATGATTTTGTTCTGATTGTTTCTATTGGAATACGTCGGTAATGAATAAATGGCCGAAGCTTCATACGGAGCTTTTATCAGAATTTTTATCCAAAAATATATTTTTTAATTTATGGCATTATTTCAGCTTTGAATTATTATCGAATTGTGATTGAGACCCACAACAATGAATGAGTAGCGGAAAAACAGTAAAAGAGCAAAACAGTAAAAGAGCAGTGCCTTAAAAGAAACACACAGGGAATATTGATCCTCAAGATCTACCTTTTCTTTTCTTGGCAGTAAATTCGATGCTCGTCCTCTGAGTCTACTTTTCTCACTTTGTTCGATTCCTATTTTTGGAAAATACTGATGAAATTTTAAATGAAAAAAAAACTCGAAAAAAAAATCACTAATCCTTAGAGAAAATCATTCACTTATCTTCAATGGGACATCGTTGGAATTAAAACTAATGAATTTTATTTGACAATCTTTGTGTTAAGCAACAATGAAATCCACAATGGCGAAGGATTATAAGCAGAAATACATTTGCTGTCTTTTTTATTATTATTTATTATCAATTCGAATTTCCTGTCAAAATGAAAAGCAAAATAATCTATTCAGAACCAAACTATAATCTATTTTACTTAAGCTAACCTTCAGTTTTACTTACATGAATAATGGAAGACGCATTGAAAACGCATTTATTCTAATCCTACTAATTTTTGCTTAACTATTTTAGAAATTCTAATAGAATTTGGTGTAGAACTTCAATAACTTGTAGAAAATATTATATGATTATCTTTCATTTAACTTTGGAACTAGACAGAATTTTATTCAATGCTGTATTTCTTGAAAGAAATCTTGCCGAGTATTAGTTTTTCTAAACTTACATAAACCATGTTTTGTTGTTTTTCATAATATTGGATTTCAACTGAAAATTCCAAATTCCAGATAAGGTTCGTTTTAGTGCAAATGGTTGTCACCGACTCAAATGACGATGACAGTCCAATTGCTGGTCACGTGTGATGTTTGAATAAGTTCTTTATTTAATGGTTGAAACTAATACGAAGAGAAATGATACGAAAACTTAAATTTACGAAGTAGCGTTTTCTAAAAATTATGCTTTTTAGAAACTAAAAAGAAAGAAGTGAAAATCGGTGAGAAATGGTTAGATATTGGAAACCTTCTACATCAAAATTCTCTGAAAAACAACCCTTATTAGAGAAGGAAACCTAAGCTATAGAGAATTCAAAATTGCGTTTTAAAGTGTTTCCTAACAAACATACTGTATTGGAGAAGCTTTAATGTACACCTAACTTATAATAAAAAAGGAGCAACCAATGCCCCAAAATTTGCTTTCGCACCTTGAAACAGCTGTTTCGTCCTTATTAGGACTCATCAGTCAGATTTACTCACGATCACGGCTCAGAACGGCGCAAAATTATTTATTTAATTTATTGAATCTAAGAGTTTGTCTTAAATTCCTTTTGAGCGTGGCAGTCAGCAGGTCAAGGAATTATAGTTGTGGCATTTACTGTTTTTATTTGTTTGCTTTTGTGGGATACCGCTTCCGGGAGCGGAAGATGTATCCATAACAGTTTCGCACCGTTCTGACACATAACCATGGATATATTCGACTTGATGAGTCCTAATAAGGACGAAACAGGTGTTTCAGACTTTCCATCGGCTGAGGGAGCGGAAGCATTGGCTGTTCATTTTTTATCCTACTATATTCTTAATTATTATTTGCAACCATCAAAGCACTTTAAAAAAAATCCAGTTGTATGACGTTTCGAGGCTCATTTTTACCGAGACCCCTTTCTCAAATAAAAGAATAATTATATTAAAATTAATTATTAAACATTACTACGTAAAAATTGTTATTGTTATTTTCTATTCTATTTTTTAATCTTCTAAGGACCGCTATTTTTTTTAGAAAAACTGAAACCATATTTTGGCAAAGGGTAAATTAATTATTGGTGCCCTAGATTCTGTTAATATATCAAAAATGATCTACCTTGATGAAATATATTATGATGGATACCAAAAACTTCATATGTGACTTAAGATTCATGTGATAAGATGTCTTAGGTAAAGTTTTAGAATAAATTCAAGAAACATATTTCAGTTACGTGTCATATTTTAGAACTTTTTTATACATTGTTTTTTTCAGTATGAAAGCGGTTTGAAAAATGGAAGACTGAAATATAATAACCATTCATAAGGTAGAAAATACTGACAGCATATTCTCAACTTTCTGCATTTTTTCTGAAATTTATAAATAATGTATAAAAATTATTTTAAATCATTGGAAAAATATGTAAGAGGCAATTGGCTACTTCTGGTGCGAGAGAGAGATGTAGCAGCCAATAACAGCATTTAATGGCCACTTACGCCTCCGCAACGGAAGTGGAACTGAAGAAAACAAGTTAAGAGTGTGTCCAAGATGATTGTAATTGGGAGGGACGCTTTAAGAGTGTCCATTCAAATGGAGACAAAGAACTGATATAGAATTACACAAGTGGTGGTTGTTTTCTTTTATGGATAAACATTTTAAAATTTTGTTTTACTAGTTTTGAACATTAGAAAATAGAGAAGTTAAAGTTCTTCATTTGTTTAACTTATGGATTAACTTCTGTGGTTAAAATCAAGAAAGGGTTACTACCAAACCACAGTGCAATCC
>JAFIDM010000004.1:65629048-65658849 GCA_023159025.1 Thereuonema tuberculata
ACGCTCTGCTAAAGTTATTTTCTAAATGTGAGCAAGTTTATTCCACAACTTCCGTAGAAATTAAACAAAGCGAAGTTGTTGTTTTTGATGAAGAATCTAATCCCATCTAGAATAACAAGGTTGTTTCTGATTGAAGAAAGAAACATTTAATTGTATGTTGATTAGACAGTTGTAATAAAACGGTCCTGAAGTGAATTTTGCAACGAATAACTTTGTTACCGAAGTTATTTATCAAAATATCGAACGAGGGAAAAATTGATGACTTTACCCATCCAACTTGATTAGAAAGTATTTTATGAAGAAAATCAATAATGTTGTAAGAAAACTGTTGTTTGGATTTCATATTATAACAATGTGGATGGGTATTTTTGACCAAGAGACCAAAGCATTTTCATATATCTCATAAAAATCACCTACAAGGCTTTTGATCTGAAAGTAATTTTTAATCCTTCTGTTTCACTCGATGGCTAGTTTTTTGTAAGTTGTTAAAGATAATTTAAAGGAGATTCAAATGCTTTTTTCTTGACAAAGGAAGGATTCATTGTTGTTTTCTCGAGAAACCGATTGACAGACAATTAGATATGGACTTAAAGAAAAGTGAAAAGACTTTTTTGTATTTATCCTCACTGAAGCCAAACCAAAATACAATGTATTTCCCACTCCCATTGAAACAGTGAATGCAATTTCCTCATGGACAACAGAACCAGATTTTAGTGACATTCAACAGATACCTAGAGGCTATTCAAACTCAGCTCAGCTACAAGAGATTTTCAAAAAAAGTCTTGTCCCCAAGAAATTATCATAAATATATATATATATGAATGAAATGTATAGCACTTATTAATTTGTCGTCCTGGAAATTACTCGACCTAATGGGCTATATTTTGGTGATATAGTAGATGAAGATGTTTTTTTTTTTATGATACTGTTGCCTTAAGAGAATAATCACCAATTGAAAAACTTTCAAGCTTCAATCTCTGTCGTAATCCCTAATTTCATTTATTAATGTTGCACTATTTCAGACATCTAGTAAAGCCTAAGTTTTAGCAAGGCCCATTTAATTTGAACGATTTTGAACATTTCTCCCTATCGGATTCGTATTTCTCAAATGTCGATTAAAATTGAAAATATTTAAAAATGTCATTTAAGAAACTCCGCTTCTGGTTTTGAGCAAATCTTGGTTAGTGCAAAGAAGATCGAGAATGAATTGGACATAAAAATATCCGAATTTCAAAACAGAAGGTTACGGAAGAGAAAGAAACAATTTCAGTTATGAAGCCGTTGACCCCAAAGGAAACATTCAAAATACAGTGTTTCAATCACGTGTTGACAAGACTAAAGTCACTGGAAAACCACAAACCTATTTGGCTTTTTAGGAACATTTCACGACATTGAAAGAGAAGAATTAGAGTGTTTTTCCGACATCTTTGGAACCTGTACTAACAGATCACAGCCTCATCCAGAAAAACTCAACCTTTAGCAGATGTCAATGGCCAAATGCCAGTAGCACAATCAAAGCTCTGAACCAATTCTTTCTGCTTCCTACTGTGGAAAACCTTTAAAAATTCTGCATTTTCTTGCAGAGAAAGAGAGAAGTACTACGTTTCCGAACCCTTACATCGCTCCGATGACAATTCCAGTGACTATTGCTGCAGGAAACGGAGTTTTTCTACATTGAAACTCATAATACCGTACGAGATCAATAAATAACCAAGACAGACATGTATAATTCTTCGGCATTGCTATAATTGACTCTGAAAAAGGAAAACATCGAAATTTGTAAGAGCTTTTAAAAAAAATTCGCGATATGAAAGACTATCTAAAGGGGCAAACGAAATAGCAAAGGTGTTTGAATGATTAAGAAAATATGAAGAAAGGATATAACTTATTACATCATCAGTTTCATCCATATTGAATACATATACACTTAGTCCTTTTCGCGATCTCACCTTATAAGAGTCTATTGTGATCGATCAACATTTGCAGTGCGTTTATATTTAATAGAAATACGCATCTTAGCGCCCCTCCCTAACCTCTTGAGTTCGAAACTAACATTAAAGCTCCTCACTATTAGTGGGGTCCAGCACTTGGTTGGAACCAATTAGTCTAATACGTAAATATCCATAATGAATCGAGATAGCAACGCGTTATAAAAATAAATCTAAGAAAGTTGATACGAAACAGTTCCAAGTGTATTGTAGTGTGACAAATGAGATGTAGGATCCCGTGGAACACTAGTGGTCTAATGGGGGAATTGCGTCTGTGACGTTGAAATAAAAAATTAGTGTAGATCAAAGAATCTTGAGGCTTTTAGTGTTCTGACTACTCCCTCTTGTTTTACAGACGTTATTAAATAACGTTGGAATAAAAGTAGAAATGATAATGCATTACAGAATATCGAGAAGAATATTACTTTCAATGCTGATTTCGTATTAATTCGACAACATGATATTGTGTAAATTCAAAGCTATTCAGCGTTTATTAATAGCTTTGTATTAACACTTCGGTGATTCACTCTTATTTTAGATAGATAATTTATAAAATATTTTTAATAGAATAAGATTTAGATAGTTAAATTTTATCCCTATTTTAATGACGACTTTGCTAAAAATACTCCTGTACTAATCACATTTTATATCCTCATGGCACTGATGTTTATAAATCTCCTTGTCATGCATCGCAGAGAAAAATAAATATTTTATAAACAATGTTTTGAATGCAATTTTGAAACGTTTGTCGTTTGTCTGTAATCAAAACAACTTGAAACTACACGATTGAAACTTCATTAGAAAGTTTTAGGCTCTTGTATATAAAATCTATTTGATAAGTAAGAAGCCAAAAACCGTTATTGAAATACATTAACATTCTTCTTTTTTTTCCTTTCTTCTAATTAGCCTCCAAACGTTTTCTTCTGAATTTTCCTTTTTCTTGTTGGTCAATGAACCATCATTTTTTTTTTTTATTTTATTCACTTTTTTTTAAACTTTTTATTTTTTTTTCTATCTTATGCTGTTATTAGAAAACTGCCAAGCCAGCGAGCTTGTAACTATCTTGTAATAAACTTTTATGTCTTTTTACAATTTTTTTTTTATAAAAAAAGTAGTATTTTATTTTTCAGTTTCTTTTTCATAGCTCCAGTATGTATCTACTAAGTGAAGTCATTTTCTGTCTACATTGAAAGTAAACTGTCTGTTGCCATAGTAACCGCCACCCTAGGCTTTTGGCTTCGTGGACTAAAATTAACTGATTGTTAAGAAATTAATTTTTCGTTGTTCTTCCAAACTGGAATTCAAATGAATTTGCCAGAACTTTTATAATAGAAAGAGCATTGAGAAATTAGGAAACTGAATACGGAGGTTTTTCCAGTATTATTAATTAAAAACACCCACACAGCTGACCGATATTTTTTTATAAAGACGAAACATATTCTGTCAAACCACGGTTAATCGTCAATGTGCCAAAACTCGACTGGAAATCAGTTCAATCCATTCTGTTAATTCAATATCATAAGATTTTATCCATTTGAAATATTCAAGGAATGCGAACGCCATTAGCGATGCAAAAAACACAGCAATTACTACGTGATTAATTGCTTCTTTGTTCTGATTTAAGTCACAAGTGACGACATTCAATTAAGCCAACTTATTATAAAAGCTTAACTCACCAACAGTGTCGATATAAACTAACAGTTTCTAATTTATATTATGTAAAACAATATTTCCTTTAATAATGTTTGCATAAATAATCTTATAGTAATTTAGAGAAGTAAATTTTATTTTAAAGTGGAATTACTTCATCTCATAATAGGTTTTTTTACGTGTACTGTGAAAGTTACTGTCCCTTTCCTTAACGCCTGTACACTTGACTAAACTATTTAATAGAAATTAAAAATTACATAAAAATTGAATTAAAACATTAAAAAGGTCACAACCAGGTCTCCTCCCCGAGAGGGGAATTTTTCAAGTGATCATTTAAAAAATTTAGATGTTAAAGAAAAGGACAATGGAATTGCTTCATATTTTGAAGAATACAAGCGTGGCGGAGGCCATACCCTAAAGGGGGTACGGACTCCAGCGAGATAAAAATGCGGGACCCCATTTCTTTAATTATATTCTCCTGATCCCTTCCCCCGGTATAACTTCTCTCAAGCCTCCTTACAAACACTTTCTAAAACTGCATACTTTTTTGGCAGAGAAAATATATCAAGATACTGCGTTGCTTTTATACTGACTTTGTGTTGTAAGACTTCTATCATAATAAATATATTACTGCCAACAACCAAATATAGGAAAGTTTTATCTTTTCTTGTTCTTTTTATTTTTGGGAAACGGAGGGGGGGGGGGGTTAAGATTACAAGGGTGATAAGAAGGAAAGAACAAAACAGACGAAAAGTATGATAAAAACCTGCACTTATTGTATTGGTCTAAGAAAACATTGGAAAAGAAACTTTAATCCCCATCACTTTATATTACAAATAGGTATCTAAAGAAAAAATGTACACATTAAAGATCTCAAAATTGATTCATCCTATCTGTCTCTCTAGTGATTGAAATCTTCCTGCTTTGCTAAGTCTTTGATTATGTCCTTTTTTTTCAAGACTTCCGAGCCACTTCTTTCTGAATAGAAATAATATTCAAGTCATTCAATCTCTCTTTGATCTTAGATAGTTTGTAATAAGCTTCAGTTTAGAGAAATTTCTCTCACCAGATGAGTAGACACTGGTATTGTCAAAAGGATCCGGTAAACACTAACATTTGGGAATGAATTTTTCAATTTCAGTTCCTCCAAAGCAGTTTCTTCAGGTATTACTTCTCGTAGAAGTTTGAGCTTTTTAACAAAATCTTCCAAGTCCAGATCGTGGACATCATCTGTCAGTTTAGAATCAAGCCACACAGGGGTTGAGGAGATCTTTATAAAAACCTGAACATTGTGATTTCAAAACCTGAACGTTGAAAAGAAACTCGAAGTCTTTCTTGAAGTCATCTTGTGAGGTGAAGCGGGTCTCCAGAGATGACACGGCCTGGTCAAGAAGAGGGAGGAAGTACTCAATCTTAAAAAAGGATTCAGGAGATTTTCTCAAAAGCTCTTCATCTTGCTCTACCTTTTCATTCAAGTGCTTCTTTCTCTTCCTTGTCTGACGATGCTTGAACTCGGACGGAATCTTCATTTCTATTTCGGCCACTGTAACCATCGCTGACTCGAATTCTGACTCTGCACTTGGAGTCAATCCTTTCATAAGTAAAACTGCTACATTTAGGTGCCTGTCTATGGCTAGAAGAGTCTTCCTCACTTCATTAACCTGGAATAAAACATCAAACCAAATCCCTTCGATGAACTCAAAACATTCCATTTGACTTGCAAGAGATTCTGTTTCCCTTTCCTTGACAGTCATTGGTGATCTCTGAGCTCATAGAGGGCATCTACCAGTTTAGGACATAATACCTCAAAACTTTTACACTTTGAACTCTACAGTGGAACCTTTGATATGTTTCATTGCCCATCCCTTTGGGGAATCAAAACAATTCCCCCAAAATAGTGTTGTCTTTGAGTAATTCGAAAAAACAATTCACTCCAGGGATGCATTTGTTCATACCACCAAGAACAATATTAACGTTGTGACATCTACATCGGGTGTAAAAAGCTCGTCGATTCCTGTCAAGTATTCTCATTCGATTACTTTGCTCTTTCCTCTTCCTATTGACTCCATTATATCCTTAACCTTCCCCAGAGAGAGTCGTAATTCACTTAAAATTGATATGAGAACATTAAACAACTCCTGGTCAGAAGAATCTAGAACTGGAATGAACTGCAGAAACCTTTCCTCTATTTGCACTTTAGGATCCTGCTCTTTTTGTGGGCGTAGAGGGGTTCATCAGTCTCTTGGAGTTTTAGTTTCACTATGAATTTTTTCAAGGATCCTTTGGCTTTTGATAAAATATTCTTTTTTTCTGGCTTTTTCGATTCCTTATGCATAACTTACTTTCTGCTCATATAACACCTAGGCGTAGCGAAATTAGTAAACCAAGTATCTACTCGTAGCTCATGTAACAACGAGCTAAAAATCAAAAGCAATCAGTTTTTAATGACCGACCACATTCACTCACGGCAGATAAATAATGTTACAATGTCTTCAACGATCTTTCTCCGTTTCATCTTTGAATATAATTACATAAGATATAAATAACTTCTACTCTTCCATTAGTATTTAAAAACATTTATTTTAAAACACATGTAGCAAATTTTAGGCAAAACTTTTGTTGTTTTTTTGAACTTTTGTGAATTCAGTACAACTAACCTCACAATGATTCAGTGACGAAATTTCCTTCAGCTCTTTACAGCTTTGTTGGAACAAGCGGAATTTTAAACAAAGAAAATAACCCTAAAATTTTTAGGTCTGGTCGAATGGAAGTTTGGCAATATTACAGTAAATAAGAATGAAAAAAAAAAAAAATCCTCAACCCAGACGACCGCCTAGATTCTCTCGCACCTCCTCGGGCCGGCTGTGCATAGCGTATCTTCGTATAAAGAAACTCTCAGCAGAGAGAAAATAGCCTCGAAAGGAATTTGTTTATTACTTAGTTAAATGTAGGATCTTTTCCTCTGAACTAGAGCTTCTTTAATAAATCGATTGAGATTTCAATGATCAGCAGCTTAACATTGAAGAGGACGAATTAAACTGAAAAACATGTCAATTATGTGAATGATAAGACAATATCTTGAACGAGACAGGACATTTTCTCTGTCTCTGATAACTTACCCGTAGTGATTAAGTCAGTGACTTTATAAGGACTTGATATTAGCAATGGGAAAAGTGTAGCAAAGAGCTTTTACTTGCATCTTTTTTTTTCCTACATTCACGAACTCCTTCCGACATTACGTTTTCATGGCGAATGCCAACCATTCACTCAAAAACAACTAACTTTACCGAGTTACGGAGTCGATTCAGAACAAATGATGTCATTAGCGTAATTTTCCCGCTAACTATCGAATGGAAAAGCTATCTATAGGAGAGAAACAAAATATTACATACAAGTAAAATAAAACTACAAGAAAGTGTTTCTTTCATAAATATAGAGATTTAAAATACTCAGGTTCTTTGTCTACAGCTGAAAATTGAGGGTTTTCGTGTTGTTTGAAGCCTTTCTTCTGCACTGTAACTAACCTTAGTGGGATGATATTTAGTGGTTGCAATTTCTTCAAACTCATAATTTGTTTTGCAGCCAGAGGATTTTGTTGAAAGCTCCTCTGACATCACTTTTTATTAAGCGCTTCGCCGTTCTTTTGCAAATTGTTTACGTGAAATTAAGATTGAAGTCGGTTGAACTGAATACGATCATCGTAAATCTTAGTTAACTTCGGCTAAACAAAGTTTTAGGTCATAAGTCACAGTAAACACAGGCTAATATGATTGGAAACAAAATACTTTGGCCTGGAAACTCAGAAGATGAAAAAACAAACCTATCACTTTTCTAAATACTTTTCTGTGGCAACTTTTGTTACTTTCATGCGCATTTTTCTGACACGGATATTTTCAAATGTAACCCTTCCTTTTGCTCAAACATTCGATTGTTCCACGTCTTGTAAATATTCAGGCCCAGAAAGAAGAAAATCCATTCACTGATTCAGAAACTAGAGGACAGACACATAAGGAGACTCATTTTCCTAAAAATAGAAAAAAAAAATTAAACAACAAAAGAAAATCAGTAATACAAGGTGCTTACAATTGAAGTTTACATTTCGAAAGGTTATAACTGAAGAATCAATCAGTGGAACTAATTCCTATTTCACCTAAAGACGTCCGTGGCTATGGAATTCTGTTTGGAGCAAAAAAAAAAGATACTTCCGAAAGTGGCTGCTAGAACGATACATGGCGCTGCAATACTTCAGTAGATACACAAGGACTAGTTCGATGTAGTTTCCCCCACTATCGGTAAGTACTCAAATCGCAACATCGCACGTTCAACCATAGCACGTCAAATGTCACTTGCAATGTTGTGAATGTGGCATGTAATGCTGGTCTTCAGGTTCCTAAGTTAGCTAAGTGTTCACGATAGACAAGGTCTTTCAGTTGCCCCAAAGCCGAAAGTTGCAGAGTTTGAGATCCGGCGGACATGGTGGCCACGTTGTACGAATGGCGGCTGATGATTCTGTCGTCTGTAAAAGTAGTTCGAAGGAACCGCTTGACAGGGGTGGCGCACCATCCAACACGAAAACCGTTACCTACAGACATTGACGAAGTTGAAGTGTGGGAATCACCATGGTTGGAGAAAAGAGCTGCCTAACGCTGGCCAATAACTGTGGGGGCATCTCAGGACTGAGCTTTTCGAAAAACAGAAAGATCCAACGATGAATGTGGATGTAAAACCACACCAAACGGTGACCTTTGGTGAATGGAGTGGCAACTGTCGCAAGACGTGTGGATTAGCAGATGCCTAAATTCTGCAGTTGTACAGATTCACATCATCATGCAGATGGAAGTGATCTGCGTCAGTCTACAAACTGTTCCATGGCTAATCGGTTTCCAGTTCAGTTCGAGCAAGAAACTGCAGATGTTTCACGTACACCTCTGTCGGGAGTCAGTAATTGTTCAACATTGCAAATCTCGTAGGGATAACAACTTAAAATGTGTTCTTAGAACTATATGAACGGGTTTATCTAATGATGGTGAACACTCCATGCACTGCTGCTTCCCTCGACATTTGCCATCTTTTCTTCCTCCACCGATATAGCTACATCCTTCACTATGTGTTGGTCGACGGTTTCTGTTCTCTGCCAGACTTCACTTGTAAGGAACCTATCTCTTAATATTTCTGGATCATTTTTCGAACACCATTGCGGTCATAGGGTCAGTTTTTAGTCCCTTTCACTGTCCTAAACTTCACAATGCTGTTAAGGCAAGCTGTTATTTTGATAGAACAGCTTCACAAGAAGTGCGTGATCTTTTGGTAACATTGTCATTATACAATGAAGTGACGCATTCCTCACCGCTCTGCTTTAATAGCAGTTTTCAATCACGTGTCATGGCATATGCATTTGTCAATTGAATTATCCATTACAGCAATGCAACGCCGTATATCGCCCTAGCGGCCACCTTCGGAAGTATTTTTTTTGGGGCTAAACAAAATTCGGCAAAACTCCGAAAGACGGTCCCAAATTATGAACGCGGTCCCAAATTATTAACGGCGGTCCAAAATTATAAAAACCTATTTAAACATTTATTTATCCATTTATCTAACGATGAACACCTTTTTAAATTATAAAAACCTATTTAAACATTTATTTATCCATTTATCTAACGATGAACACCTTTTTAATGACAGATAACAATGACGGACAGTGTATCAAACATTGTGTCAAGTGTAATGACGTCGTTATTGTTTTTATTAATGAAACATTGTGTATTTTTGTTTAAAAATCACTTTAAACGTGCCATGGCTGGAAGACCGCAAGCTCCGAGAGTAATAACTGATGCAGTTTTTCAGCGGAATGCTTTACAAGTCTTGGACTGCTCACCCCGAGATATTTACGGAATAATTCCAACATATTCGGACAATACTTCAGTATGTTGAGCCAAAACTATTTGATTTGATGTCTAATAACTCTGGGTAAGTGTTATACTTCATAGTTATACTGTTATTTGCCATTAAATATGTTTTTATAATTTGGGACCGCCGTTCGGAGGCGTTCATAATTTGGGACCGTCCTTCGGAGTTTTGCCCAAAATTCCATCGCCACGGACGTCCTCGTATGAAATATTAAGTCGTTCCGCTGATTGAATTCTCTAGTTACAGCCTTTCGAATTGTGAACTTTAATTATGAACACCTTATTTTAAGGAATGAAGTTCTTTGAATAACCTGGAAGGTTCTTTATTGAAACTTCTAACATTTCTGGGTTGTTTTTTTTTATTTGAGCGAGATTTGTTTGTTTTTTGTTTTTGTTATTTTTTAAGAAGCAAGAAAAATTAAATAATATGAAAAACAAAAGTTGTTTGCAGAAATTTAAGAATAATTGTTCCTAAATGCTACAGGAAATAATGCAACTTCAGAAAATATTTGGGTAATTTTTTAAAAAGCTGAAACTGTGTTGAAATCCTGAAGTGCTTTCTTACATATATATATATATATATATATATTCCCTTAAATAAATTCCGAGAAAGATTAAAAGATTTTAATTTACATTACATAAAAAAAACCTTTTAATGTTGTTTCTCGGAGTTTATTTGTATAAAGCCAATATGATATCGTCTAACATTAGAAACTGGAGTAGGACTGAAAGGAGATATAACTGCGTCATGCTTTAATGAAACAGTTATTGTGGGTGGGGGATTCCCGCCCTGCCTGTAAACCACGCCTAAAATGAATAATGGATTGTGTAGTCGTGAATCCAATGCTATAATTAGGACTCTTCCATTGTAATCTGTAGTTATTAAGATTTATTTCCTCACATTTTCCAATGAGGAAAAAAATTATAAATATTTATTATTAGTAATACAAATATTCTACAGGATTATTCAGAATTCCTTGATATTTCAGAGTATCGCACATTGACAGCGAAAAAAAGATGTTTGACCCAGAAATATCAAAATTAATAAACTCACCAAGTTTTTTTTTTTTTTTCCTTAAATATTCTATTTCTACCTTGCGTGACGCTGCAGACATCCAGACTGTAATCCATTTCTGACCATAGGCGGTGCAGCATGTCACTATCGATGGTTGCAATTTAATTGGTGATACAATGTCGCAGGTCAGCAGGAAGTGGGGGGACACGAACACTTTGTCCTTCAGGTACCTCTAAAGAAAAGTCTGAAGGAGTCAGATCTGGTGACCTTGGGGGCCAGCGGAGTAAGGGCTGATCACCCTCAGCTTTGCGACCTATCCATTGTCGTTCAATTATCCATGGATCAGGTTGTCGTAATGTGTTACCACTGAACTCGTTGTCGCGTATTCCAAGAAGCAAATGACTTCTGGTGTCGCGAAAGTGGCATTTTGGTTGCACCTGCACTCTAGCGGCAGCCGATGAGGATGAAAGGTTCTGCTGGAAGAAGAAAGGAAAAAAAAAAAAAATCTTGGCGAGTTTGTCTTTCATTTGATATCTGAAGGGCAAACATCCCTTTTTTTTTCGCCGCCAAGCCCCTGATATGTGTCAGGAAATTATGAATAGCCCTGTATGTAGAATATATATTTTAACTATTGTTTAATCTTCTTTGACTGAAGCCAAATTACTCCCACAATATCTTTTGTAAAATTATAAAATCTATGTAATTAATTATTCTCTTTTCAGGATTTGGAATGGCTTTATATAGAAAAGTTGGATTACTGTAGAAAACCCTAGATATCCAAGAAATATTGAAAAATACTAATTGAAAAATAAACATCATATAAAGAATGTTTTTAGATTCAGAATCACTTTTTATTCAGTTCTTTATACAAAAGAGGATCTCCTCTCATTGTTTTCACATTTACAGAACTATGGTTTATTTATTTATTCTAAAAAAAATTCATTTCGTAGAAATTCTTGGCTAATCCTGTAATGAATGAATGATAAAACTTCGTTTCATCTCCATTCCTCATAAATAAAAATCATTACCCGTTTATTTCTCTATATTTCTTTCTTATACAATATCTCTTCTGTAGTTTTCCAGATCTGTCTGTGTGTAACGTAACGCTCTCTTCCGGTATTTAGGAAATGATTTTATTTCTGTGAAAATAGAAATGCGACATGAATCGAACCTGCAACCTTCTGATCCGACGTCTTATCCATTTCGCCACGCGGACTACATTCAAATTATTTGTTAAATATTCTTCCTTTATTCATCGTCCATCCAAACCATTTTATTAATTAGAAATTATTATACAGATTACCAGATCGGTCTGTATGTGTGTAACGTAACGTACTGACATGGGATTAGCGGAGTAGAGCTGCCCTGTCACATGTACGACTGTGCAGATCTATCTGTCTCACATTCGCAATCGTGGGAGTTTTTGAGCGAGGCGGTGTTTTCTCTTTATGTTACAATGTCGCGTTCACGAAACAGACACAACATCAAAGTACTCATCAGAAAACCGACGGTCTTTTACTAAATGATTCTCGAATTTTCACTCGAAATGTGACTTATAATCAAGTCTTCCAATAAACAAATTCATTTAGGTTCCTAGCAATGCATTCATTTTAATTTGCTATCAGTCATATATATTATGAACAAATACTCTATCTAGACTAAAAGCCGTCATATTCTTATCCCATCATTGTTGACGGGGGGCGTGTAGGCTACTTTTTAAATAACTTTCGAACTGAAATAAATGTTGAAAACATTTTTTTTTCCTTATAATACCCCAATTGTAGAAACGACATATCTGTTAATATCTATTAAAAAAAAATACATGTATGTGTGCGTTGCTGGCCCTATTTTCTTGGCCAGCACTGCCTTGAGCTACACAACGACTCAATTGGTTGCTGCTTCTCTCTTCAGTTACTTCACTTCCCTTTTCTTCCTGATTGGCCAGTCCACAACGAACTTTTGGAACTGGACATTTCATGGAGGCTGAACCTCAGCACGAACAGCCTATTTTTTTTTTTTTTTAATCCCCAAAACACACTTGTCTCCTCGCGAGCAGGGGCTAAAGACGTCCTCACTGCATCAAAGCTGAAACCGAAGACGACCTATCTTCTCGGAACTGGTTCATCTCACTGCTCAGGAGCTTCAGTTAGAACTGTCTTTATGGCCACGGCACGTGTTTCGATCTAGTCGATTTAAAATCCAGATGGGAGGGAATTGTCCATTAGGTAATAGTGGGTAAGATGGACTACCCGTCACGTAACAGCATTAACATATTATGAGGTTCTAAACCCGTCAAAAACATTCAAATAGATAGGGGGAAAAGAACATCAGTAACTTTTACACAATTTATCGCTGAATGTATTTAGAATATCTGCCATTAAAAATATGTTTTAACTTAATTGATGACTACGAGCTCTTTTCAGTATATTAACATTTAATAATTAACTTCTCTTTTATACTATATTATATTTATATCTTGTTTAATTTTAATAACTAATTATTTCATTTAACTGCGATAAGATAACCATATTTTTTGTTGAATCTCTTGGTTGATTTACATGAAATATGATTATAACAGGGAAAAAAAAAGCCTTTATTGTTTTCTAGTCCCAAGCCTTATCTCTTCAAGGTTGTATTAAAGATTGTAAAAAAGAGAGGAGGAGAAGCATCTCGAGGTGGAAGAGAGAAAGGAAGGAGAGAGAGAGACACAGAGAGAGAAAGAGAGACACAGAGAGAGCTTCCTTTGTAGGATCGGTAATAAAGTACTGAAGAAGCAAAGCTATAAACCTAAGAAACATGTACTGTTCGGTTTTGTTTACGAGAGCCTTCAACGCTTTTGCGCATGTGTCAGGTCTCCTTCGATTTCTTCAAAATAGGGGCAAAGAGAAACAAAGATGATGTTTACTTTTAATAGTGTTAGTTTACTAGTTGCTGGGTTCTATTTGCGCTTTTCGGGAAAGAATTATGGAAAGAATAAATACTATTGCAAAAATGCTCCACGTTATTTTTTCCTTAAAAGCGAAAATGTCCAAAAGAATTTCTTAGGAAAGTGCCCATCTCAGCGTATCACCCCTCTGCGGAGTAAAATCGTCCGGCACTGGTAGCTCTAACTTTCAAAACCTCACAGTATACTTTTTCTCTTCCCTGTTATACTTTTATTTTTCATATTTTATCTTCTTTTAAATCATTATAAAAATGTATTAAATGAAATAATTTTATTGATATATTGAGAAACCGTTTAATATGTAATGGATGTTGAATTTACCTTCAAAATATTTAATAGATATAAATAATATCTTATGACTTTTACATCTCCTAGAAGTTGATTTAAATGTTATTATATATTATTATATTAACATTAATATTAAACAAAGTAACACATATTTTATAAACATATGCAAAACAAAACAAAAAAAAACATAAATTCGAAAAGAACTTATAATTCATTTCTTTTTTTTCTTTTTTTTTTTTTGCTTTGCATTTTTGCTTGTTTTTTTTCAATTGTAAAAACAAAGGCAAAGTAAATCATTTAATTTGTAAAATATAATATATCTGCTGAATGTGAACAATACCTTGAATTTTTCTGGAAATAAATCTTCATTACAAAGTCAAATTGCCTAAATCCATTTAACTTGATTCATATTAAATAACTCGCAAATGAATGCATTAATAAAACGAATTGCTAGACATGGAGGGGAAAATCATTGTTTCGAGTTTCTATTGGAATAAATTTATTATCTTTAGTCGTATATTTCTTGAAACGAACTGATTTGCAGAAATTTCCAAATACAAAAGTTCTATCGTCTCTTTCCGTAAATATGCAAGCCAACATTACAATTCAGTAGTTCAAAAGTTATCGAGAGGGTGGCGTAGATATACTAAACATCACTTCCAACAGGAAAGTAGACTAAAGATAGAAATGAGAAACTATTATGTTAATTGCAATATTGTTATAATTTTTTCTAATCTTGCGTTAAGTCGTAGATTTTTAACAATCTTATTAATGATGAATTTGTTTGGTTTGTAGACTATTTTAGTAGGCGACAGTGGTGTTGGTAAAACTTCCCTCCTTGTTCAGTTCGATAAAGGAGTTTTCCAAACTGGTTCCTTTGCAGCCACCGTAGGAATTGGTTTCACGGTAAGAAATAAGTGCTTCTCATTTATTTTATTTTATTTTATTTTATTTTATTTTATTTTATTTTATTTTATTTTATTTTATTGTGTACAATGTTAATCTGTAAAATAATGCCATTTTAGTACAATTTAAATGTTTTCTCTGGTACTAAGATCGATTATAGTCCTTGTGGGTGCAGTACAATTGGGATGAGGTCGCCTACACATGGCCCAAATGTAGAATAAAAAAAAAGATAGAAAATCGGCTATTAGATATTTAACAGGGACTTAATTTTATTTTTATGGTTTTCATAAAATGTCGTAAAAAATTTTTATCCCAAGAAAAATACAGTTGATTTCCGTCCTTTTAACTGTCTTACTCATTGAAACCTACTAGGAATGCAGTTTGAAAAAATTTCAACTTCGAATCAACAATTGAAATGAATATAGTTAAGAGAATGAGACGGAGGATATCAACAAAGACATATCAATATATTTCTTTGGATTATCAACCTGATAATAAAAACCTTTGAAGAAACTATTTCTATCGAACACAAATAATAACAATTCTTTTCAGATTAATGCCACTAATTAATATCAAAATTAAACTGTTTTACTCGTACGATTCTTCTTTTTATTTATTTATTTTATTTCGCCAGTTTTCTCTCTTCTATTCCAATTTCTCGGAATATTGTTCCAGAGATTGAGGCTTGATTAGAATCGGTTGAAGCGAGGAAGGTTTTTATAAAAATGAATTCTCAGGTCAAATTCAATGAAGTCAATTAGACGATGCCTTAAGGTTAGGATTCATTTTAAAAAATCAATTATGAGATTTTCATCAAAAACTATGTTGGACAACTCATTCCCTGAGATAGGAAAGCAATTCTTTTACTGCTCATTCATTATTAGTTTTAATTTTTTCCTAATGGTTAATTCCGTGAATTTCAGATAACAGAAGAATATAAGCATTACTTAGGGAAATAGAAAGAACGATAAAATGGGTATTAACATACAATCAAATAAGCAGGCAAATGGCCTAAATTGGTCATGTGCTGATAAAAACACACAATGTAAATAAAAACATAAAAGATATCAGTGGCTCCTAAACAGTATTGAAAGAGCAGCTTCAATCAGATGGACGTAGTAAATCTCAATTCAGCTGTGGGTCATTCAGAGAATTTACAAATCATCAATAACCAATAGAAAATGAAGAAGAAGTCCCTGAAAGAACTTCAAGTCTTACAAATATTCTTCCTTAAAATTACGTTTTTTCCTATTAGCCTCAGTACTAAGACGTCGTTGTTTACTGGTGACTGCTCCTAGCTGATGATCGCCAAAGAGCGTGAAACAGCTGTTCCAGGATGTCACTTGGTAAACAATTTGGTCTCACCCATTGTTGTTCACTTTATTTCTTTTTAATTTTCTTTTCCAAATCGGTTCTTGTCGCGCCTTCTTGTGCTAAAAATTCCAACAGAAGAAACTAAATAACAGCTTTCTTTTGACACCTTTCAACAATAACATTTTCTTTCTTTCTTTTTTTTTTATTAAAAATTGTGGAAGAACAAAACGAAAAGCTTATATTTGTTGAATACTAGCTGTACCCGATGCAATGCCACTCGAAGAAAGAAAGTGTTTGTGTTTTAATTCTGTTTATTGAAGTGCTTTTGGATACACAATTTTTTTTGTTTTTCCGTCTGGTGCAAATACGAATAAATCAGAAGGTTTTCCGACGCATGAGCAGGCCACATACAGCTGTTCATGTGTGAAGCAAGGATTTTCCAAATTTAGTCTAAACACTTGTAGCGATTGTCCCATTTAAATCATCATGCATTGTTCGTCTGGATCGAGCAATGCCTACTCGAACGGTTCCCAGTCTTATTTCCCGTTGCTCATCTGTTTCTGAAGCTCGTAATGCCTTTTTCTTTCGTGCTTGAGGTGTAGATCGACCAATCGCTTGTCGTTTGGGTGGCATAATTGATTTGACAGCAAAAGTAATGCTTTGTGACGACTATTACAAATTCACCGGGAAAAAGCAAAGAAAATGCGTGTGATATCTACTATCTAATGTAGACCTGCAATTGGAATTTCACAATCAACACCACTTGTTATGTCACACACACGAACTGCCACTAAACTATATGAAATACACTCATTTGTTGAAACGACTCGCGCGCCAGATATTGCAAAATGGTTCTGCTAATTCAGAAACCTTCGCGGGCGTGCGCACAACAACTCATCAAAGTTCATCGCAATCTGATGAATGATATAGAACGCATACGGGACAAACAAACAAACAAACATTCATTTTTATATATAAAGAAGACAAGCAGCATTAATTTTCGGAAAAAAAATTAATTAAATCCCATTATTTATTTCGCTAAACATTAATTTGAGATTTTTATTATTAAATCCGATTTCGATAACTTTAAGTAAGTAACGGAGATTCAATGAATCATCATCAGATATTAATTATTTAAAAAGTAAGCGCAGGCTTTTCGTTTTTCACAACCTCTGAAGATAAATTAAAAAAGCAATTTTTCCGAAATAAAGGAAAGTATCCTTTAAGTTCTTTCTGTGAAATCCTTCTTATTCTCTTCTATGGGGGGAGTTTTGTTTTGTCTTTCTCTAATTTCGTGACAAGACTCCATTTGGAAAAA
This sequence comes from Thereuonema tuberculata, assembly GCA_023159025.1. Lineage (NCBI taxonomy): Eukaryota > Metazoa > Arthropoda > Chilopoda > Scutigeromorpha > Scutigeridae > Thereuonema > Thereuonema tuberculata. The sequence continues at coordinate 65,646,378 of JAFIDM010000004.1, forward strand.
AAAATCCAATACAAAGCTAAGATCACATGTCTGTCTTTGCAAATCAAAGATCAAACAAAAGAGCAGTTCGAATTTATTCGAGGGATTGGGATGATGATCAGATGCATCTCATTTCCTAGGAAAATAGCGTAAAAATGTACATTGTTATGTACAAAAATGAATATCAGTCGTAATTAATGGAAAGGAAGTTTTGTTCCAGTCACAAAATATTAAAATCTCTAATTATAAAACTATCTAGTTAGAGTTATTTGTAGTAGAACAGAGATTTCGAAGAATAACAGAAAGTAAAATATGTTCCAATTTCCTAGATATCAGATATTAAATAATTTTCATGTTAACAGATTCTCGTGGAGTTTCACTTGCCTGGCTTAATGAAAAGGTCAGTGACGTAGCTTATCACGTGATGTCTCAGTACCAGCTATACTTCACTTTTACGTTATTTGAAGACATCACAATTATCCCACAATCCCATTACATAAAGGTTTTACAAGAAAATAAAATATAAGTATCAATAATAACTAGTGAATATAATTTTATGCTAAAGCATAAATTTAAGGGCGACCCATAATAATAAAAAAAATTAAAAATAATAAAAGGAAATACAATTTCCTTACAATATAGTTAGGAAACATAAAAAAAAGGTAGGAAAATAAGAAAAAAAATAACCCAAGCGAACGAGAAAAAAAAAAGATTAAGAGAAAAAAAAAAAGTAAGATATATGGGATTGAATCGACAACCTTCAGTAAGTATATGAGTCGGAGAACTTAAGCATCAAGCTACAGCTGACAAATGAAATCATATGATTGCATTTCTAACATTTAAGCTAATAGGAGAAATCCAATGAAAACATTGGCAAATATCTCGAACATTGGGTGTGGGGGGCGTTGGCCCCTGAAAATGCCCTATTCCTACGTTGTTTGGGTCTCTGAACACGATGGTGAAATCCGTTTGTCGATCCGACCTTCTGTTCGGGAGTTGTTAGGTGTGGACAGATACGGACGGACGGACAGGACAAACGCAATAGCTACCGATTTTGGTCGCTATCAGAATAGCTCCCAAATGGATGACTAAAAACACATAAATAAATAAAAATATAAAAGCTATGATAAAAAGAAATTAAATAGAAACAAAGAGCACCCAAGTGATAGGACATAGAGAACATATAAAGAAGCAAATAAAATATAAGAATAAACATTAACAACATTAAAAAGCTTTTGCATCCTACTTTCATTATTCGTAGTTTACGAATATATCATCATTATTGATTCTTACGTTTTATTATCCTTCTTGTTATGTCGTATTCATTATTACTTCTCTTTTTTTGGTTGTGCACGTTTTGTTAACTAATTCTACTGTCTTTCTCTTAAGTTCTTTTTATCAAAATTTTTTCCATGGTTGACTATGGTTGTATCTTTGTTATTCTTTTTATGTTGTAAACAATCTGTTAGTAACTGACGCTGCATTTAGTTTCTTTTTTTTTAAAAAATCAAAACTTTTTTTTATTGTTTATCTTTATTCTTGATTTTTGATTCTTATATTTTATTTTCTGCTTTATTCTCTTGTTGTTATGTTGTGTACGTTCTGTTAGCTGCTGACGCAGTTTTTCTTGTATTTATTTATTTATCTTTTTCTTTTTTTAATCAAAGCTTATTACATATTGCAACTGCTTTTATTATTCTTGATTCTTATATTTTCTGCTTTTTTTTAACCATTGTTATGTACTTCCTGTTAGCTCCTAACACTATATTTCACTTTAGTTTCTTTTTTCCTTTTTTTTTTTAATTTCGTTCTTTTTTTATGTGGTGCTTTGTTTGTGTCTTTATTCTTATATTTTATTTTTAGCTTTATTCACTTTCTTGTATTGCATTTATGAAGAGGAGGGACCGAAATCTCGAAATGTAAAGAATTGACCCTATTTTCTTTTCTTTTTTTTTTTGGTTGGCTGGTTAAGAGGACCTTGGCTTTGCTCTTGAAATCCCCTCGATAACCTTTTTTTTTTTGGCTGTTAAGAGATTGACTTCCTAACTTGGTTACTTAAGGCCCTGTGTCTGTTGGTCTGCTGTGTCTGCTCAATTAGTCGCTGATAAGATGTTTCTATTTAGTTTCTTTTTTTTTAACCTGGTATCTTTCTATTGTTTATGCTTTGTCTTAATTTTTATAATATATTAAAACTTTAGAAAAAAAAAAGGATAAGTTTATCTTTTATCATATCATGTTTTTCTAAAGATAATTACACTAAAGATAAAAAAAAATGCAACACCTGCAATAAGTTACACAAATGTCATGAAATTTATGGAAGCAGTCGTATACGTAAATGCATGCAATTGATTAAGTTGTGAGCTGATTAAAGTGATTGGCTAGGTATGAGCTAACATCACAGTTGCAACAGTGGAACACAGATAAAGGCTTTCTTGCTGACCAAACATTCTGGATTTTGTTCTAAACTGCTAAAGATATCCTTACACAGACATCAACGTTCCAATAGTTGACAGACTTTGAACTTTAAAGAATCATCCGTTTTAGAGAAGCTGGTTTGTCTTACAGAGAAACTGTACGTTGGCCAGAATCGCAGCACCATTGTACACATTTGGCACTGTTGGGTTCAAGAAGTATCTGGAATATTATGGAGTGATAGTTCCGCCATTTATAACTCATGGCTTTCAGTGAGAGGTTCACAATCATCTGGTTGCAAATCACCTACGAAGGGACTGGTAACAGATAACATCTCGAATATCTATTACCATATGGTAAACAACAGACTTTTACAGATTTCATTGTGAACTTAAAGTCCTGCAATGTGTTTACCTTAATATCTGTCACCATCAAGTGGTGCTGCCTTACTTCAGATATAACTGGAATGAACAGGAATGTACAGAGTGGGCAAAAAATCCATATACCTCTGGATATAAATATATATTGAGAAAGTCATATACTGTATAGCTCCAATAAACGCCGAGGCTCTTATTGTCGCCGGTCTCTAATAAGCGCCGGGCTGCAGAGGGGACACGGCCAAATAGTAGCCGGTCTCTAATAGTAGCCGGGCTCTAACAGTAGCCGGGTCTTTGATATTTGCCTACCGGTACTAGTGTAAGCGTCCGTATCTTTATAGTCGTGCGTAATACCTTACGGTTCATTGCCTTACAAAATGCTGCCGAAATGGTCATTTGACATTGCCTTTAAGATTCGCCCGGTGGAATACGCGAAAGAAATTTCTGGTGAGGAGGCCGCCCTTCATTGCGGATTCGGACGACAAATAGCAGCGAAAGGTACAGAAAGACATTGCCATTTATCTTTAACAGTCTTATGTACCATGTGAAATTCAAATAAAGTAGCTGTTTGTAATATTAGCCGGTATTTCTGTGTAAAAATATTGCATTCTGAAGGTTTTTGTTAATAATGGCCCACCTCTAATAGCAGCCAGTGTCTATTAAGCGCCGGGAGCCGAGGCTAGTTTTGTAAATAAACGCTGGGGGCCTCTATTGGAGCATATGATATATAACATTTCTGGAAACATGTCAATTAGCAAGCAATGGAAGCAACAATGAAACAATTCCACACTCGCACATTGACAACATGCAAGCAATCAAATAATGGCAATAATCAAACAAGTAAGCACTGACATAAAGTATGGCTGATTTAAGGAGATTCTTGATTGAAGAATGTTTTAGTGACTGCAGTTTGGATTCACGAAAGGCCGCAAACCCTTTCAAAATTATTACCAATTTTTCAGCTGCTATTTCGGAAGGCACCATCATCAAAGAGAACATTATTGGCATGGGAACAGAAGACTTTTACTTCAAGATCCGTGAAGGATTCACATCGGATGGGAAGACCAACACGTTTGGAAACATGTGCTGCTGTCGAAGAATCCATAACGTGAGCTCCTGTGAACATAAGGACTCACAAGCGTGCTGTGAATTGGATATTTCCATCAACCATGAGGAACCACATGCAAAAGGATTTGAAAGTGAAACTTTTTCACCTGTTGTCAGTTAATGAGCTATCAGATATGGATTTTAACACAACTTGAAGCCTTTTATCAGAAGGTAAAACATGCCCCCACACAGCCTGCATTAGTCTGTAGTATTCAAACATGCAAAACATTTACCCAAACACTCTCACCCAACCTTTCACCTATTGAACATGATGAACTGGGACATGATGGGCTAACAACATCCACGAGGTGCCAACCACTATCACTCAACAGGAACAGAAACTTCACACTACTTGGTGTTCTATCCCTCAAGAGGACATTATATAGCTATACAATAGCCTTCCCCTTCATGTTCATGCATGCATTGCTGCATGGGGTGGTTCAACATCTCAGTAATTTTACTATTCAGGTGGAATATTAATGTTCCATACTTGTTCTTATTAATGTATTCAATAGCACTTCTCAGTGTATGCCAGTGGTGCACAGCCTGCGACCTGGTAGTGTCAAACTTAAAATTAAATTTGAGCCTTTATAACAGATACATCATAAATGTCATAACTTGCAATAGCAACTATCTCAGACTTTACTACTGGACTGTTGGTTTGAAACAACTAGCATATTATTTGATAATTTGAAGTTTATGTAAATTACATTTATTATTAATTATTATTATTATAAATGACATTATGAAATCATTAATTAGTCTGGGGGGGTGGAGGATGGAACGCTGCGGCCCTATATTAGAACTTTTATATAAATATTGGCCCTCAAGACTTCCTAAGTTGTGCACCACTGATTTATGTATGTTAACAGCTGTCTGAGTTTCAATAAAATGACATTAATCCCTCTAGGTGTTGCATTTTTTCCCCCTTTAATGTATTTTGAAATTCTAAGTTTGTTTTGATTATTTCTGAAATATATTAATATTCTTTATACATTTACACTCTGAAAGCATTGAAATTATTGAAAATAATGATCAGGTTGCAGCACTATGCTAAGATGCATCAGAGCAATGCAGGAGTTATGCTAGTGTGGAGCGATGCATTTCTGTCAAGTTATTAAGGGTTTCATTGCAGATAGAGAAGGAAATATCTTGAATCTGAGTATGCAAATAGTGTGGGTGCAATCCTGAGGAAAGTGATTAAAATAATGGATGAATCCAGATGAGCATTTGCCAATAAAAGCAAAAATATCCCTACCATAATACTGCAACTACGATCAGTTTCCTTAGGAAAGAAACTTTCAAAATAGAACAGAAAGTGCTAGGAGGAAATGAAGTATATCTCTTATGCCAAGATAAGAAATTTGTGATCTCTTGAATGCACAAAGAGATTAAGTATTTTAGAGAAGATGGTTTTGGTCTCTTAGATGGTTATCAGTCATGCTGATGCTGTACAAACATTCGAACTATGACATCTCAACTGTGCAGTATTGCTAACAGCAGTTGATACAGTTTAGTCAAATATGAATTCTCATAAGATTGCCACTAGAATGTTTCATGTCATAGGAAGACGTGAGAAACTTACACTGCCCACATGGTCACTCTGTCTACCATCAGAAAAATTGTATCTTTACTGTAAGTCATCCCATCGTAAGATGAGGTCTATCTTAAAGGACTGTCAAAGATACAACCTGACATAGTATTCATATGACCTAATCAATGATCGTTGTCACCAATATCTGGAATGGTTTCGTACATAAGTAAAATTAAACAAAGAATGGTATTGTGTAGTCTTCGAAATAAATCCCACATTTGTTTGGGATATAACAATTGTTAGGTCCATATCTGTGTATCGGAGGTAAAAGACACTATGTCTATTTTTTACGAAATTAACAGTGTTCTATGTAATATTTTTTTGTTTTTCATGGGTAGAAAGCACTATGTCCTAAGCCTAAAAACAACAGATTAAAAACAGAAATAAATAATAATGATACCAACATGCTCGCAAGGTAAAGAGCACTATTATTAAAGATTACCAAAATCTAAAATATGTATGTTAGATATGTGTAAATTGTATGTACTATGCCATAAAAAAAAGTTTACAAAGAGTGTCAATCAAAGTGCAAAATTTAAGAAAACATTTTGTAAAAGAATCATTCAACGGGTTTTCCTGGAAAATTTAACATTTGTGACGTAGTGCCTTTTACCTCCGATACACAGATATACAAAGGCCAAACTTTGATCTGAAAGTTATTTATTGTAGTGTTCTTTAATGGCCTTAAGAAATTCTTTAAAAGCTGTACAGCAGTCAAACAAAAGCTTTAAATTTATATTTATAAATGCTTTTATTCTTTACTGAAGTCATTCCAAATAGTTCTCAAATAAATTACTTCTTTTCTTTTTTCTCTTCCTAATTAGAATAAAGTAGTGAATGTTGATAATTCCAAAGTCAAATTGCAGGTAAGAAGCAAAGTTTTTATTGTCTTATCAGCTTACTTTAGTAATTTTAAAATGATAATTAACTTTAAGAATTAGGGAAGAAATTGTAAAACTAAAATCAACTAAGTAATCATAATATGCACAAGAAAATGTATAAATACTAGATATACACTCAGCTGTTATTGCATTGTGGGGATTGAGTTGGCAGCATTGAGAGGAGAGGGGGAGATCAAAAGAATCATGCTTCTATTTTTAGTTGGATGATAGATAAGTATCGTGTCAAATTTTAAACACACCTAGACCAACTATTTAGTGAAAAACTTTTTGAGGTATGGAAGGGATGGAAATCAAGATACATGTAAATTAATAAGCAACTATACTAAATTTTATGAAAATTTGTTTAACCATTTTAGCATGATAAAGATACAGACAGACAAACTGACAAAAAATACAAACCGACAAACAAAGTAGAAAATGTTCAAGTGAAATAATAAGATTTCGCATGTTCAATCAATAAGAAATGAGAATAAATGTATTCCACTGTAAAAGCTTACTTACGGAAAAAAAAGTATATAACATGTATTTTCTCACAACAGCTCCTATGGTAACAGAATTGTATGGATTACATTTAATGATGACAATTGCTACAGCCAGTATTCTATCAAAGTTAGAATGATAATATGAGATGACAGCGTATTAATGAAATAGGGAATATGACGAGTATCATTGTAATATGACACAGTGGCAAAAGACAGAATTTCAAAAGCTTTTAGATGCTTATTAGATTAGATTACTTGTGAATGTGGGTGGCTTGACAGCTGAACATGTCGACCTGAAAGATCTTTTGTGCTATCCCACGGAAATATAGATGCTCATTAACTTTGATAGAAAGGACTTTCTTTGTTTGACCAAAGTATGAGATAAATAATAGATATTTTAGAAATAATGTTAGCAGGGTCTTTAGCATTGGTATTTGAAAAGCTTATTTTGTTAAAAAGTGAAAAAGCTATTTTGAAATTGTAAGATTTAAATAATTTGATTCTATATTGAGCATTAGAAGGGAGATTTAAAAGGAGGAGTGTTGTTACTGTTATTGGGATTAGTGGAATGATTGGATTTAGCATTGTTAATAGCATTTAGTCATTTATAAAATAGATTGGAGGGATATTCGTTGTAGATGCTTTTGATATTATTAAATTCATTGTATAAGATATGAGGACTGCTATAGTATCAATAAGTTGTTCACACCATAAAGTCAACTATATTAACCATGTATTCCTAAAGATGGAATGATCTGGATTGGATGAACCAGTGACATCTAACAGGTCATTGGTTTTATGATAAATACCAGTGATTAGCTTATTATTGTAGAACTAAATGAATATGTCAAGAAATGGTATTTTACCATCGTCAGGACGCTTAAGTTGAAATTTAAGGGTGCCATCAGCCATATTGAATTCACTACAAATACTATCAATCGTATGGTATTGGATGGTTGTAATCATGTCATTGAAACCACCAAACATTTATATTGATGATATCTGTATAAAATAGGAACCTCAATAAAATATAGGCAGTGGTCAGTCAGGTGGCCCGACATTACAATAAAGTCCTAAAACGATGCCTTGGTTATTGTACAGGAAGTATTGATTACCCTAAACAGTTTCTATAATATAAGAGGGTCCTTTGAGTTAATGAGCACCTAAAAGCTTTTGAAACCAAAAATTCTGCCTGTTGCCATTGTGTCTCATTATAATGATAGTGGTCATATTTCCAATTTCATTAATACTGCTGTCATCTCATATTACCATTTTAACTTTGGTAGAATACTGAATGAAGCAATAGACATCATTAAATATAATCCATATAATTCTGTTACCACAGGAGCAGTTCTGAGAAATTGCATGTACTCCATTGTATTATCAGCACTGTTTCAGCCTCTTAATGCTCTTGAGTCTGCCTCAAGTAGTTGTTTTAGTATGATGATATTATTAATACCTTTTAAGTGTTAAGATTTTCTTTTCCGTCTCTTTGAAGCCTATCTGGAAGAAAGAATTTAGTTGTGAGACCAATTCAACATAAATTATAGCTTCCATTCTTGATTACTGAAAAAAAAGGAACAATAAGTCTAAAAAAGTGTTAATAAAATTGTAATTCAGCTCTTAATTTTCCAAAGAAGACTGATCATCAATCTAGGACCTAAATAAATGGAATGGAAGAATCCTTTATTTTTAAAACATCTTTTACTCCCCTTTAAATTGAATTAAATTAAGTTTTTTGAGTTTGTATCTTATATGTAGAATTAAAAGTAATGCATTAGTTTAAATTGGAGCATTTATTAGCTTTGATAAACTTTCTTCATTTCATGATCTGCTTCTACTGTATAAATGCTAATCTTTTTAACATTAATTGCATAAAAACCATAAAACTACTATAGTGCTTTATTTTCAGGCTCTTAAAGATCTTAAAACAGTAACTTTCAAAAAACAAAACAAAACTGTCAAAGAAGAAAATAAATAAGATTACTTTTATCTTAAAGCATCGTTGGTCAAAGTTAAGCACAAAAAAATTTAAGGAAAATAAATTTTGGAAATAATGTGTTTGCCCAAAATGTTTCTTGCTCTTCTATAAAAACAAAGTCGATTTTGGAAGTGGATTGAAAATATCTCAAGCTTTAGGTCAATCAATACAATACATAACCCACGTTTGTTTCTTTAAGACTGTTGATGTTTTTTCATTAGCCTGGGTTATATATTACAAGTTTTAGTAATTTTTACAACTTCTCTATAAGGTTAATGTTTTGGGCAACTTTGTCATACCTTTTAATGAGGTCTATAGTCATTGTGTAATTCCTATCATTACAAATAACATTTTACAATGAGGCCTACACTGATTTTATTGTCTTCTAGTATTATGCATTGACAAAAATAGTCTTTTTTAAGATTAAAAGAAAGGAGGATCAAAACACTTTCTTTTTTTTTTCTTTGTGCTTGAACTTTTCAATCTGAAATAATATTTGAAACATTTTTGAATTCAGGGTCTTGATGTTGCTTGGAAACAGTACCCCATTCACAAACCACTGACAACCAACCGTCTAATCAACACAATGTGCACATCAAATTTAAAAGATTAGAGCAAAATATTTAATAAATGTTTGCAAGGATATTTTCCTTACTGTGAGCAATTATTCTTCTTTTATAAAGTTATGTTAAATACTGTTATAAGCTTTGCCATATTTTAATCCAAAAATCAGGATATTCCTGAAATAGTTCTTTTATTCACACCTCGTTTTCTCCTGATTGTTGTATGTTTCTACTGTACAGCAGAAAAGACTCTTTTATTCTTTCTTCTAAGAGAATAAATGTAACAAGCTTTTAGGATTTTATACATGGATTTATTCTGTATCACAGATTTAAATTCTCTTCTCTGGTCTCTTCAGTTATCCTTATTACAAAACTTTTGTTGCCAAAAATCCTCTTTAACCTTCTTTAATTTGTATTTCATGAATTTTGACACAGCTACGAATCAGCGGATGCCATAGGATTTATAAATTTTAGAATAATTTAGTCTAATTGAGAATGACTAAATAATTTGATTAAACTCACATAGTTAATTGTTTACAATTCAGTCTGAGACTCTCTTAATTTTTAACTACTGTTTATCTTTTAAAATTCTCCAACTACCTAATTTATTCTGAGTCTGAATTATACTTAAATTTATTTTATAATTGCCAGATAAATCATCTGTTTACTATCAAACTAAATTGGGTAATTATTCATAGATTAAGAAATATTTAATTATACGGGGTAGGAATAAAAGAATGGCAAAGTTTCAAAGACATATACAAGCTGATTAGATTAGATTAATTGAAAGTGGGTGGCATGACTCCTGAGCATGTCGACCTGAAAGATCTTTTGTACTATCCCACGGAAAAAAGGACAGACAGAGAAAGACTGAGAAAGGATGGTGTGAGAAATGCAGGGGAAATGGGAGAACCCTGGGAAAACCTGCCCAGAGTGGATCGCCATGCACAAGCTGATAGTAATTAAACTTGACCTATTCAGAACACTCTGTACCTGTAACCAACAAGTGGATTGACACCAAATTTTGTATATGACTATTCGAAGTATGCAGAAAAGGATTATGCAAAAAAAAAATAGCTCATAAAAATTCCCCTAATGGGCACTTAACAGCAAAATACACGAAAAAAAAAAACAAGTAAACAACAAAATAAACAAAAATACAATCAAAAAGCATTTATTCATTCTGTACAGGACATGCCTGCTGCACAGACTGTTTAGTGATGTAAGGAATATGGAAATAAAGAGAAATTGAAAATAAAACGCAGTTACTTGTAAACAGGATAAAAAGGAATAAAAAAGATGGTACTTAACCGACAGTTTCGGAATACTAAGCATATTCAATCATCAGGGATGGCACAAACATATAGGACATCACAAAACACTTAGGACAACACCCACTATTCATTCTTACCTCATGTTGTCCTAAGTGTTTTGTGATGTCCTATATGTTTGTGCCGTCCCTGATAATGGAATATGCTCAGTATTCCGAAACTGTCGGTAAAGTACCATCTTTTTTATTCCTTTTTATCCTGTTTCGAAGTAAGTATGTTTTATTTTCACTTTCTCTTTATTTTAATACACATACATGAAGCCTCCTTGTTTATATGTAAGGAATATTGCTCGATGTGTTCTCCATTGTGAAATTGTAAAATTTGCAAGTGATAAACAGTGTGTTCAATGGCTGACCGCAACTGATCCTTTGTGATGCTTCACACATGTAGTGTAATACAGTCCTTTAATTCTGGCAAATGTGCAACATTTCCACAATAAACCATATTCTTTAAATGGCCCCACCACCAGAAATCAAAGGGATTCAGATCTGGAGAACGTGATGGCCAGGCAATAGGAAATGATCGACTAATCACCCAGCAGTCAATGAAAGGTTGGCTCAAGTAATGCTGTACGGTGAGTCCAATATGTGGGGGCGTATCATCTTTCATAAAAGTTATAGATGCAAGACATTGTCACTGTTGAAGTTAGGGTATGACAAAATTCTGTCAGAGCATGTCACGATATCTCAGGGCTATCACAGAATATGTCACAGGGCTATTAGGAGCAACTTCTTCGAAGAAGAATGGCCCAATGATAAATTTGGAAATGAATCTATACCAGACGATCACTTTAGGAGAGTGCAGGGAAAGTTCCTGGAAAATGTGTGGACTTCCCATAGTCCAAATGCAGCAATTCTGGGTGTTAACTGTTCCATTAAGATAAAAATGTGCCTCATCACTCCACAGGATGTTCCACTGCCATGACGCATCAACTCCCATTCTGGCAAGAGCAGTCAATGCAAAGGTGAGTCGATGGTATTTGTCAGCAGCAAGCAGCTGGTGGTTGTGGCTAATCTTGTATGGAAAAAGTCACAGCACCTTCCATACTGTGCTATACGATGCATCTAGCTGCCATGACACTGCAAGTGCACCATTGGCACCAGAAACATGAGTCATTGACTGTTTGACAACAGCCATCACAACATCTTCAACAATTTCTTCAGTGATAGGCTTGTATCCTCTACCTTGAACTCTTAATGATCCAGTTTTCTCAAATCGGCATATCATGTTCCTTACGATTGTGTAGACATTGGTTCACAGTCTATAAAATGGAGACCAGAATTCTTTCCTAGGGGTTAAAGGTCAGTCACCAGTAGCTACTAGGTAGAAAATATCAATGAAATAACAAATCTAGTTTTTCAAACTACCAAATCCATTTCTTGTTTTTAATCAATGATGCTTCTACATAGCTAATTTAAATTGATTATCTTCTTTCTTAAAATGTTAAATTGTTGCCAATCACATGTAAGTTTGTTTTCTATTAAATGTTTAACCAATCAATAGGAAATATGAAAAACCAGACTTCAGTAAAAATTAGGATATTTCATTCATTAATACTACAACACATCTATGTGATTCCATCAAAGTCTTATAATCACAGCGTATTAATAAAGTAGTTGTTCTTTTTAATCATTATTTGTTTTACTGTATTATTCTAGGAACATGTAAACAACTAAATGTATGGAACTGGTAGAAGAAGTAAATTTATCAAATTGGTATTTAAATATTTCTTACACATGAATAA
>JAFIDM010000004.1:65663849-65706442 GCA_023159025.1 Thereuonema tuberculata
ATTTTTTTTTAGGCTTGGCTAAGTGAGATCAATGAGCATGCTCAAGAAGATGTTGTCATTCTGTTGATTGGCAATAAAGCAGACATGAATTCAGATCGAATAGTCAGACGAGAGGACGGAGAAAGACTAGCAAGGGTTAGTTGTTTTTTGTTGTAAAAAAAAAATTCACATAAAAAGAAAACTAAAATATTTCCTATGCTAGCTTAAACATAGATGTTTCAATTTGAAATTGCATCTGTTACATTTTACAATATCTTTATATATATATACATACATACACACACACACACAGGGTGATTCAAAATCCCCTGTACAAACTTTAAAGGTAGGTCTGGTCAGGAATATAATAACAAACCGTATTCGTATTCATAGTGAAACGTATGTTCGCAAATGCCACCTGTATCTATATATAGGCTATATATATATATATATGAACTGAAGAGATAAAAAGTTCAATAGTTCAATGTAACAAGGTATTCATAACACTGAATTTTTCTACTAATACAGGAATAGTATTTAATTTCAGTTCAAGTTGTTGCCTGTAATATTTACGTCAGTGACATAGTGTGACGGGGCGACCCGCTCGAGCGGCACAGTTTCACAATAAATAATAATAATATCTTGTAATCTGAACTAAAAATTTGAATCATTTCTTTTCATATTTTTGTCACACCTACAATTCGGACCGATTAAAATGAGCACAGAATTTTTTATTATTTAATCTGTGACGGAACTGAGGAATCCCCTTTATTTAAGTGAGTGTAGTATCTCACTGTACTGTACAATAGTTCAGCTCCTGACGAACATCTGGTCTAGCAACAACACCTGAAGCTGTTTGAATAGTGATCGTTGCCAATGGGAAGTTGCGATTCTTCTGTGCTACCCTCTTCAGGGTTCAACGGCTGCGATCTGTAACTTTCTTTGGCCTACCACTGAGATTTTCTGCCATTGTCATTCCCAGATGTTTCCATTTTATAATGACATCACTTACAGTTGATCGCGGCACCTGTAGCAAGGCTGATATTGCACGAATCGATTTATTGCACTGATGGCATCCAATGATCATGCCATGTTCAAAATCACTCAGCTCTGCTGACTTACTCATTGTCTGTCTAGTGCCTGTTTATGACCGTTTTTATTTCATTCTATGATGTCATTGCACGCGATAACAGCCACATCCACTTCTCCAGAGGGGTGTCTGGATACTTTTGGCCATATAGTGTATTTGCCTTACTGTTATTCTAACATATTCCCATGGCACTTAAAAAACTTAGAATTAAAAAGCTTTTCATTTGAAATGAATTAAAAACAGATTAGAATATAGACCAGGTAGAGGAGGTTGCATCAGAAATTCTCCATCTGCTAATACATATATTTTATTTATTGATTAGACTGAAGACGTTTATAGAGTAAAACAAATCAAAGTTAATGATAGAACATTGACAACAGAATATCAAGTCTTAAGAAAGTACAAATTTAGAAAATTCAGGCTCTTTTTGCAAACCCCTCGAGTTTTATTACAGCTCAAGAACATTTTTATTAAGCTTTCCTGAGATAAATGAATAATTCTTTCAGATGATAAGAGTGAAACAAAGTAATAAAGCAAAATTCAATGCCTTTATCTTTGAAAATCTCAGTAAATAATTAAATACAAAAACCTTAACAGTCTTAGATGCATTTTCTGTAAAAATACCATTGCTATACATTGTATTTATTTTATGATGGGATTGTTTCAAATTATTATTGACATCATCAAACTATTTTATTTCATATACTGGAACTGATGTAGTTTTATTCATTTTTTTAAAGGAATATAATGTGAAATATATGGAAACAAGTGCCAAGACTGGCTTAAATGTTGAAATGGCATTTGTTGAGGTTGCTAGGTAAGTAGATGTTCATATATAGTGAATGTTTTGACATAATATATATAAACTTGCTTTATCAATTAACACCTAAGAGACAGGATATTTTTTTTTCGACTTACCTCAGTGGCCGGATATTTTCCAGGGCAGGCTATTATTTTTTTGCAGTCAACTATAAATGATCTTACATTTCATTAACTTTTTATAATATTTATTTTAAACTTTCAGTGTTTCAATGTAAACCCTTATGTCATATTATGAAATACTAATTTGCAATTTAGAATGTCAATAGGGAATAAAATAATCAAAATAATGAAAAAATAGCTAGAAACAATTGGTTAAAAATGTTTCAAATCAATAAATTGAATAATAATTTTGGTCTAAGATTGGAAAACTATATAAAATATAAATTATTCAGTCAAATTAATTGGGAAAAATATAATTCTGAAACACTAAAAAGTATTAAAAAGGTTAAAATTTTATTAAACGCTGACGTATTATTTTAGTTTTGTTTTCATTTCCATTATATCAAAGCTTGCAGTTGTAATTCATGCTGTTATTATTATTATTGTCAATCTACTTCTATTTTTAATCTTGTAGTACAAGTGCGAATGCCAATGGTCTTAATTTGTATACAGGGTGATTATAATTAAAGTTCAACTCTCAACATGCTGTAAAAAAAAAGAACCACTGCTCAGAATGATCTGAAATTTGAACTGAATATACTCGAAGAAAGGGGAAATGGAATGGCATAAGAAAAAAAAATAGTTCCAAATATTAGCAGTAGATGGCGCTTTAAGCGTCATAACATGCAAAATACAAGACATGTCATGCGCACGACACATTGCATTTGTTATAAACAGCAGCCTGGCCGTCAAGATCCCCTGATCTTAATCCTTGTTACTTCTGTCTATGGGGTTATCCGAAAAATGTTGTGTTTAGTGGTCCGATTGCAAACTTCCTGAAAAGAGCCTTGGCAGTCTTCGCACATCCCGTCCATAATGGGCTGGTAGTAAAAGGGTTAAAGGCAGTGCATAGAAAAAATGAGTTATCTCGTAACCCGTCCGTAACAGATGGCGCGCAAAAACGAGTAAACTCGTGATCCGTCCGCAATGTGTTAATATATCAAATTTCATTCTATATACAGAAAATAAATTACAGTGCATATTGATGATTAATAAATAAATTGAAACACACATACTTCCATTTAACATGAGATAAATTTTGTAACAAGAGAAAAACAAACAAACATGTTTCTTAGTTTTGGCCTTGCCTTTTCAATGCTGATTAAAAGATGAAGAGAGATAAAAAATAAATGTGGTGTGGAAAGAAAAGTGTTTGCACTTGGCTTTGTATTGGTAACTAGGCCATCGTTAGGGATAATAGGAGATATATGAGGGGTTTTAAGCCATACTAGCCCAACCCTCAAAGAGAAAATTATTGAGGAGATGGTTTGAAACATTTGGTGGTCGTGTACAAAAAAACAATATACACTTTGTTGCTGTAATTTATGTAGTAAAGAAAATTAGCTATATAAATTACAGCAGCAAAGTGTACATTGTTTTTTTGTATACGACCACCAAAGTTTTAAAACCATCTCCTCAATAATTTTCTCTTTGAGGGTTAGGCTAGTATGGCTTAAAACCCCTCATATTTGGAGAGCTTCATGTTCTGAAAGGATTCTAAATAGAACTGTGTTCAAACCTGCACATGCTGGTAACTGAAGAGCCAATTCATTTGTGGCTATTGCACTTCAGTCTTCACTATCCAAAAGTAGTTGCTTTTCCTTTGATAAAACTCCTTCAAGTTGTGATATACAGACACTGGCAAGAAGTTACAAACCTTTTTTAATGTTGAGTAGTTCTAACAACTGCACTTATTTGATGCAATATTAATTCTGAGCAATGACTGACCATCCAAACATAGCCATTCTCAAGTTTAGGTCCAAAGTTAACCATTCTTGCAGCAGAACATTGCACAACACTATGATCATTGATGGAAGAAACTTTGACACTTTACAGTTCTTTCTATCTTATCCCCAAAGGCTCACTGGGATTGAGGTCTACAGATTGTAGAGGCAATGAAAGATGACAGAAGTCGTCCTTGTGCTCAGCAAACCTGGCAGAATGGACAGTCATCTGTATAAAGGTCATCGCATTACAGAAAAAACTGCAACTTAAACTTAACAAGAGTTTACTTGCTTGGCTTCAATATTCAAATAATTCCTGAATGACATGTTACCCTTTACTGATATCAATGAATCAAGCCATCCAACAGAACATCTCCCATACCATAATGGCACTTGCAGATCATTGGATAGTTTTCACAATACAGGATGGCCAACACTTCATGCCTGGGGTGTCAGCTAGGACCATCTGAAACCATTTGATGGAAGCTGGGATACCATCATGGGCACCGCTCGCCAGACTTCCTCTCACGCCTCGCCATCGTGGAGGCTGCCTCCACTGGTGGCGCGAACGAATCATCTGGAGGAATGAATGGCACAGTATTATATTTAGAGACTAGAGTAGGTTCTGCCTCGATGCTATTGATGGGTCATTTGCATGTGCAGCGTCGACCAGATGAGCTGCAGTGACACACAGGACCAATGCCTGGCATCATGGTGTGGGGAGCCATAGCCTACATAGACCGCTCACCTTTGGTTGTCCTACAGGGAACTGTGAGTATTGCAGCATACATCCAGGCCATCATCCAATCCAAACTATTGCCATTCCTGCAACATGAGGGAGATGTGCTCTTCTAACAGGACAGTGCCGGCCCACACACTGCTTGTGCACACTGCTGTGCCCATTAACCCAAAGAGCCCTCCAAGGCATTCATCATCAGCATGATCACCAGACCTGTTGCCCCCTCCCCATTGAGCATGTGTGGGACTCGATTGGGCAGCGTTTGGCCAGGTCTGCAACACCAGCGACAAACCTTCACCAATTGCGCCACCACGAGGAATGTGCATGGACCTCCATTCCCCAAGTTGACATTCAGCACCTCTATGAATGTGAGAGTGCAGGCCTGCAATGCTGCTGGAGGAGGGTACACAGTGAACTGACATGGTCTTTTGACACACACTGTAGCCTCTTTAAATAGTCATATTAACCCATGTGCGTGATCATGCACGTCGTATAGAATGTGTGAATAAAATTTCATTCTCCTGGGGACATGGCTTCAGGGTATTCATTTTTCATTTTCCACCAGTGTAGATGCTGACCTTTAGTGAAGTCATATGTCAGTTACAGCATATTGGCAAACCTGTTCTTCAGTATATGCATTCTCAGAACATGATAGTCATGTTCTGCAAATATGGTTTCTCAGCCACATTTGTGCCATTTAGAAATAGAAGATCTACTTGTCCTCCAGTTGCTAAAGAACTTTGGGATGGTTGTTTCTGAGAAACTGGTTATTTCTTTTTGTAAATGGTTGTTCCTACTAGACATGCACCGACCATTAGGCCTTTTCAATTTCCTAAAGATCTTACATTTTCCCCAATTTTACATGAACAACCACAACCAAACGGATAGCTTTGAGCTATTTATAAGATTCCCCACAACATATCAAGAGTCCCATACAACCATTACGTTTGCATACATTTTTGTTTCTGGACAGTATTCGTCCAGAATACTATTCGTTATCCGAGACAAAAAATTTTCGAAGTTGTTGTTCGTAACCCGAAATGTCCGGGACCTGAGTCGTTCGTAATCCGAGGTATCACTGTATAATGTGTTTTTCTCATTTTTGTAATTGTTTCTTCATAAGAGTCTTTTCAATAAACATACCACTAACACAGTTGTTAAAGAGATTTTACAAAACTAGTCCCATACTGAGAAATGTTTGCCAGTTAGTAAACGGAAATCCTTGCTAAGGTTATCCCAGGAAATCCATAACAATGGACAATCTCCCTTAAGCCAACATTCTCAAAAGAAAGATGTCTGGAGTGTAATAAGGACTTTTATCTATGATACCTGAGATTGACCCTACAGGAATGAGTTTTGCAAATGCATCCTTAACATGGCTGACGAAGATACTGTCTTTCTAGGCTGTATTCTGTTGAGCAGTCATGTCAATAATGAACTACCACAATTCCCCATTTGATTATATTATTACAGCAAGATTTCTTGTATGGTATAGGAGCTGGAAAAAAAAGATTAGAACATATTCTAATCATACTTTTTTAATTCTTTGTAAACAAATTAAAATTATATTTCATATTTGATGAAAATATGAGACATATTTCATTTTGTAGAGAAATATCTTGGTACTAGAACTTATTCAAAAGCTTGAACCAAAAAGATGATTCTAACATAATGTACACAACTTCCTTGTATTTTCCAGTAGCTTAAGAGGCAATTCTCTAAAACGAATCATTAAGTACTGCCCCGTTCCCTTGAGGAAGTAAATCCCTGGGTTTATGATACATTACCAACTGATTTACAGAGACTGAAGAAACATCAAGATTCTTGCAGGACCGTGTTGCCAGTCCTGCCATGGAATATCCCACAGGAGCTACTTGATTATTCGAATTATTATATGATATAAAAGATAATTAACCAAGCAATTCTAAATTATATTTATAGCTCATCAATTTCAACTAAATTACAGTGAACAAAAGATATTATTTTGATTCCAGATAAGCATCTTACTATATAAAGAAATCCTATGTTCTATCTTCATAAGACAGATAGAGAAATATCCAATTTTTGCATAATTTGGAAAATTTTCCTAATTCATTTACATCTAGCTAGCAGAATGATGTGGTTGAGAAACAAATTGAAATTGGGAGTTCACTTCCGTACTTTCCAGGTTGGTACAAAAATTACATGATAGGTACAAAGTAATGTTATATTTGAATTTTGTAATTCAAGATCCATAGATATGAAATTAATATGGAGACTGGAGAATATAAGACTTACCACCCCTTTCTCCTCCCCCTTATCACTTCAAACCTTCCCTAGAAACTCATGTAGTCATTACAAATCTATATCTATTCTGAAAACCCTGTAGAAGAACAAGAACCCTTTAGCGATGTTGCCCATTCCCTCCTAATTCTAGTTTCTGCCTCCAGGTTAATCTGTTACGCACAATGGTATGTTAGTTCCAATTGTTGAACAACAATATTTTTGTGGTTCCAATTGTTGCCTCTAAATGCACGTGTCACTTTCAAGAAAGTTGGGCCCTCCCCCCACCGTTTATGCCCATTAGGATACCAATATCGAAAATTTGTTGATATGGGTGTTTTGATTTTTACAAAGAACTCTCATCTCACATTTCGTGTTTCTAGCTCAAACCATTTCTGAGATATGCATAATCTTTACAAAAGTATGGCTTCTTTGGAAAGGAGCGAAGCGCCACCTCCTGCCATCTAGTGTGACAATAAAAAAGTAAATAAACAAATAAAGAAAAAGAATGGACATCATGGGGAGGTTTGTGCCATCTAGTGTCAAACTTGTTGCTGACAGACAGTTGTTGGTCATTTCTTCCCCCCCCCCCCCCCCCAAAAAAAAAAAAAAAAAAAAAAACTAAAAAAGCTTATTTTTATAATTTTTACATTGTCTAAAGTATGGAACTTACTCCCATGCCAAATTTGAAGTTTGTAGCGTATTGGGAACTATGCTAAACATTTGTCACAGACACAAAAATATCCACAAATTTCACTGTTATATTACAGATAAACTTATTCATAATGGAAAATCCTAAATGTATTTTCCAGGAAAATTTAACTCCTTAACAAAAAACATTTTTATGTCTGTGTTTATTTGTTTCATTAAGGAGATGGTGGATTAGATTAAATGCATTACATTCATACATAGATTTTTGATAAATATGGGAAAACAAAACTACCTTAAACAGCCCATTCCTTCTTTCTTCTCAACAATGAAAATAACCGATTTATGTCAGGGAAGGGGAATGAATCTTTAATTGTTCAGTTCTTATTATGAATCTAAGATAGAATGAGAGTAACCTATTTAGTTAACTTCAGACAAAGCAGACCACACTTGAAAACAATGGAAGAAGAACCGGAAAAAAAATATAGTAGTTCTTGGGTTTTTCATCAGAGGTCAATCCAACATTGGTGTAAATATAAATTCATAGAGTACTTTGGATTGTGATATGAACAAAAGAATAATAATGGTAAATAATGAAGAAAGTTCATTGACATCAGCACAGATGGGTTCCATGTTGAGTACTATTCTCATTGGATTTTTGTTTTCACTTTGTAGAGGATATTCTGTTTTTATTCTTCCCACTTCATATTGGATGTTCTAAAGATTAAACATAGCTTAAAAATGTTATATTAACATATCAAAATAAGAGATACACTAATTTTGTATCTTACTGTTTATATTTAAGACTTTCTTAAATCCATGACTGGATTCATAAAAAATATCCTTTGAAAAAACTTCAGCGCATAAACCACTACTACTACAACAGATCAGATATTTTTCTCATCAAGTTTGAAATGCTCTGGGAATTTTGCAACTTACAAGAATCAGTAAAATTCTTCAGTTCTTATAATTTCTATTAATCATTGCTTACTGATCAAATAAGCCATTGATTCAGAATCAATGCTTTGAATTTCTTTATTAAAAATAGAAAAATATGAAAGTTTATTCAATTGCCATTGCTATCAAACAGTTTTTTGCTTTATAAAATTTCTTTTAAAATATGTATAATTTGTTGTACATGTTAAACTGTTAAATTAATAAACTAATAACATGATGACATTTTTTAGGTTTGGATTAATAATTTTTTAATTTTTTAGGGATCTAAAATACCAAAAAAGCCGTAATCCTCACGAGAAGCTCAGTGTTGCTGAGTATGGCAGGCCAGAGACGCAGAGGCCTGGATGTTGTACTTAGGGCAAGTCAAAGCCAATTGTTCCCTTCCCCTTTGCTATAGTTGGATCTACATCTTTTGTGGTGTCTTTAGTAAATGAAAATGATTGTCTGTGCTTATTCCGGTGTATGGATTTTGTCATGTACAAATCCCTTCGATCAGAAGGAAGTGAAAGGAAAAAAAAAAATATATCCATTGAATGAAAGTTGTTAAAACAATGTATATATACATATATATTTTGTTATGTTTAAGAAATTTTAAAATTATGTTGTTTCAATTGAATGGATTTATAATTGTTAAGATGTCAATATAAACTCCAATTAATAATATTCATCGAATTATTTCATTTCTAATATAATGTGACTCCTTGCAAAAGCTCTTCCATGAATAGGAAAGAGCAGGACATTGATTTAGGTATTTTTATGAAATTCAAGGAACCTCAGATGTAAGAGGACCAGAGATTTAATGAGATTCAAATCGAAGATGAAAACTCAGTTAACTTCTTATTGTTATTATTTATAGCTTGTTTTATTAATTAAAGAAAACAAAACTTATTAAAAAAATTGCAAATAGTTTAAGAATTTTATTAAGTTAGTAAAAGAGACTAATAGAACTCATATTTTTTCAGCATTTAATGTGAATAATAAATGTAAGAAAATTGTGATTACAGATCAAATTTCAAATTACATCTATCTTCTATTAGTCAAGAGCTGAAGAAGCTATTACTGAAACTTTAAAATCTAACTTTCTTTCTGTTTTTAGACAAAGAATGGTCACAGTACATTCTTTCAAATAAATCTAATGCACTAAAATCAGGGCAAGTTTATTGTTTTTTGATTTACCAAAATTATTTTTCTAAAATTGAGATATATGTAAATATGTATTTTTATTGTTGTACAAATGTATTTTTTTGTTGTCATTGTTGTTGTTTGTTTTTATTTGTTTAATAAATCTTTAATTAAAACTAGTTACAGTAAAACCTCAAACAACTAAGCTGGTTAAGTAGATAAATGTCTAACTTGTAACAAAGAAATTACTTGGTGATTATAATCTAAAAATTACAATGGTTTACATAGGACTGTTTATTCTATTGCTTGTCCTATTCACAATTAAGCATCATCTATCCCAGACTGATTTAATTGTACCATTTCATTATCATGGAGAAAAGTAGAAAGTGAAATAGAATGAAGACAAACTTTCCATCTCAGTCTCCAATATTTCTTATTTATTTTCATACAATCAGTGGATATCATCTTATTTATTCGATAAAAAGCAAAGGTTCGAATCTAACTTAAGACCTTTCTACAAAGTTTTCTCTTCACTGAACCATCAAAAAAAAAAAAAAATACATTGTTTGTTTTCATGATAGAATAAGATTGGCTTTCCTTAATTCTAATAAGGATTATCCTAATTCTATCTTAATATTGAATCTCAGTCAGTGAGAACCCAAGGGCAAATAAACCTAAAATAGAAACTTAAAGGGGTTTACATAACGAGATGGCATTATTATTTTGTTTTTACCAAATTTGAATAAGGAGCATACAAACTTAGAGATGGATTTATTAAGCAATAATAAACATTTGGAGAAATAGGTAAGGAATGAAATTAAAACAGTTGTGATATGGGTTTTACTGTAATGTTATTTTTAGATATGCTCTTATATTTCAACAAACCTTTGACGGAATTTCTTAGATGTTAAATGCTATGTAATCCACATACTCTTGGTATAATAGATGCAGTGCCTATTGTAAATGTATTGATGTTACCTAAATATGGAAATCTGCAATACTACTAAAATTGCATATCAGTAACAGTCAATATACAATGCCTTCATAATTAGTTCATATGCAAGATAAGCATTGGTAGAAGATGAAAAATATAAAAATTTCAATATTCAAAATATTTTTTGGTTTCCAAAATTCAGGTTCTTAAAAAATAAACAGGGAACAAAAATAAATTTAAGATTCATTATTTTGAAACTAGGAAAATCCAGGGTTGGTGTAATGTGTTTTAGTTATCCCTTCCTGTCAATTCTACTTTTGTTTAATGTTTGTATTCTTCTGATAAGTGAGATTTCACTGTTAAAAAAGCTTGTGTGAATAATCAAGATGATTTTAAGGGCAGTTCACAAGACATCACAGAATCTCAATCAGGCATAATTGGTAAACTCATAGATGCACAAGGATGCTAATTTGTTTGAGCACCAGTGATTCTAGAATGCTTCTGGTTACAAATTTATTAGAAGCTGCAATGATAATCAATTCCTATTTCTACATTGCATAAATAGTTTTAAATTTTAATAAATTATCTTATTTACTGAAATCTAAGATGACAGTGAAGTGCAGTCAGAAAACAATCCTCTACTCAATAGAAATCTCAATAAACATTTTTACATTTTTCTAAATGGTAAGTAAATGTAGTATATTTATTTATTATGCTTATAATTTTAAAATATACTTCGCTGAAATTTGCCAACAACAATTTCACTTGATTATCTTATAATAAATAAAAATTCATTGATAAATATTTGAAAATTTAGATAAAGAAATAATTCTCATTAGGGAAAAAATATTTTTATAATTTCCAGAACAAGGACTGTTTCTATTTCATTGATCCCTGTCCTACAGCAAAGGAGACCTCGTACAGAAATCGTATACTTTTAAGAGTACTGAAGAAATTCTCAATTATTAAATTCAAGCATTAATATTATTATTATTTATTTAAGAATTTACTTAATTATGAGGAATTACATTTCCTGCCTTCAAATGATAAATTTAGGAGAGAATATCTTAGATTTTGTAAATCAGATGAAACAATATTATTATGGAGAAAAAATAATGTTCTTGTGTTTGATAGTGAAGCCATAGTTGCCATATTTAACACTAGATTAATTCTAATCTCTATCATAGACTCCAAATGCACCACATTACATTACTGTATGTTTGTATCAAACTTTTTAAATAGAATTGAAAGCAGAAATTGATCCATAATTGGTTTAAAAGACTGAACAAACAAACAAGTAACTTATTTCTATAAATTTCTAAATGATGTTTGAAAATCTCTAAAAAGGAAAAAAATAATCAAGAATATAAGTAATATATCTATAATCCAGAGATTATCCATTAAGTTCCTTAGTCTAATAGAAATTGGAATAAAAAAATAAAACCATCTACACTATTTTCAGTTAGTTTTCTAATGTAATATAAGATCTTTTATTGGCTTTTTCGTAACAGCTTTTTGCTAATACCAGAAAAATATATCTTGTATTCCACTGTATTCAGTAAATTTATATCTAAAAATAATATATCAATGTAAATTCATTCCTATTCAATGTAATAGAACCTTATGTATTTTTTCTTTTTATATAGTTAAAAAAAAAAAAAATCAACATTAAAAAGAACCAATCTTCAAATGATTATTATTGTAACAAACTATATTAAATCTAAGACAATTTTTAAAAACTAAGAAACTACTTTTTTTTTAACATTATCAACATTCTTATAATATTCAGAATATGATTTTAGATTACATATCAATGAAATTTTGGCAAAAGCAATTTCATACTGAACTTTCATTATAATTTTTATATAACTTCATTTCTTATTATTTTGTTTTTCAACAAATTTTTGCTGCCTAAATGCCAAATGGAAGCTGGAGGAAGGGATGTTAACATTGGCCTTTCTATTATTAGGCCAATGATCATAGGAGCTGCTGTGCTATCCACCTTCATTTGACTGTAATCTTAATCAAACGGGATTTCAAAGTGCAGTCACTTGGTTACACTGTCTAATAAGAGTTATGAATAGACCTCTATCAAAATGATCAGTTTTGAAAATTCTAGATGATAAATAAAACTTACAAATGCAAATCCAAATGATTGTTCAGAGATCTCTTTCTTGGTATCTTAAAGTTACAAACCCTGACAATTTTCACTGTATAAGTCGGCTCTAGATTTTTATTTATATATATACTACACTCTATAGTATACTATAGTGTAAACAAAAATCTAGAGCAGACTTATACAGTGAAATTTGTCAGGGTTCATAACTCTTATTAGACAGTGTAACCATTTTTTTTTTTTAATGTGAAACTATTCATGATATAAAATTAAAAATAATATTACAGTACTTATTGATGGCAGCATCACAGTCTACTGCTAAAGATGCAGAAGATATATTTTCCTTCTGACTTGTGAGATGCAAATGGTGCACATTTGATATATTTAATGAAGAGTCAATGAAACAATTGATTTGCTTGCCGGAATAATCCATTTTCATAATAAATAGCCCTGATCTTCTGATGTAGAAGGTTATTCTTCTCCACAAGATTTAAACAAACATTACAAAAATGTATCTGTAGTTTTTGGATCAGATCTGTTGTCTTTCATATCTTTAACATCTCAACAACTATTAAAAGGCAACAAATTTATTTCAGATAGCAAGCTGTGAGTGCCTATTCAAACAGGACAGCAAGATTATTTTATGGAACAAGTATCTTCCATCTAGTATTACAATGGAAGCAGTGCTTTAATCATTAATCTTTTAAAAACCAGTGTCATTTTGGTGCAGTTTGTTTTATTTTATTCCTTCTTTGTGAAATATATTGTACTGCTACAAAATAATATTATTAAATTTTTTAATAGCAAGGTTGTTAATACCATGCAGAGAATCTTGTCTGTTGTGTTCCTATGATGCAAGAGAGTTCATAAGAAAGCGCATGAAGTAAGAACCTGCTATATTTCTTAAAGACATGATATGCAAAGGTGTTGATGAGAAAAGAAGTGCTGGTAAGCAGTGAATAACAAAGAAAAGTAATTCTCTGTTCTGCTTTTCAAAATCCAATCATTTTGAATACATTGTTTGAACTGGGATTTACATTTTTTATCATCCTATGCATATTCCTCATTGATCTTCCTGTGACATCCAACTATTTGTGTTAATGAAAAAGCACAGGAAGGGAAGAATTTGGTGCAAAAATAAAATAAAAATTTGTCTTCAAGATGTGGTGTTGACATCAATTCTTAAGATTTCTCTGAAACTGGAAAACAAAGTTCCAGAATAATGGAGAATGCATATTGGATGGATAAAATGTGCTCTGAAAAATATCTAATATAATTTACTGCAAAATGCATGTTTCCTTTAAATAAAATAAAGCAAAGGTCAAATTTGAACTCCTCTAACATTGTGTGAAGTTATTTTCAAATTTTAGTTATTATTTATGAAAACATTTTCCATAATCCTTGATTGTTTTATAGAATATTGATTTTTGAACATTTAAATTATATTGTGTGTGATTAGAAGATAATGAAGAAAACTTTTAAGTTAATTTCTATTTTTAAAAAAAGATAAGGAAAGAAATACTTAAATTTTCCTCTATTTCCAGAACACCAAGGATAGCAACTGTTAATCCAAAAAATCTTCTTCAGTTGGCGGTCAATCTATATGTAGCCACTCTGACATGGGAATTGGGATATCACAAACTGGCTTAACAGGTTGGAATAATTAATGGATACTCACTTCCTACAAAATAGCAATGGGTGAGCTTCTAAGGAGTGCTGCAAGCTATAAAAATAGATTCCATTCCTTTAAAATATTATAGAATAGTGGTAGGATTAGATATGGAATATTAAGGATCGAGGGATAGAGATAAAGAATGAGATATTAAAGTACGAGGGTTGCTCAAAAACTAAATGCCCCACATTTTTTTCTCAGAATATATTTATTGACAATGTTTGAAATTATTTGAAATGAATGTTTTGTTTACACTTACTATTTTCTACATAGTCCCCATCAATTGTACAGACTTACATCAGCGTGAAACAAGATCATGGATACCTTGCTGGTACCAGCTCTTGCCCTTTGCATATAGCCATTTTCACTGCTGTCATCAGTGAAAGCGATGTCGTCATCTTCAAACCCTGTCCTACAATTAGCATCTTTAAGTGGCCCAAAAAGATGGAAGTTGGCAGGTGTCAGATCTGGACTGTAGGGTAGATATGATAGCACTGTCGAACCCAATTTGGTGAAGTCTTTATGGGTTCTCAGACTTGTGTGAAGGCATGCATTGTCATGCAGGAGGACAATGTCAGCTGAATTGTTGTGAGGCGGAACTCACCAGAAAAGCTTCTTGAGGGTCTTCAAGGTCCTAATGTAAGCGTCTGAATTGATGTTGGCACCTCTTGCCATGACATCCACAAGAATGGCCAAAAACTGTCCCAAACCACAGTCATCATGATTCTTCCATCTGAGAGAATGGTCTTGAATTTCTTCTTTCTCAGTGAGTGGGGGATGATGCCATTGATTGTCTTTTTGTCTCCAGCTCAAAGTGATTGATCCATGTTTCATCACCTGTAATGATCCTGGATAAAAAGACCCCCCCCCCCCCCAGCACCAAAACACTAGCAGTTCAGAAGAAATTGTTTTTCTTTGAATTTTGTGGTCTGTCTGGGAGATTTTGGTGGAAGCCATCTTGCAATCCTTTGAATATCTGAGAGCATGGATATTTGTAATCACACTTCCACTGCTTACTGGCAGCTATTGGGCCATTTATACAGTTGTGATCCTCACGAATATTGGCATCCAACATGTCTGGAGTGGTGGCTGTGGCAGGATTTTCTGAGCGCCTCAAATCATGGATTTCGGTGTCTTCACTTCCTGACTCTTTAACTCTCTTAACCTAGTGATTAATAGTGCTACAATCGACTAGAGAATCTTCTATACACAGCACACAAACATTTGTCAATGTTCAACACAGTTTCTTTTTTACGCAACTAAGAATTCAATTACAGCTTGTTGTTCACAGATGTCATTTTAACCGTTCACTACAGCTCCACCATCTGTCGGATTGATTTGAAACTCCGTACACGAGCGGGGAAACATTAAACTTCAAGCAAGTAACAGTTCACTTTCCTATCTTTTTTATTAGTGATTTCGAAAAAAAAAAATGCGGGGTATTACTTTGACTCATTACTGTTAGACTTAAAAAAAATTCATTGTTGTCATAATGAATTATTGTACGACTTTAATGATTTTCTTTGGGAATATTTGTATCATTTGTGTGAAAATTCTCTATGGACAAACATATGGGAGAATTTCTAAATAAAACAGATACATAATCTCTTGTTCATAAATAAGTATAAAGTTTAAAGGAGATCTATCCAGTGAATCAAAAATTATTAGAAGTGGATACACAGATAGACATAGTAATTTCATAGAACGACTGTTCCTTATGCTAAAAAAATGTGTGTATGTCTGAAATATTAGAGACTAGGAGACTATGAACATGCAAAGAAAAAGAATGATGCTGGATTAGTGAATTTTAAGTGAAAGGACTGAAATATACTGAGAAAACTCGTACATAATATGAGAGTGAGGACAATGTCTTTTAGTACTGCCTTTAAGGTAAGGTTGTATTGGGGCTGCATGAGTCGGATGGCGTTGGCCTCAATTACAGCTCCCTCCACCCCTTAGAGCCACCGACCTTCAATTTACAGTAGGGATGGCAGACTTTTGTTGTAATTGAGGGTGAAAAAGCCGTCCTTCTCACAACCGTGAAAGAAGAGCCGCCGAGCAACTCGGAGAGGGACCACTATTTTCCAACTACAGGTGACTGCTGAGTCTAATTTCTGGAGCTTTCCATAGCCAAAATATTGAAATAAATCGTCTTTTGAATTCTTTTTTTGAAAACAAAGTAAATACAAGTTGATACCTATTACAGGAATTTATAAAATAAGAAAATTCAATTAAAATATAGATTATTGTATTGAATTTATTTGATATAAATCATGTATTATTATTGTAATTTCTTTAAACTTATTGTTTCGAAAATATGTTTGACTTTAAGTTAATATTCAGGACAATTTAATTATGATATGAATTTATGTTTGAGAAATGGATTTTTTTTAGTGTTATAATGGTGTAACACAATAAAACTTTCTATTTTTTTACAAACTAATTTCAAGTTAAATCTGAAAAATAGAATCATACTGGAATATTAAAGAAAACCTAAATACTTAAAAAGAACTGGTAATGAGGATTCTAAAATTATTTCATGGTAGCTTGGATTCAATATATTTTAAAATATTAGCTTTTTAGTGTGTGTTTAAATTTTTATAAATTTCATTAGAAATAAAGTTTTAATGTAACGTTTTCAATTAAAATTAAATTTCCTTCCTTTCCTATGAAATATCATTTCTATTGGGAAGTCACATAAAGAAAGCCACATTTTGAAAAAAAAAAAGCATACCGTATATGCTCCAATAAACGCCGAGGCTCTTATTGTTGCTGGTCTCTAATAAGCGCCAGGCTGCAAAGGGGACACGGCCAAATAGTAGCTGGTCTCTAACAGCAGCTGGGTCTTTGATATTTGCCTACCGATACTACTGTCAGCGTCCGTATCTTTATAGTCGTGCGTAATACCTTACGGTACATTGCCTTTCAAAATGTTGGTCATTTGACATTGCCTTTGGCTTTAAGATTCGCGCGATGGAATATGCGAAAGAAACTTCCGGTGAGGCGGCCGCCCATCATTGCGGATTCGGACGACGAATAGCAGCGAAAGGTGTAGAAAGACATTGCATTTATCTTTAACAGTCTTATGTAGCATGTGAAATTCAAATAAAATAGCTGTTTGTAATATTAGCCGATATTTATGTGTAAAAATATTGCGTTCTGAAGGTTTTTGTTAATAATGGTCGGCCTCTATTAAGCACCGGGAGCCGCGGCTAGTTTTGCAAATAAATGCCGGGGGCCTCTATTGGAGCAGATACGGTAATTTCTAATGCATCTATATTTTTTTATATTTGGAGGTAGCGCAAGAATTAAAATAATCATTTCATTTATTTATCTTTCATTCATGCTTTTTGTGAATTTTTTTTTCCAATTTCCCTAATTTTGCAGATGTAAATTTCCTAGAAAAATCTTCTTTTGTCCATTTGGTTTTGATGTTCTCTGTAAAGCCATTAATGCATTGATGTGAAATAATTAAGAAATTTTGAAATGAAAGGGTTCTTGTCAGCATTTTTATTGTCAGTTACTAAAATATCCTTCCGTACTTCTTCGTCTAAAAATGATATTTCTTTTGGGCCAATCATATAGTAAGCCAATTATGGCTTTTCTTTCTGCTTGTTCACGCAAGAAAAATACTGCCACCTCTGAGAAAGAATCCATTGCGACTGAAAAACGCGGGAAAAGCATATCACCCTCTTTGCCTTGGGCTGAAGTGACGCTGTTGAAGTGACTCCAAAAGCTACACCAATAAACGTGCTTGCGTTCCCCTCATTCCTATAGCCTGCAGGTAACTTCGACCCTTCACCTGACTCATGCAGTCCCAATAGAATCCTACCTTTATGTATAACGATAGGGGTATGCTGATGATTTAGTGCATGAGCCATTAATTTCCATAACTGGAAGATGTAATAACAAATGTAAGTACTATAAAAGAATTATAAGTTACAGATTCACAAAAAAATTAAATAAAATATATTATTTGAATTAAAAGCTGAATTACCGATATATGTCCCAATTACTTGATACTGGTTTAATAAACATTAGAAACAGCAGTCTGTGAGCTCCTAAAGAATGTTTCATCTAATAAGTTTCATGCTAATTTAGAATTAAATACAGTGATACCTCGGGTTATGAACGACTCAGGTCATGAACATTTCGGATTATGAAAAACAACTTCGAAATTTTTTTGTCTCAGGTAATGAACAGTGCCTTGGCTTAAGAACGAAGGTGAGAGAGAGAGCAAGGTTTAATGTTGGAGACAAACGATCGCTTACAGTACAAACGAAGGCCATGCAGTACCGACATTGCTTAGTGCTAGCCTAGTAGCTTAGTTTGCATGCGTGCCTAGCCTCGCTTTCATTGACCTTACTACAAGGCAGTAAAAGATTTCTTAGAAGTGGCATTGTGTTCAGTTTATCTCTTTCATTATTTTCCTTGTTAACCCCATCAATTATGAGTTCGAAGAACGGTAGTGGTATTGCTAGGAAGCAGAAACGTATAACAGTGGAGGTAAAGAAAGAAATAATTATGAAATATGAAAATGGCGTTCGTGTGTGTAACATCGCTAATGAGTACAGCATGGCAAAATCAACTACCTCCACCGGTAAAAAGGATAGACTAAATCATTTTTTTAATTTTACATTTAATTTTGTTGTTGTTGTTATTGGTTGGGGTTTTAATGACGCAAAAGCAGCTCTGGCTAAGCTGCGCCAAGAAAGGTAAAAGGAAAAAAGAAAGAGAAGAAAATGAAATGAAAACTACCTACCTACGTGAAAAGGACAAAAACAAGAAAAGAACAGATAGTGCCCAAAATAAGATGATAGGACATCATCTATAGTGTATAGAAGAATTTGATTCCAGACACCCTATCAAGAATAAATTGTAAAGTGTATAGGGCAGAAGATCTTGATTGGAAGTTACATCAAGAACAAGAATAACATTACCTAAAAAAACTCAGAATTACAAGAAAGTGGCAAGACCATGTTGATGAATGAAGCGGAAAACTGATGAAATGGATAAAAGATCATTGTCATTTAAAAAGCAAGGAAATATGAAAAGGAACGTAAAATTTAAAAAGAGGATAAAAAGCACTGACGACGGTGTTGAGTAAAAGCAGGACAATCAATTAAAATAGGATGAAAGGTTAAAACAACGTTGCACGTAGAACACAGGGAAGGTGGACGATTTAGCAGTAAATAGCTATGCGTTAGTCTTGTATGCCCGATCCTCAGACATACCAGAAGAACATCCTTCTGGCGAGTTGGAAACAGTCGATTGGTAGGAGAGGATAATAAAGGACTGACAAGACGAAATTTATTGCCGTGAAGATCATCCCATTTATGTTGCCAGGCAGATCGGAGACGAGAACATATAAGAGCGTAGATGTCAGAGGGTGGAGTGGAGAATCTACATTTAATTTATTTGGTTGTTTTCTTTCTCTTTATTTAATATGTGAAGTACACTTATTCTTTGCGTTTTGTCAGGTAAACGACTGGATGTTAATAAAAAGGAACGATTCTTTCATCTTGAAATGGATTATCTTTATTTCATTGATTTCAATGTTTCTGGTTACGAACGTTTCAGGTTACTACCGAGTTCTGGAACGAATTAAGTTTGTAATCCTAGGCACCACTGTATACTGATGCAAAATCAAAAACCTTCCAGGATTGGTCAGTTAAACTTCACTGTGATTGGCTGACCTGGGAGGGCAAGACTTCACACGATTGGCTCCCTCTCCCAATGGTGGATCGAAGAGAAATCTCGACCTCGCATTAAGAATCCGACCTTCAGGCCTTTTATTGCTTTGACCTGTTTTTGGAATCCACCAACTTTGTATATATACTGTAAATAAAATGTAAATAAATGTGTGTACATTATGCCGAAACCTCGACCTTAGTCTCCACAATTTTCGACCACACATCAATATTTCCTTGAAACCCTTGAGATAACACTAGTGAATTGTTAAACAACTAAAATGTTACTGGGCTGAATGATTAGAAAATGTTAATTACAATTAATTACAAATTAATGAATATCAATAAATATAATCGTAACATCTTCAGTATTTAAATCAAATTTAAAGAAATTATTGGCAATTTAACTGAATATTTTAATTTCTTAATAAGGGATGTTTATAACAGATGTCAATATATAAATAAGGTAGCAAAGGGAATCTGAACAAGTTGTGATTTTTTTTTTTTTTTGAGAAAGTAATTTGTTAATATTATTAACCTAAATTAGAAGCTGTTATTAAATAAAATTATTTCTATATTTAATAATGATAAAACTTTTTGAAATACTTTCAGGACAAAACATGAGATTTTGATTTTTGAAAGTGTTCAATATCAACAAATAGTAATTAAGATATGAAGTCTAAGTTAATTTTGGAATCATGTAAGTAAAAAAAAAATCTTTCTCCTTTACTTTGATTTTTGAACAGTCGAATATGGAAATTCAAAAATCATATTTAAATTAAAGTGGAGTAATCAAAATGTGTCCATCTCTAGCACAACGAAAGGCTGGCCTAAAATGAGGAATGGTCCAAAATAGGGCAGATTTTTATAATAGAAACACTTGCATGAAAGAACATAACATCTCCAGTTGGTGCATTACATTTATTTTTCTTAGAAGATTACATTTGTGATTCAAAATCATCAAAAATTCCTAAAAAGCTTATCTAAAATTTTTTCAACACAACAAATTACTAAAAAATATTTCCCATAAAAAACTTTCTTTATACAGCTGTATTTCTAAGGAAACAAGTAAAACAACGCTCGTCTTTCTCTTACAGTTAAGTTTCATCTTCATGATTTTAGATAATTCGTTGATTATCTCAAGACAAAATTAATGCACCTTTGGGACAAATATAAATAAGTAAAAAAACCTTTTTTTTCTTTGTACTTGTTTACGTACATCTTCATGATCTATTTAATAAAATATGAAACTTTAAAAGAAATAATCTTTTAATAACAAAAAACAAACAAACAAACAAACATATATCTTTGACATTAAATTATCTGCTAAGTAAAAACAGACAGTTACTTTCAATTTAATACAACCAACTACCTTTCATCTCTGAAAAGTAAAGAAAGTAAACGACTGTAATGATTTATGCACTCATTTTTCAATCTACTATTAGAATATAAAGAGGACATTGGAGTTGTTATCTGGCCATTGTACCAGTTTTGATTTGCAATTCTGAAATTATACAAAAATAAAAGTTCAAAATTCTACTTTTAAATGCTGTATTTTTTCAAGAAGCCCAAAAAGTATGAAAAAAAATTCCATCAATGCAACTTGGGCTGAATAAAAATACAGTAGTTATTTTGTTTTCTTGACAACCATATGCAAAATATTTTGTTAAGCTTATTTTTGTCAACTACTGAAGTAAAGAATGATTAATCTTCATGTTAAAGCTTTACTATCTTTTAAGGAAAGATTAGTTTACATCATCTATTTTTTTGTATCCTACAATATGAAAAGTTCAAAAATTTTTTATAGTAAATTAGAAAATAAATAAAAAGCAAAACTGCATCCAGCATTATTAATAGTTTATAAATGCAATCTGCAATTTTCCTGTAATAAATATAAAATTTATAACTAAACATAAATAAATAAAATTCTATATTATTTTAAATATAATACAATAAATAAGTTTAATAAAACAAGTCAAAGGCTATCTCTCAAAAGCTGCTTTTGAGAAAATATACAGTCATACAACTAAATCATACCTATCATCAAAAACAAATAAATAATATCACTCTCAGTAAAGATTGTTGACGGCAGTTTAAAAAGGGTGCAAAAAGGACCCATGATAATTTCATATAACATTATCAAAGTCTTGATATGAAATTGCTGCATATTTATTTATTGATACAACAAACATAATTAATAGAAATAGAGAACTTTAAATAAATAAGTAAATAAATAAAATTATTTGAAAATGTAAAAATAGTTTTTAATTTCTCAGGAAAACATAAGCAAAGCATTAATATGTTTCAGAAATAAATTAAACAAACAATTTAAAATGCATCACAACATAGGAACCAAGTTTAAACTCAGCTTAAATAAATGAGAGACTTGGGCCAAAATGACACTAAATCATGTTCTGTTGAGAATTTGAAATGAACAAGAATAGAAATGAATGTTATGGGCAGTGCTCTTTTTGTAAAAAAAAAGGTGGTGGAACGCTAATAATTTATTTTTTTTTGCAATTTTATATAATATTCATAATACTGTAAATACGGTGCACAAGCAGAACCGTCATAATAAGTTTGTTGCCGTTTGCAACCTGCTCTGCTCAACAGGGCGATTCTATTTGGACCAAACATCAATTTAAACAAAAATCCGTCGAAAAAAGGTGGTGGAACGCCATTCCAATGCGTTCTATGACAAAAAGAGCACTGGTTAGGGGTAGAAAAAAAAGCCAGAAAACTGATTTTTTTTTTAACTGAATTCCCTACATTTTTCTTATTAAGATTTTTTTAAATAAGAAAATGTCGGGTAATCAGTTTAAAAAAAATCAGTTTTCATGTTTCCCTAAGATTTATTATAAGCAATTAATATTTCTTATTCTTAATACAGAAAGAGCATGGTTTGGTATTATATTGCCCTGAGCCTCTCAAATAATAAAAAAGGATTGTTTTTTTAGACTTGAAAAAAATTCAACATCATTAAAATTATCACTTATTTTTTTTTAAACCCTGAAATAAAAATTATGCTTCAGTTATTAAATAATTTTCTATATCAAAGTGTTTTGTCTATAAAAAGAAAGTAATAATATCAATTCAAATCTCCATAATTACACAAAGAATGGGAAAAACCCTTATTTATTGCTTGTTCTTGCAGTCATCTCTTTAATAGCAAGAAAAAATAAAATATCCAGATGAATACTATAACCCAGACAATGTGTCCCAAGGATCTTTGACTGTCATCTGGTTTCATGAGCAAATAAATTATTCATTTCAACACAGGGGGAATTAGAACTCTGATTAAATTTTAAAAAGCCTATTGAAGCTCATTTGTACTTCTTTAAAGGAATTTAATATTTTGAGATGTTTTCTAATACATTTAAAGCTTCTAATGGTCTATATATTTTTTTTTCCTTCCTGAATTCCACAATTTTATTATCTTTTTTTTTTAAGGTCTCAGCTTTGGGTCACAGCGCTAAAAATGAGAAATATTGAAAACAGCTTTCAATGTCATTTAAAAAGTCCAAAAAAGAGTACGAATATGTATCTCCCTGTAGCTGCCACTTCTAAAGGGGTGGACAAACTTCCAACCCAACATATGGAAGAAACAAAAACATACAGAAAAAAATCTGAGTCGAAAATCATCAACAGGGACAATGCAACCCAATAATTTACTTTCGTTCCTGGCTCCCAGGATAGTAATACATAACAGCTGGTGCAGTTAGTTGCCATTTGCTGGCGTGAAGTTCAATCAACTGCAACAGTGTTTTGCTGATGAAAGGGGGGATGGAGGGATTGATGAAGGCATCACGCACTGCTGAGATCAGCTGATGCAATCGTTGAGGGAATTCGTTCTCGAGGTCACGACCAATTGAGGTGAGAACAAAGAAAAGGCACTCAATCTGTGAAAAAAAAAAAAAAAAAAAGAAAAACAAAAAAGAAATGTTAGAAAATTGTTCTTGTAAGTTGGAGTCAGTTAAAGACTTATCAACATGAAAATATACAAAGTCTCAACTTTAGTACTCGAAATATATCATTTACAAAATCAACAACTGATTTTGCTAAAAAAATAAATACTATAATTAACATAGTAGCATCTATATTTTCTTTAGGGTTGGCAGAAATTGAATTGAAATGCACATGATATTAAATATGACTATCCCCAAGTTATAAAAATCTTCATTTACACATGTATTGGAACTGAAGCAATTTCTGACCTGCACAATACTCACGAGTATTGTGAATCTATGAAGGCCTTCTAAACAGGCCCCATCACTGTCATTTCACATCTTAGTCCTAGTACACAACTGGGATAGTTGTTTGAATTCAATGTTCAGGAGCTGTGTCTGATCTGAATCTCGACTGCATATAGGCAGCCCCACAACATTGTTGCAATGTTGTCAGGGTGCAGCTCAGACACATGTTTCCTGAATCCCGCCCAGATGGAAAACACAGACTCAGTGTCGTGTAACATTGTGTTTGGCTGAAAGTGTCGACATATTTCAACTTGTCTCTGGTCTGACTTCTCTCCAGTAATTCACTCGTGCCTCTCCATTAGGAAGGGCCTTTTCTTTTCTTTTCCTTTTGCTAGAATACAATTTTAGGACCCACCATTTCCAAAAGTAATTCAGAATCAGCTGCAGTCAAAATTCCTGATTGATCTTCCATTTTATGAGTGTCTAATAGATCATGCCCAGGCCTATTCCCCACTTTCAAAAAGTTAACGCACCCACCAATGTTTAGGCCTTCCATTTCTATTTTTAATGTTAGCAAATAAAAGTTAGAGGATATCATGGCTAGATACAACTCCTGTGACATTTTGGTTTGGAACTGAGTCCCATTTGTGGAAATAAGTGTGGACATGATTCATTGTAATATTAGTTGAGGCTTAATGTCAAATATTATTATTATAGAGTTCCAAACAGTTCCAGTAAAAATTTAGCCCCAGAAACTGAAATAATCACACTTTGGATCTGTTACTTGCCAATGTAGTCTTGTAATTCAAGCTATATAAACAAGTAAAGATGTGCATGCCATTTAATCAAAAGAAAAAAAAGGAAAGAAGAATTGAATTTTTAGTTTCTCAATCAAACTTAGAATAAAGTAAATGTTTGAAAAAAACGTTTATTTTAATTATCTTTTTGAAGATTTGATCCGTTTTTAGTATTGAACTATCTAGTAAGTTATTATGTAAATTATCACTTCCATTTCTAATATCACTATCAGACATTAGTCAGACTCTGAATCTACAGAAAGTTTGGTTTTATTTCTCCTTTATTGCATCTGTGACATTTAAAGGATGATTACTGTATTGAAATGAGGAATTATTCAGGAGTAAGCGAAACACGCAAAGCTTTGCCAAAGGTAATGCCAATGTATCACAGATATACTAATTCCACAAATAAAAATTAATGTAGGCTTTTAATGAGGATATCTAATTTACATTGTCAGATTTCAGTGGGATTGAATACAGATGATGATTTTTTTCTTTAAATAGGGAATTAGTAAATTAAACTGAACTTAGCAGATGAGAAAGATTTACTGCGAGGAGTATAAAAGGCATTAAATAATGAAAATCCCTTCAAGTGCTACCATAAGAGCTATAATGAAGAGCTAATGGCAAATCTCAAAATGGCCTAATCAGCTACACAAAGGTATTTAAGAGAGCTGTGCAGAATCTGCCCACATGGGAAAGACCTATCAAACGTTTGTTTATGAGGAAGTGAGGAACTAAATGTTCACACCAGACAATTAATAATCAGCAGTGATTGAGAAAAGATCCTAATGCACCTAAAATTAGGATCCTTTTTTTTTTTTTTAGGGAGAGAGAAGAAGATATCCTTATAGTGATTAAGAAGGATAGCAGATGTAGTCTCAAGAATGATCTGTTGCAATCTTAAGTCAGGAATCTTCCAGTTATGATTAGAATACTCATCATTTATGTGCTGTTAACAAAAGCAATGGCTAAGGAACTGCAGAGAAAAAATTGCTTAAGAAATGGCCTGGTCAAAATAAAGGGCAAGATATATAGAAAAGTTTAGGGGCTCACAGAATGAGAATGCATCCAAATTAATACTCATCAGTGATAAAGATGAAGATTCAGCAATCCAAATAGCAAGGGCCTTTTAAACAAAACAATAAAAACCTGAGTCATAAGTGTAGAAGGAGGAGAACAAGAGGGAAGGATTATTTGAAGAACATCACATTGGAAAATAATGATGGTGTTGAGTCAGAGTTCTGACACAGATCAAATCTCATAGGTGCAGAAATTTAAAAAAAAAAAAAAGAGGATTCTTTGTGAGTTTTTAGAAAGCAGAGATTATCAAAATGGATAAATATTATATGAACTTAAATATAAATAGTGTTTATTGATCTACTTCAAGAAAGCACGACAAAAAGTACTCTTTGCCAAGATTATGCCTAAGACATTCTCTGGCTGAGAACATGAAAAATTGAAACAAGTGCACCAGGTGATACCAGCTTCTGTAGGATAAAGTTAAATCAAATAGGGAAAAAAATGAATATAAACTAAACACAAAAGAACTGCAGATCAAAACTTTATTGAAGTTGACAAAAGTTCTTTGCAAAAGTGAAACTTCTTGGATATGAGAATGATGCATATCTAAAAGAGACAAAGGAATCAAGACTGGTTAAACTGAATTGGCATAAACAAATATTGGAAACAAAATTTAAAACTTGCATGGTTATGTCAATCAAAATCATTATAAATTAATTTTGTTTTAAAGAAATAATTTTTAAATTTTATGTAAAAAAATAGTTACTAGAATTTTCATTTGCAAGTTTCACAATATTCCAACAATCTGTAGGTTGGAGAAGGTTAAATCAATAGAGGTTTCAATTTTTTTCCCTGCTGACTTACTTCTTATGGTGTCTACCTTCAAAACATAGTTGTAATGATTTAACATAATCACAACATCCCATTTATGAATTCTAAAATCAAACACAAATGGCTTACTTCTATCTCATAAACATTTCCTATTAAATAAAGCAAAGCAAAAGAATAAAAACCTTCTCCGTTGACATGGAAAGTTATCTATAAGAAACTATCAAATTTGCTTTACCTCGCTTAGATTCTTCAATGATGGTGGCTTCAGGAAGACATGGCAGCACTCACACAGAAGAGAAAGTAACATAGGACTGGCAGTAGCAATGCTACCAGAAGATGATCCCCGAGATCTCTGTCGAGTCTTCATTTGAGCATACATTTCATAGAGAAAGGTAACATAAGCAACCCAGCGATGATTTGATGAACTACCATTGCCTGAAGGAAATGGTCGAAGTAAACGATCACGTTCATTGTACCATTCTCGGCAAGAATTGAGCAGGCTTTCTAAGAATGTCTCAGTTTTTTCTTTCTAAAAAGTTATAAATAAAAATAAATGAATATAATAAATAAAAAGTTTACATTAACTTTAACTATTAAGTAAAAAAAAAAGTAATTTACAATAAATAAAAGAGAGAGAGAAAATTCAATTCAGAGTATCAACAGAATGAAACAGTCCTAGAAATCTCTTCTGATTGTTATGTTGGCCCAAAGTAAAAATCCACGGAAAAGGAGCTCCAAATAGCTCTGAATAATAGAAGTTTAATTGCAAATCTTCCAAAAAACTTTCCAGTAAGTTCAGACCCTGAACATTGGATAAGTGATATCTGCTTTCATAAAAATCTGAGAAATATCTTTTGATATGAAATAAGGGACTAAGCACACTTAGAAATGACATATATAAGTAATTAAGAAATTGCAACTTCCCAATAACATGTTGCAATTTCTTAATTAGTTATGTCATTTCTAAGTGTGCTTAGTCCCTTATTTCATATCTATTATCATACTTCTGTC
Organism: Thereuonema tuberculata; assembly: GCA_023159025.1. Taxonomy (NCBI): domain Eukaryota; kingdom Metazoa; phylum Arthropoda; class Chilopoda; order Scutigeromorpha; family Scutigeridae; genus Thereuonema; species Thereuonema tuberculata. The sequence goes on from JAFIDM010000004.1 coordinate 65,691,619, forward strand.
ATGGAACATCTTTTGATATTTCTTCAATTCATACAGCTTGTTCTACATTAAAAAGAAGTCTTAGCTGGAGTAATCAACAGTAGTTTTCTACAGAAGAATTTTGAGAACTGAAATATGGACAAACTTCAAAACAGATGAAAACAAATGAGTGTTTTTATTCTTTTTACTAGTTAGTTAAAGTTAGTTAAATGTTTCATGATAGATTGGTAGAAACAAATTGGGCTTGTATTCATAAGGACATAGTCACAACTGAATAATCACACTTTCGACTGGAGAGTGCTATCTAAAACAAAACATGTCTGCTAAAGCTATATGCAATCTGTTTCTCAGGTTAGAAACATTATAATTGTTTTGTTGGTATGTAGTGCCCTTTTAAAAAGCATATGGAAAAGTATAGATATAACCTTTGGTAAAAGAGGAGAACTTCATGAATTCACTAAGGTGGTTCCTTTATCAATTTTTAACACTTTTGACTATTCACAATACATGAAAATTGGCCTCAAATTGCAGAATGATTTCTATTACAGACTTTTATTTTTACAGACATTAATATGAAAAGCATTATGTTGTTCCCCAATGTAATTACTGTAAGAACAACTTTCCCTCTGGTGATAACACAAATACCTCAATATGAAAACCAATGTAAAAATATCACCTTTTAGAAATCAATATAAAAATTCATAAATTATAAAACCATATTTCTGTTAATCTAAATGGGAAAGGTTATAATGCGATAATAAGCTTAAAAAAAAAAAAAGACAAAAAATGTTATCTAATCACTAACAACCTTATTAACCGCTGTCTGTGTTACGTCTCAAAAACACTTCACTTCATGTTGTGCTAACTTTATAAAAATGAACATAGTGAAGATCTATTAAGAAGATACTCTTTCCATGGATTATCAATCTTCAGAAACAATAAAATGGCAGAGCCTCAGATGAATACGATTTTGTATAAAAGCTTAACGTGTGTTAAAAATTTACATTTATTTAAATAAGAAATCACCAAACACACAAAAATTGTTAAAAAAACTTTATGAAAAAATAAAAATATTTTAAAAATACATCACAGGTCGAGAGCTTTCGAAAACTGTGCGTTTCCCTTGTCAATCAAAGTAACAATGAAGTCTTTTAAATAATTTAAAACTTATTTTAGTTTTAAATTATTTAAAACTAAAAGACTTCATTGTTACTTTGATTGACAAGGGAACGCACAGTTTCCGAAAGCTCTCAACCTGTAATGTATTTTTAAAATATTTTTATTTTTTTCATAAACTGTTTTAACAATTTTTGTGTGTTTGGTGATTTCTTATTTAAATAAATAATACGACTGAGGCTAAAAAGCTTCAAAAAATGTATGGACAAAATAGATGAAACAAGAAGTTTTTTTATTTTTATTTTATTTTACAAGTAGCTTTGGGTTAGCTGTAGAAATGTGTTACAATGTAGCATACTTCTGGTTAACAAAGTTATTTTTTCATTTCAACTGCAAAAGCAAAAATAGGGAAATAAAAGAAAAACTAAAATTCATTAATCCACTGTCTGTAGGCACATTTATTTTCATAGAATCTGTTCTACATGTCAAATATCTCAATGTTGCAAATTCAGTTGAGTTTAATTTGAATTAGGGAAGTTAAATTATAGTTGTTGTTTACCCTTCAAAAGCATCTCCTACCTAAGAAAGGCTCAGGTTCTGAACTAATGAATTGAAAGACCTGAATTACCACTTAACAAAATTCAACGACTATAAGCCAAGTAATAGCTTCAGTTTATGTTTTATAACACTAAGATATTTTAAAATTAGTAAATACCTCTATTATGTTGCAGCACAGTTTTGCTGCTGGTTCTGCATATCGACTATTATCAAGGACTCTATTAAATATGTGACGAACTAATTCCATAAGCTGACGTGGTGAAAGTTTATTAGGATCTGTAAAAAAAAATCAAAGAATTAATCCATGAAAATAAAAAGCAATACATTTCCTTCATCACTGGTACTTAAAAATTTATCCTCACCTTCCAGAGATTTCCTTATAACAGTCTGAATCTCCAAACCATACCCGCCAATATCATACTCAGAAGGAACTGTCAATTTCATATCGCCAGCACCCAAACTTTTGGATCTTTTAAGACCAAAAGTTGAAGGAATCTTTCCAGTTGTAACAGGTAACAGAACTAGGGAAAAAAAAAAGTATATTATTTACTACTAAAATTCAATGAATGGGAAACTAAGCCAAAGTAGATGTGACTCAATACTGACTCAAATAAAGGTCAAGCCTAGTAATATTATTGATTGTCTAACATAGATCAATATTAACACAAAGGACTCCTATGCATTGTCAATTTAGATGTAAATAAAATAAACCCAATAAACTAACATAAACAGGCAAATAAAGATGAAGGGTGTACAATATACAGTATGCTATCATACTGCTCTGAACATAAAGGCAAATTTCCATTGCTTACCTAAAGTTACTCAACAACAGCTACATTTAACATAAGCTGGAGATATTCATTTATTGGCAGAACATTTTAACCATCTATACTACACTGAGTTTTTAAGAATCCAGATCTGAGTTTTAGAGCTAAATCTGTAAGGTAAGAGTTAAACCATAGTCTCTGAAGTTGTGAATAATCAAGCTCAATTGACATCTTCACAACATTAGAGCAAATCCTAGTGCTGAGATCTAAATCTCTTAAGATGTATCCAGAACAGCATATGCTTGAAGCTAAAATGGCAAATCAATCTCCTCAACAAAATGGAACAGACCTATGTTTTTTATGTTTATGTAGTGAATGTGGGTGGCAGAGAAGCCAAGCACTGCGACCGGAGGTCTATTGTACTATCCCACGGAAATATGGACAGATGGAGAGAAAGACTGAGAAACTATGGTGGGAGAAGTGCAGGGGAAACGGGAGAACCCCGAGAAAACCTGCCCAGCGCGGAAACCCACCATCACGAAACCCACATGAGAACCGAACCCCGGTACTCAGAGGTGAGAGGCCGATGTCATAGCGACAACGCCAACCGCGCGGCCTTATGGAACAGACCTAAGTGCCCAATGTAAGTGAAGTTAGTTAATAGAAGCATCTAGTTTTTCTTGATATTCTACAAAATGATAAGTAAAATACATGAATTGGAGCTTTCATTTGTTTCTATCATTCAAATTGGCCTAATAAACATCATTGAATCATTGAATTGGATGGATGTCCATCATCTGTTACAATGATCATACTATTTTAATCTAAAAGTCAAAATGACGTTTTCTGTTTTTTGCAGATGACTTGATGTTTAGTTTACCAGCAGGACCTTATGATACTGTAATAATCTCAACATCTTTTTAGAAAAAGTAAAAATCTTTTTAGCCTCCTCATAATGTTGATTTCAAGTTCTGGTCAAATTTCAGAGAACTTTCTAAATTGTACTATACAATAGAAGACAAATTTCTAAAGGAGAACAAAAGACAGGCTGCAAAATATTTAAGTTACAAAATGTATGGTAGACTGTACAAAGTGCTAGAGGGTGGTTTTGAGAGATTAGTTTGAAGCCACTGATCTAATGGAATAGAAGGGAATTGAGAACTATGCTTTAATTAAAAAAAAAAATATTATTTTTTATTTCATGGAAAGAGACAAACACACAGACACGTCTTTCACAGAAGTAAAATGTATATAGCTTTAGAATAAAATCACAAAAAATGGATTTGGGATCAAACCAAGCTCTTCCAGCTCGCATTCAAATGCATCACTACTAGACCCACATTTGGCTGAAATACACATAATGTACTATGATTGGATAATTGAATCCAAGTCATTAAAATCACTAGACAAAGTGGCTGGCAAAATAACCAAATGAATTACCCAGGATAAGAAAATCAAAGAAGATTATTAGAATAAAAGACTGTAACAGGAGAGAGGATGTAATTTAAATATAGGATGAGCAACTTAAAACCAGTCCACCTCATCTACTCTGTGCTGCTACCTATTGGTTGTAGTTGTAGTGCTTGATTGATTCTATTGTTGGTTGGCAGTCGAACACTGTTTGTGCTTAAATATAATGTGTTGTGTGTCGTAGTTGTGTTATTTCAGAATGCCTTATTCTCTGCAAGAAAGGATTGCTATTGTCGAAGCTTATGTGTCTTCAGGATCCTTTAAGGAAACACAATGTTTGATGGTAAGTTTTCTAATGCAAGCATTTCATCAAAGAGCAGCATACAAGAATTGGTTAAAAAACAACTTGTTTTTCTTGTTTCGGGGGTCACTACCAGATGTGATGGTGGCCTTCGCTTAAGATCTTGCCTTTCTGGGTCTTTTATCGGGGAAGGCGGATTGGGCTGATGAGTCCCATGCAGGACGAAACGACCGTTCCCGATTCCTTTCGATAATTGAATCAGAAAGGCAATTATTTATTCTTGTGCTGCCCTTGTTTCTTATTTTGTTTTGTTAAAATTTCCAGCACGTTAAATTTTTTCCTTAGATTAAAACATTATATAAACCACTTGAATTCTGTAAATAGCAGCTAAACATTTAACAAAAAAAATGCTTTTCTTCTCTCCCTCCATTTTACTTTGTTACTTTTATAATACTGATTATTTTCCAATAAAAGGATTAAAATTAGATTTCTTTTATCAGCATTGCCTTTTTGTTTAATTATTAGTTCACTTTAAGGATTTTATTCTGAGTTTTTATGAGGCTATGAATCAGTAAGATGTTTGGTTGCTTTATGTGGATAGAAATGCTTATCATGTTCTTTATGGATATATAACATTTTATTGTGCATTATTTCCCTGCCGTTATAGTTTTCATTTAAATAAAGCTTTAAATTAGCTTTTGCACTTTTTAATGGAACAACAGTGATGGAGTCATGTCATGTCAAGAACAAGTCTTTTTATCAAGTTGTGGAAATACAGATGAACAATCACAGGAGACAAAAAGTCAAACATCCAAGTGAGCTCGGTTATTTGAATCCAACACATTAACAACAGATCCGATGCACATCTGAACCTGGGTTATAATCCCAGATCTGGCTTGTCTTTCTCTCTTCTCTGAATGTTTCTCTGCCAATTATATCAGCATTCATTTATTCTGTTTCTTCTTCTGCAATATTCTTGAACTGGTTCTGCTATGGGATACATCATGGATCAATTAGTCTCAAATAATAGAAAGCACAATCACCTTTATCCCCCCCTCCCCTATTGTTTGTTTACTATCCTTTGCTACTTATTTTGTTTCTTGCATTGCCTTTCACTTGAGTTCAGAGATTTCCAATAGAATGAACAATAATGTTTTTCCTAATTGCAAACTCGAGTGTTTATTTGTTTTTTTCTTTATAATAATTGCCTATTAAATTTAAATAAAATAACTTTAAGTTAAGTAAAAAATTAAAGAAGATTCAATAATAAAAATGAAGATTTAAAGAAAGAAAAGATGTCATTTTCTGATAGTTGTCTTCTGAAGTAAACTGAAATCAAAACAACTTTGTACAATAATGATAAGACGACCTACTGTCTCTTCAAATAAATTACATGATAATTTGCTTCAGCTTCTTCTAAATTATTTTTTCTTTTTAGAATTCAAAACACAGATTTATTTCAACTAAATAGATATTTAATTATTCAATACTAATTAAATTGCTTAACAATTGCCTTTAAAATAGAAGATATCTTTCCTACAGGCTATCCAAAATCTCAGATTAAGTTAACCAGGTAATAAATAGGACTAGGAGCATTCAAAAAATAAATAAATAAATAAAACAACTCTCAAAGTAATACTCATGATCTGAAAGTATTATATGGATATTGATCAGAGTGTTAAGATTCTTTTACAATTAATGTTTTTGTTGTTTTGTTTTTTTAATTTTGAATTGTTCTATGCATAAAATTAAACTCTGTAAGAAAACAACTGACAGAGAGGAAACAGTCAAAGACAATTCAGCTCAAGAGAGTCCTTAAAGTTATTATTTTCACTTATTTTTAGTTAGAAGATGAAGATGGAAGACAGATTTGGTGCCACAGAAAGAACAAATCACCATTCCCATAAAAGCAACATTGCTTATTAAAGACAGACAATTACATGCTGTGCATCTGAAGTCACAAGAAAACTTTGGAAGCAGAAGCTCTTACACTGTACTTATGCCAATCTTCTTTCAGCCAAAAGTTAATGGAATTGTCACCTGAAGCACTTCCAACACCAGTAAGACATCAATTACACATTGCATTTTTTTGACTTAGGAACCAAAACAAAACAAAATAAAATAAACAACATGGTAAATAAAAGAATGGAAGCAAAACACAATCTCAAATTTAAGTTCTAAATCTAAATTTTGCAATGTTTTTAATTATAGAGAGAGAGTTTATTATTTTAAATGTATTCAATGCAACTATTTTCTATAATTTTCAATTTTATGAAAATCTTAACAAATTTGTAATTCTTTGATATATGTTGTTTCTTATCTGTTCCAAACAAATAGTATTAAATTTCTTTATATGCATTCTTTGAACAGGTAATATCAAATTCTACTCATGGTAAAAGAGCTTGTATTATGACATTTTAATTATTTTTTTAATCTGTATTATTAAAGCCTTGTATTTAAGGCACACACACACAAGGATCAATTCATAAGTCATGGCAACTATTTTTAATCTTTCGAAAACATGTTATCACTGGGAATCGAATATATAAGTTTGAAAATGTGTGACATGTAGTATGTAATGTTGCAACCAGATGGGGTATGCATATCCTGGTCTGGCAGTGTGTACGCTCCCAATGTCAGTGTTTTGGTGACAGTGGTGCATAATGGATATAACCAAAGTTGAACAGTGCTCATATGTGAAGATAGCTGTTCTCCGCGGCCACAATGCACATTAGTGTCTAACCGAGCTTCGTGAAGCATTGGGCGATCGTGCGCTACCCTATCATACGCACCTTCATGAATTCCTGCATGATTGGTGTGTCACATTCTATGGCAGGACTTACATGTGCGGAAGATTGCTACCACGTGGGTACCACATCAGCTAACTTAGGTAGAGCAGTGGACTTGCAACAAGACATGTTGTATCAATCTACAGAGATTTCATCGTGAACAAAACGACATGCTGCATTGTATCATTGCAATCAATGAAACATGAACACGAGCCTATGAACCGGAACTGAAGCAAAGTCCAATGAATGGCGTCATCCTAGGTCACCACGGTGACACAAGGTTCACCAAAATCCGTCACCCATGAAGCTGATGATCATTTTGGCATACAACAGTCAAGGTGTTCCAGTGTGTCATCCAGTTCAGGAGGGACATACTGTAACTGCCCAGTATTACACCTCATTTTTGCAGTACCCCTTTCGTCGTACAGTATGGGAGGAACTTAGGAAATGCAATAATCTTGCATGACAACACTAGACCTCACAAAGCAGACACTGGTAAACGTTGTGTAAAGTGTTGGGGTTGGGAGATCCTGCCATATCCACCCAATTCCCCCGATCTTAGTCTGTGTGACTTCGAGCTCATTCCTAAAGTGAAGAAGCTGTTGCGTGGGAAATGCTTTGTCAACACATAGGACATCATCACTGCAGTTCAGCGTGAGGAGACACACATTAACGAATCATATGCAGCCGATGGTATTCTCCATCTTCCCCAATGATGGCAATGAACGGTGCACTACCTGGCAGACTACTTTGAAGGATTTTAAACAGGTTGTATGTGCACAACAAATTATGTATAACAGCTTGTACATGAATAAACCGATGATTTCAAATGTGATGTTTGTTCCTTCTATCCTTCCAGTGATTCCTGCAAGCATGCCCCATCTGGCTGCAATATTTCATACTACATGTCACACACACTTTCAAACGTATATATCCAATTTCCAGTGGTAGCACATTTTTGAGATAAAAAATAGTTGCCATGATTTATGAATCGATCAATATATATACACTGGCCGACCACTTTATTAGGTATACCTATTTAGTAGTGTGTTGGGCCTCCTTTAGCCCTCAAAACAGCCTGAGCCATGGATTCCACAAGATGTTGAAAACATTGTTGAGGTATTGTGTACCATGCAGACATGAGTGTCACATAATTCCTGAAGATTTGATGGAGTGTAGGCCTGGAGCGAACAGCCTGTTCCAGCTCATCCAACAAATTTTCAATCGGGCTGAGATCCGGGGACTGAGCAGGCCACTGCAGCAAGGAAAAGTGATCATCATGTTCTCAAACCATCCCATAGTGTTGAGGGCTTTGTGCACCGGCACATTATCCTGCTGGAAGTAGCCATCTGCATGAGGATAAACTGTTAACATCTACGGTTGCATTTGGTCAGCTAAGGATGTCTAGGTACGCTCTAGCACCCTGATGTGCCTCCAGAGGTATCAATGGACCCAATGTGTGTCAGAAAAACATTTCCCACACCACGACACTGCCCCCATTGGCTTGAAGAGTTTTTGTGAGACACAACGGGTCCAGACATTTATGCGCACAGCAGGGGTGTACCTAATAAAGTGGCCGGACAGTATATGTATCCTAAGCTATCTACTCATAAATTCAGTTGGAAGGTTCATTAAAAAAATTATAAACATATTATATGTTTTCAACTCTATGCATGAACTTTCTATAGTCTAGGGAAAAATCCAATGACAATCAAAAGTTAAATATAAAAAAATTATAATTAATAAAACTTTAAATACTTAGCCGAGTGCTGTGATTTCAACAAATTCAAGCCATTTAACAATCAAGACATTTAACAGAAAAGTGTTAATTTAAAAAATATATGTTAATTTTAATTAGTGTCTTCTATCTACATTTATTTATTTACTTGAGAAAAGTATTTCATTCTGCATGAGTTTTAGATTTAAAATCTATTGACTCTTCCTATAATTTGAACAAATGTATTTCGACAGAAAGTCAAAGATGAATGAATAGTAAGAGGACAAGATAGTATATCATCTTAGTATATAAGATAGTATAATAAGAACTTTAGAAAGTTGATGAATGATCGCTTGTTGCTTATGGATTAGTAAAATTTAATGCTTATGTTTTTGAAAATAGACGAAAACCAGCATTTGTTAACTTTTCAGAAGTAGCAGCTGAAGCTACAGAACATACTGTTTGTAATTTACAGTGACAGCAAATGCTTCGTGTTTTATTTTACTCACAATGGGAGACACCAAATTGTATCAGCCTAATTTTTTAATAAAAAAAAATATAACTTTTCAGCCACTAAAACCAAATCTGCTGTTGGTTTTCTAAGCATTTCAACTAAATGGATGAGAAACTTTTAATATTTGGACATTGGTATAGTTTATTTGTGCCCTCATTTTTAACGAGTCTCCTCCTGATTAAAGGATTTCTCCCCCTTCTCTCATTTATTTTATGCATTAAAAATATCAAGTAACTCTGCCTAATTCAAAAAGCCATGATCTTATTCCAATCCTTATCTTGTTAATCCCCTTTTTCCATATCCTTTCTTAATTCCCAGTACTGCTTGCTTTAGGATTCACAGCATCTCCTTCCAGGATGGCATATGTCTAAAATCTCAATGCAGGACAACCAAAGTGACCAGAGGCCGAGGTTACATTATGATCAGTAAGTAGATGAAGTGATCTAATCTGTCTACTTTTATTGTGACACAGTTTTCATACCGATACCAGCTGTACAGTCATACTGGGAAGTATATAGTTCATGGCCATGCTTTATTATATAAACAGTGATCAATTTTCATAAATATCTACTGATTTGTTTAGATAATAATAATCTGTAGCGCAAAAAAGTTGAAGAGCCTCTAGGTTGATATTACTGTTGAGAGAATGACAGTGGGTTATAACCAGGTTACTCTCGTTACTACAACCACATATCTGGTTTTAGTTTATATATGCAAGTGGTAAGTGGTAAGACCACTTATATATCTGGTAAGTGGTAAGACCAGCTGGGTTTATAAACAGCATGTGTAAGAACCAAAATCAAGGTTATAATTTAGAGAGAGACCTTAGGAAATCATTTCTGTAGCCATTTGCTACGGACTGTCATGTCACTGGCATGGCACAAACTGAACATTTCAGTGACAGGGCATTTTTCTGATATTTTTTTTTCATATAAAAACATACATTTAACATCAAAAATCACATTGCAGGATAATTCATTCCCAAATCGGGGCGTGAGATAGGCAATCCTAAACTGGGACTTTCCCAGCCATACGGGACGGTTGGCCACTGAGTCTCCTTCTCATCCTTTTTTGCAACATTAATTTGCTCAGTCCCCAACCTATATCCAATCAGCTGAGTTCTGTCCTAACAATGATCACCCCTTTGCATTAGGAAGCGGAGAACATTTAATTCTCCGTCTGGGATTGGGATAGTGCTCTCTCCTTTTTTTTCTTTTTTGAACATTTTTTCTCATGTCATGGACCTTAGTTGTAATACCATGAGACATGACTTGCATGAATGGGCTCACTATGGCATACTTTCAAAGGCAAATATAAGTTCAAAATTCTAATCAAATCATGACTATGCTAGTTAACCCACATAGAGAATGTTTGTCACTATTTTGATTAGATCACACAAAAAATGGGAATTTGACAGTGAAAAACTGAGATTATTAGTTTCCAATGGTGGAGATGAAAGAACTGGAACTGCCCAATTTTAACTTTCCCTTCTTCTTTGCAAAGTCCTCAGGAGAATCGCCAGTCAAATATCTCACAGCCATATTACAATTCACTGAGATACTATGTGCAGCAATTTAAGTATAAAGGAAAAAGTTTATCAATGTTGTCATTACACACATAATGTTGTAGCTGATTTTGTGAGTGGCAATTGGAACAAAAACAAAAGTCATAATTGAAAAAAGTCTAAAAACCTTTGTAGAAGTTAAAGGATAACAAAGTAGAAAGCTCAACTTAAGATTTAAAATATTTGATTTTGCTGAGACAAAAACTGAAGGACTAAAATTTGCATCTTGTCAACAAACAAGAATGAAAATATCCAGATAATAAAAAGGGAGCTATAACACAAGATAACCTATAAAACATGGCAAAATATCTCTGCACTAGCAAAGATAGAATAGATTTACATGGAAGTACTTATTAATAAAAAATATATGAGAGTAGATGCTAAAATGTAGTAGAAAAAATTCAGAGGAATTGATTAAAAAATAAAATTTACAATTATTATACTCTGTTATTATTGTATTCATTTAATTTTCTGGAATCACTAAATTCACCATATTAATTCTCCAAACTGTTATACTCTCTGAAGAGTGGATATTGACTTTTTTGATAACATGCTTAATCCTTAAGAAACACTTGTTTTACAATCCCACTGGTAACAGTTCAAGGCTATTTTATAGGCAACTTATAATAAATTACATTCAAATGCATTAATATTTTATGTTAGAATATTCAATACATGATAGGAAAAAAGATATATAATGTACTGAATATATCTTAAAAGCCATTATAATATCGCCTGATGTTATGGCTCACCAAAAGTTTGCCTTAACTTTTGAAAACAGGAGATAATAGATTTTTTATATTTCATTTAACATGATTTTTTTAAAAACCTAATTTACAGGACTTTTAGAGAATCTGAGGAACTTGTAAGATAAGTGAGGTCTTTAACTCACCCATATAAAAATCAATTTCTTTTTTATGATTATTTTACTAAAGAGCCTTAATATCTCCTGAAATAATTCCAGAAACTATATCCTGGGTTGACAACCTATAGCTCTTTGCTGGATGATCTACTACAAAAGTTCCGACCGTGTCTTTTTTATTTGTTGGCAGGGCCTGTAGTTTTTAGTATTTTAGATTGTGTTGAAATTGAAAAAAAAAAAAAAAAAAAAAAATCTTTATAAACACCAATCCCTGATCTATACAAAGCAACTGTATTTGGATGATAAGTTATACAGAATGTCTTACCTTGATGTGTAGGTACCTGTAATTGGAAATGTACTTTTGAAGTATGCATTGTGTTAGCATTCACTGTGGCTACCGAACTTGTCACAGCAACTCCCACCATATTGGAAGTCTGAAAGTTTACTACAGGTTTTGTCTGTATCTGGGTATTTTCGTCATTAACAACTGTGGGGACAATATGAGTACCATTAGAATTAACAAAAGGCAAGGCACTCGCCACCATCTGGGGTGCTGCAGAAGCCATTGGAACCGTGGAAGAGGGCATGGTGTAGCTTTTAGACACTGGATAATTGGTAAATTCGCCTGACATCCGCAAACCTAAAGGAATGAATTTGCAAGAGAATTAACTACTAAATATTAAAACAAAAGAAATAATATTTGAAAGGAATATTTATGTTTGTTCCTTTAAATTAAAAAGCCAAAACAGAAAAACATTTAAATAAATCGCTGAAATTAACTTATAATTAAGACTTTATTATAAAATCAAGCCTGAAAATAACAAAAAATTCTAATAATATACACTACTTGACAAAAAAAAATCAACGCACCAAGAAAGAATTATCCAATTGAGACAAAATTTGGTACCTGTGAAAGCCTTTCTACAGTGATATTTTCAGAATACAGAGCAATTAGCAGATTATTTCCCACAGCATGGCCACCCCGATCACCAGATCTGAACCCCTGTGATTTTTGGCTGTGGAATTACTTAAAGAGCCTCATTTATTAAGGCAATGTTCCGAACTTAAAAGACAGAATTTCACAACTCAAAGCATGTCAGTTGCATTCTGCCGTCGAGTGTGTGGTGCAGTGAATGTACAGCAAGGCGATGGAGGGCACATGCAGCTACATCTAGTGATGTTAGTGTGATTCCACATGTGATTAAAATAAAGTTATTGCATGTTGACTCTTTTTTTTTTTTGCCAATATTTGTTATAATTTTGATTCCACATGTGATAACGTTATTGAATGTTAACTCTTTTTTTCCCGATATTTGTTAGATAAGTTAGGCAATATGCAAATTACAGGGACAGCAGGCACAATTCACCGTTAGCAGTAGAAATATGAACTAATTTTTTTCTTCAGAAAACGAAACCACAAATTCAGGATAGTATAATGTACAAAATTTGGTTGCAATTCGCCTAGTAGTTTTTCCTATAAAGGTCTAAACATCTCTTTAATATGGATCACCTGGTATATATTTTACAATAAGACTTTAGCAATATATGGTAGCATATTTTTAAATACCTTAAATATTATGCATTACAGAACACTTTACAAGAGTAAGAAGGTTTAGATTTCCATTATGAATTGGACAAGACAAAACTGGTGAAAAGGAATCTTTTATATAGTAGAATTTACCAGAGGTTTTCTCTGCATGCTGTACAGAATTCTATTTCATGTATCAATATATATAAAAGAGGAAGTTATTTTGTTTGTTTGTTAGTTTTACTCTCCTAGCCCCTTTGACCTATCTGGACCAAACTTTGCATATCTCTGAAACCAGTCTAGTTGGAAACACAAAATTTCACCTGAATATTCTTTGTTAATATCGAAAAGATAAGTATTCAACGAATTTTCAAAATTTGGGACTTAAAGGGTATTAACGGGAAAGGGGGGGGGGGGAACCCTTTCTTGAAGGTATGAGTATCTCCGAAACCTCTTCAGTTGAAAACACAAAAATTTTGTATGAATGTTCTTTGTCAAAATCTAAAACGTTCACATTCAAGAAATTTTCAATATTCTCATCCTAAGGAATGTAAACAGGGGTAGGGGCATAGGGGGACAAACATTAAAGGGTTTTCAGATTCAAAATAAGAATATAACATTACTTGGCAATTCTGTACCAACTGGAGAAGATTTGAAGTGATAGGGGTGTGGAGAAGGACAGATAGGGGTTGAAGTCTTATATTCTGCGATAATCGATATTAATTTAATATCTAGGGTTTATCGAGTTACAAAATAGAAATATAAAGTTAATTTATAACTAACAGGCGCCTTCTTTACCAACTGCAAAAGTTTCAAATTGATCACAATAATTTCAATTTCTTCCTCATCCACATCTCTTTTTTGTTACCTGCACAATGCATGGATATTTTTGCTAGTAATCAATAAAGGCTGTAAATAAATTATTATTATTATTTTAGTAAATTGATTTATAGGTTGAACACAGCTTGGAATGAAGGATCTCTCAGATTGAATGTCATTTTTTGTTCTTCAAAATGGTATCATTTAAAAATCTCATAGTCATATCCCCAGAAAAGAAATAGCATGTATTATCATATTTATTTTCAACATTAACCTCATAGGTGTGTTTTAAAAATGTTTTCAATGTTAATTTATTAAAGTACACTACAATGGAAGCGAATGAACCATTCAGACTCACTGTAACATCAATTCCACAGGTACATTAGTGATTTCAATTTATAAATAATTTAAGAAATTCTGATCTCACCCATCCCACATTTAGAAAAACATCATATTCCAAATATTATACAATCTGAACCATTAATACAAAAAACCTTATTCTCTTTTTTTTTCTTTCTACTTACTAGGAGGTCTATAGATCTCCATTGTTGGTTTTGCGGATTTGGAAGGCATTCCCACTCTACGAGCAAGCTTTGATGTCTCCATTCTTTTAGAAGCATCTTCTTTGGCCTGGGAATAAAGTAAAAGAGATTTCAGTTTGTTTATTCTGATTTTTAAACAAAAAGTTTGTTATGATTTTAAAATACTAAAGCATTTAAGTATTTTAAGAAAACTTTTCTATTCTCACGACATGTACATTTTAAGCCATTTAAAATTATAAGTCTTGTACTTTTTTAGTCAAATATACTCAAGGACAAAAAAATTAGCGCACCAAGAAATAATTGCGGGATCGTAACGAAACTTGCAGTGAAGGTACATGTCGGGGAGATATGCAAATGA
>JAFIDM010000004.1:65721442-65772552 GCA_023159025.1 Thereuonema tuberculata
TCCCTCGATCTATTTGCTGTTTAATGAGCTCACAAAAAGAAAAAAAAAGTGCCTTTTATTTGTATTTTCCCTGCATAATTAATCTAAAAATGTTACATTCTTAATTAAAATTGACTTCACTAAATAAATTGGCTAAATAATAGAAATTCTTTAATTATGATTTTTATTTATGGAAGACTTATTTGCAAAAAAAAAACAAAAAGAGAAAATATTAAATTCCATATTCACCATAAAGAAAAAAAATCTCATCAACGCATAGGATGAATACAAGATTGAGGTATCTGAGTTAAGCAGATGGTTTAATTAGGCCACCGTGTAACCAGGGTTTATAAATACAGAATCATGGTACTTCAGGTAGGGCTAAAAACTCTGCACCAAAAAATACTCAGGAAGCCACACAAGATGAAGATGAAAAGGAATTAAGGACATAAATTAAAGCTGTAACTTGGACATGAGAAATCTATTGGAAGCAGAAGCATTACATAACCTCTTACAGAATCACAAAATTGCTATTTTTAGCAATTCAAGAAATGAGATGCAAAGAAAAAGTCATTATGAGATCTGATTACTCTATAGAGATGGAGCACATTATACTTATGGTATATAATTTATTTTAGAAAATAGGCATTAGAAATTTGTACTGAGTCCCACTAGTATTGATGAAGGAAGCACACTAAGGAAGGTACTTTAATATTACAATAGTAAATTACACTCATTCAGAGAAGAAAATGAAGAAGATCAAAGATTTCTTTCAATAATGATTTTTTTCTTAAATAATTTTGATGTTGTGTACAGTAGAATCTTTAGGAATGATATAAATAATTGTATACAATATTTTAATGCAAAGAAAGGTAAAAAGATTGCACACCTTAAAACAACTGGGAAACTATAGTAATGATAATGGAATTAGATTTACAAACTCTTCCATTGAGAAGAATTTAGTTCTTCAAGAGCCAAATGTTCCCATGTAAAAGGATACAGAGGCAAGCATAGATAGATCTCTCCAGATGGATTATCATTAAATCAGTTAGACAATGTTTTAATAGAAGAGAGATACACTTTGGATATCCAGGATGCTAAGAACAGAAAAGGAACTGATTAGAACTTTGATCATTTCCTTAAGCAAATGAAATATAGACGGAAATTATTGTTGAATATATATTTTATATATATTACACACATACCTACAGAGAGAGAGAAAAAAAAATTAAAGATATTGAGATTGCTAATTCCTATAAACGTGAGATTGAAAAAAGAATGAAATGGCAACAAACAGAAGTAGATACAACCAAAGAGGAACTGTCTAATAAAGGTAATAACAGAAGGAGCAGATGCTGTATTGGGAATGAGGAGGATTAAAAAGAAAAAGGAATTGCTTGATGAAGAGCATGAAAACTTACTTACAGACAGGAATTTGGCTGAAATGGATTGGATGTAGAAGAAAACAAAAGCCAAGTGGAGAGAAACCAAAATTGTTTGTAGAAGGAAAAAGTAGGAATATAATAAGAGCTTACTGCAGGAATTAAATCTATGGGAAAGAGGACAAACAAGGAAATGTTATGGAAGAATAAAGGTCTGCAAGAGGGGTTTCAACCTAAAAATGATTTTTATGAAGGTAAGGAAGGAAATTTAATAGGAGACAAAAAAGGAATAGAGAGAAGATAAGTGGATTTTTGTTTTTTAAGTTGTTAGAAGTGAGAAATGAAGAGAATGAAGACAGTATTGATAATAATACTGAAGAACAATAACAATTATTGCCTAACAAAAATGAAATCTTATCTATAATATATTCACTTAGAAATAATAAAGCTCCTAGGGAGGATGAATTACTGCTGAAATGATCAGTCATGAGGAAATGACCTTAAGCTTGAAATTATTAGATTAATCCAATTTGTTTGGAAAAAAGACGATTCACCTGAATAGATTAAATTGCCTTTGTTTAAACCTATTCATAAGAAAGATCCCAGTTGCAGGATCTATAGAGGTATTATAGCACTCTTGATGTAGTTTACAACATCATATTCAATACAATTGCCAGAAGAATGGCAGAAGTTTTGAAAAACATTGTTGGGGAATCTAACAACTAAACTAATATTCATGTTAACAGTCATTCTGGAAAAATATTATGGATGTGATATCGACTTTGTTTATTGATTTTAAATAGACCTATGATAGTATCGAGAAACATACATTATCTGAGACACATTTGCAATTTTAAAGACCTAAGAAATTTGTCAGACTTATTTAAATGATCCTCACATATACTAAAGGGAAAATCACCATCCAAGAATTTAAAGTTGATGTAGGAGTGAAATAAGGAAATGTTTTCTCCACAATTCTTAACATTGGAGAGAATTGCCAGAAACATTGTCATTAATCTAAATGATACTTATTTATAGCAGAATGGTTTAAATTCTAGTCTATACTTTTGATTAGCACATCGTTTCTGAAACGGGGGGTTGCGGTGACATATCAGGGAGATCACGAAATAATAATAATTTGTCCATTTTGCATTGCAAATAAAGATATGTGGATACGATATACTCAGCAACTTTAAAGTCGTAAGGTCTATGCACGTGTTCGCACATTGCAAATCATACAAGCACTTCATTTCATGGCTGTCACATTGCTATCGAGGCAGCTAAACAGTAGATCCTTAGTTACCCGATAAGACTTATCATTTTGTGCACATACATTTGAGCAGCCATGTGCACAATATTAATTTTTCCATCAGCAAAACATTAAGTTTTTGCAGTGAGGTCGCAAAGTTTAATTTTTTTTTTTTTTTGGAGGATCACAGGGCTGAAATGTTTGAGAAATGATGGATTTGCCGATTCATGAAGGGTTTAAAAGTAAATTATTGCATGAAAGCAAGATTGGATTTAGGGTAAATGAAGAAAGCATAAAATATAAATACATGTCTACAACTAGAAATAACAGTAGATGTCAACCAACACCATGGAAAATATAATCATTGTACCTGGTAAGAAAGATCCTCCGATAATGTGGTTTATGCCTTATCTTGTAAAAACAACAATTGTGTATATATTGGCGAAACAAAAAGACCCTTCCTTATCCACCTTCATGAACATCGTCGGGCCGTCAATAAACATGATATTAATTATTTACTGCTACAATCGTTCATTCGACTGGACAAGAAATTGACTTCAAAAATCCCCTTATGTTCGCTGTATCATTAAATACTTTTCAAAGAAGATGCAAAGAATCCATCCACATCCTTTAAAATAAACATGCCTACAATGAGATGCTATCAGTTCCTACTATTGGACTCGATGGACTAAAACAAACCACCAAATCCCATGCCGCTGTTGTATTCAAAGGAAATAAGGATTTTTTTTTTTATTTTAGTCTGTTTAGATTTTCCTTATCCTAACTGGTTTATATATATATTTTTTTTATTTTAGCCTGTTTCATTTTGTATTTTTATTTTAATCTGTTTACATTTTTCTAAATCTAACCAACTTACTTTTCTATTTTTTATTTTTTCTCATTTTCCTCTCCTGTGACTCCCCTCTCCCCTCCTTTTTTTTCCACCCTCCTTGCAGTTTCCTAAAATGCATCCCTCAATGCTGATAATGGACTCTCCTCTGTTGACACAACTAGCTCAGTCCTGTCTTGCTCATCACCTATTGGCCTCTTCAAGCATGTGCTTCCTGAAACTTTTCAAATTCATATTCTCTTTATTTTGTGCTGAACCGTCTAATGATAAGGAGTACAGTAAAACCCCGGAAATCCGAACTAATTGGAGCTGTGGTCTGTTCGGATTCGGAAATGTTCAGATTATCCGAAAAAAACATTAATATTCTACAAGTAGGCCTATACAGTACACAGTTATAGCTATGGTATTAGCTCACACTTGGCAACTTAGCATAACTGTGATACAGAAGAATGAGGATTGTTTCACCTTGTGGGGGTGGAGAAAGGACAGCGCAGCAATTGCTTGTACTGTACAAAGACAGGAGCCGATCACGTGAACAGTAGCAGTATCTGCAGTAATCTGAAGTGTTGCATACTTTTTGATTGGCTTTTATTACCAATAGCCTACAATATAGAGTAAATCTGGACAAGTTATAGTTATGTACTTATCATTTTTAATTTAAAATTAAGTGAATACAAATCTAGTGTTTCGTTGTTGTAACATCATAAAGTAAAATGACAAGCAAACGGAAACATAGCTCGTGTACATTAAAAGAAAAACTGGAAGTTCTCAAGAATATTACAGATTTTTCTAGTTAAATGAAAGTTGCTGTGTTTTCATATAAACATGAGCGCTACAAAATTAAAAAGAACATATTGTTAAACAGTTTATTAAAATACAGGTAATAAATTAAAATTCTATAGTGATGTTGCATTCCGCTCAATTCTAGCTTAAAAACTGTTATTTTAATAATATGTACAGTGCTATGGTTAAATACTGTACTTCCTGTACGTTGCAAGTGAGATTTACATTTTTTCCTGCAGCATAGATTCTGTTCAGATTATCCGAAATTTCGGATTTGCAGGGTTCAGATTAACGGGGTTCTACTGTAATTTGAACTTCTCGAAACCGGTTGTAAAATTTGTTTTTAAATAGTTTTGTTTTTTATATATAATTATGTGCGGTGACTTATTTAAGCTACAACATTAAAACTTCTTCAACATCAAAACATTTTAAATATTTGGGATTTGTTATTTACCAAAAATAATGTGACTGCAGAAGAAATTAAAAAAAGGCTGAAGCAAGTTAACAGATGCTATTCACTCATTATTGAAAACCAAGGATTTTTTCAAAAATAGAAGGAAAAAAAATATATAGAGAGCCATCATCAGCCCTATAATAGTATAGGCATCTGCATGCTTATAAAAGACACAAGACTTATAAATGCGTGACTTATAAGACTTAGGAAGATACCAAGAAAATTTATGGCCCATTGTAAACATCCATTGTGAGGATCATGTTACCCAGCAGGGTATCTGTTTGTAAAAAAATTGTACCAATGCTCAATTCCTGATACTCACAAAGAACACCTTGGGTTCGAACCATGACACTTGGTGTGCTACTTCTAGCCTGAAGTCTTTATAACCTTACTTGTGAACAGAATTTTGCTTTGGTGAATTTTCTACCATTTATATGATCTCTGATGATCGTTATGAGTCTCAAAGAAGATTCTTCCTTTTATCTCTCTCTTTTATATTTTATATGATTGTTTTGTGAGAGAGAAATCAATGTTTAACAAATTCTTTGTGGATATCTGTTTTTTTTTTTTGTTTGTTTTGTTTTTTCATCAGAACCATTGAAATCAAAATATCAGATTTTCATTTTCCTTTATCATTTTCTTCTTCTTTCACTACTCCATATGCTATATGGAGGATCCTTGATAAACTCTCTCCATTTTTTCTTCTCTTTCTTTATTTCCATTAACCTCTTTCCCTTCCTTCTTCCTGTCTCAATCTTCATAGTTTGCTGTTAATCTTCCATCGTGATCTTTTCCCTTCTGTTCTGGCTTCCATGATCTGTCTTGGTTTGATCATCCTTACCACCTGGTCAAACCATTTCAGTTGTTATTTCACTAAACTCTTTCCTATTGCTGTCTGCTTGAATTCTTCCTTTATTCTGTTATTATGTGAACTATAATTACATTGTTTTTCCCTCTATCTGTCTCAGATATTTCATCTCAGTAGTAGTTATTCTGCTAACCTCTTTTCCTTTTGTAGCTTTCTAAATAAAGCAGTTGGGCTCAATCACTGCATGGTTTACTCTTAAGTTTTGTTTTTAGTGAGATTTGCTATTTACCAATGACAGCTTGGTTGAGCTGGTACTGGATGTTATTTGTCTTTGTTACACAGTTAATGATCTTGTTTGTAATTTTGCCATTCTGGATGTAATATTGTCTCAAGGTAATCAAAACCAGTTACTTGTTCTGACTATCCCTTAGCATAATATGAAGGTTTACTATCTGTTCTTCCATCTTAGTCACCTGCAAAATTTTACACTTATTCAAGTTAGCAACCATACCCTTCCTTTCAAGGATTTTGATCCATTCATCAACTGCAGTCTCAGGATGTACCCGGGGGGGGGGGGGGGCGGGAAAAAGAAAAGAAAGTGTGTGTGTGTGTGTGTAAATGATGGAATTCAAAGAAGCTTCTCTTACCACTGATTTTAGTATTAGATCATTTCACTTTTAAATTTTGATTTAATGAAGAGCAAAATCATTTAAAAAAAAATTAATGTAATGGACCCCCTCCCCCCCTTTAAACAAAATCTTGGCTACATCCTTGACAGTCTGGAGTGTGTTTCTACTATCTGCTATAAATCTGCTATAACTATGATGTTGTCTGCATAGACTAGAACTTAGACAGTAGTCAGGTTTCATCTTAAAATTATTATCATTTATTTAATTTTACCTTTTTTTCAGTGCCTCTTAATCTTCTCTCCCGTTCCTATGCTTCTGTGTATGTGAAAGTATCAACTAATTTCTTGTTGCTTCATATTAATTAATTTTTGATGTCAAACATCTCCATCTAATCTTAATAACAAAGTTACAAGTATGCATTGGATGCATGGTTGTTCAAAATTTTCAAAAAATAATAAATGTAAGAAATTTTGTGTTAAAAAAAACATTCTATATACGGCTATTTCCCTTATTCTACTACATATTAACTATTGTTCTTTGTTAATATTGACT
The DNA here is from genome assembly GCA_023159025.1 of Thereuonema tuberculata. Lineage (NCBI taxonomy): Eukaryota > Metazoa > Arthropoda > Chilopoda > Scutigeromorpha > Scutigeridae > Thereuonema > Thereuonema tuberculata. The sequence goes on from JAFIDM010000004.1 coordinate 65,728,129, forward strand.
GTGTTTTTTATTATTGTTTTTTTTTTTTCCCATTATTTTTGTAAATTTTGGAAAATCTATCTCCATTATTGTACTGTGAGAATTTTGTAATTTTTTAAGTTGATCGGGACTAGAGAAAAAAGTTCTTTTTGATTTCTCTGTCTTCATTTTGGAAGTAGTAACTGAATAGATTTCTAGATTAGATTCTCTAGACAATCTTCAACAAGAGTTTAATTCTGTGGAAGTTACTAAAACCATCTTTGGTGATAGTGATAGGAAGCTATCTTTATTTCATCATGGTATTCTGTGATAGCTGTTTTTCAAGGACAGACATTGAGTTTCTGTCAGTGTATGGCTTATTCTTGATAAATTGCTTTTCTTGGAAATCAGTCTTGGAAATTTGGACTGACAATGCCAATTCGTGTAGCTATTGTTCCTTTTTAATTTGATCTGTACATGATTGTTTTTTTTTATCTTTTTAGTTTTATGATTGCTTAAGTTTTCTTTTCTTTTCTTTTATTTATTATTATTGCTTTTTTTTTTATAACATAATGGAACTGAATTAATCAATCTTGTTTATTGACTTGTTGCAGAGCTCTCTACTTCTTTTGCAGACCATTTCTTTACGGACTGCTGGGTTCCTTCTCTAATGTATCAACTAAACATTATCTTAGTTGATTACATTAAATGTAATCGTTAATTTTTAGTTAAAAAAAAAATAGATTGTTTTACAAGAATTACTTATATTAACGAAATCCACTGAACTTAGGACCTTATTAGTTTTGTCTAATCTGAGAAAAATTAGAACATTTGAAGGGTGTTTGGTGCACAATTTAGGGATCACTATGATGTAGAGGAAAGAATTTTTTTAGTGTGTATGTGTAGGTTCATAATGAGTAAACCGATATGAACTTCAATAAAAGAAATTGGTTTAATTTTTGAAACTTATATTTTTTTCTCGATTATATTATAGTACATTTGAACCCAGCAGACCATGTGAAGCTATTCATACTCAGAAATCAAGACAGTTGTTTTTTCAACCAGAACCAAATTTCTGGATGATTTTGGTAAGTAGTTTGTTATGTCTTTGTTTGTTTACTGTAGAGTAACTACATCTAAGACTTTAAAAGAAAATAAAAGCTCATATCAAAAATTTTTCATGACCGTTGAACTGAAGTATTTATTTACACAATACATTGTCTAAATTGAATCTCATCTCAAATGTTTGTCATAATTTCAAAATGATTAAATGAACTTTACTCTTTAAAAGCTTTAAAACAGATGTGCTTATTTGTCTGGTTATTGCACTAAACAAAATTATGAATCATAAAGAAAATTTGGTGTTGGGCTACGGGAAATCCATGTGAATTTATTAAATCTTCACGATGACCACATAAATTACAAAATTCACTTTATTTTCTTTACTACTCCATAACTTTGTACAGGCAATATTTCGAACTCCTTATCGGACGTTCTTCCTCAAGCCTTTTCATGGGAAAAGAAAACTTTCTCCTTCCCAATACAAACATAAAATAAAATAAATTAACATTCAAGAATTCTAACACAACAATAAAAAGCGCGCAATGCTCCATGATGCATCCAAATTGTTCAAAATATTTAAAAACTTTTATATCTTTGAAGAAATCTAAACCAATGTCCATTTTTGAAATTGAAAATAAAATTGTTTCCTTCTTGATTAAACTTTGAAGAAAAAACTGTCCATATCTTTTTAATTTCCCAATTTTTCAAAATATTTAAAAACTTTTATATCTTTGAAGAAATCAAAACCAATGCCCGTTTTCGAAATTGAAAATAAAATTGTTTCCTTCTTGATTAAACTTTGAAGAAAAACTTTCCATATCTTCTTTAATAATTAAAGTTTCTCAAATCTTCTTTAATTAATTTAATTTTGAAGAAATCATTTAATTCTTGAATGTTAATTTATTTTATTTTATGTTTGTATTGGGAAGGAGAAAGTTTTCTTTTCCCATGAAAAGGCTTGAGGAAGAACGTCCGATAAGGAGTTCGAAATATTGCCTGTACGAAGTTATGGAGTAGTAAAGAAAATAAAGTGAATTTATTAACATTCACTTATTTAGTGAGAAAGTGATTTTGTAGAACGAGTAAAATGTAACAGTTATGTAACAGTGATTCTTTTGATGTCAATTTCAAACCTTACCGAGCAGGAAAATATACTCTTTTTTTTTTAGCTATTTCATAGTGCCAAAGAAGATGAGTACTAATTTTTTTTTCCAGCTTAGTTTTTACAGTTCTTATACAAATGTAATTTATAATTGCTTCACCTGATGACATTTCTACAGTTTCAATTTCTGTAAGCAATGCAGTAAGACATATTCACTTTATAAACTAAACTCATCTTGAATAAAAATAAATACAGCATCCTGATATTATTAATCTTTTTTATTCTTCAACTTCTTCACAAAATCTCCTTTACACTATTTCAAAAACCTTATCGGTTTTCTTTCTCAAGTTAACAAAAAAAGAAAAAGAATACATCATTTCTTCCTCCAAGAATATTTCAGAATAAAAATAACAATCATGAAAATTGAAGATTGAAGTCAAACCATACACATGATAACAATCATAGAACGTAATATGTTCCATGTAACATATGATACACAATTCATTATTAAAAAATAATACAAATAAAATATTATTGGAATAAACATAACAATTTTAAATAAATAATCTCAGGAAAAAACTTAAAAACAATTGTCCATATTTTTGTAGATGGGATATTTAAATTTAACTACTTAAATTCTTCCAGATTTATAAACTAACGTTTTTGGTATAAAGTACCAATTTCACATCTTTGAAAATAAAGTTCCAATGTCTCATCTTTGAAGAAATTTGAATCCAACTCCTTCACTAACGAATGTCCAAATTCTGTATGTTTAAGTTTAAATAATAATATATTATTTGTATTACTAATAATAGTGGATTTTGAAAATGAGTTGTGTATCCTATGTCACACGGAACGTATTACGTTCTATGATTGTTATGATCTGCATGGTTTGACTTCAATCTTCAATTTTCATGATTGTTATTTTTATTCTGAAATATTCTTGGAAGAATAAATGATATATTTCTTTTTCTTTTTGGTTAACTTGAGAAAGAAAATTGATAAGGTTTTCGAAATATTGTAAAGGTGATTTTTTGAAGAAGTTGAAGAATAAAGAAGATTAATAATATCATGATACTGTATTCATATTCACTTTAGTTCAGTAAGTCAACCCAACTCAACTCTGCTCATCTTGAATTCTTCTTAATATAATGTTTTGTTTTCATGAAACAAAAAGAAAGCCGTCAGTATTCAAATTTACGCAAGATGTCAAAAGATTAAGTACTAATTGCACCAAATCATCTATTTACAAGCTGAATAGTCTCCATATAACTAAATTATATTCTGTGGGTTTTTCTTTATTTTGCTTTGTAATCATGTATTAATTTAATTTCATTTCTATTTTCAGACTGTTGGTATTCCATTTGTTCAAAAAGTGAAAGATGGACAGACTTATGTGGAATACCATGCAGATGATGTTCAAGATAATATTTTCCAAGCAGTTCTTAAACAGTCTTATCAAATGTTTAAGGTAACTCATAATAAACGAGTAATTTATTTCTTTGGAGAAAAAAAAATGACTTCAAACTCATGATTTTGATGCTTTTACAGGCTATTTTATGAGTAATGATTTAATCATTATAAACTAATAAAATAAAAAAATAAAACAATTAAATTGTTATTATTTTATTTATCAGAAATAAATTAAAGTGGATAGTTGCTTTTGAAGATTGCGATGAAGAGTCATTTTCAAATGGGAATATACAGAACTCAAAAAAGATATTAATACTGGGAAGGTTTTTAATCACTCAGTTAAGAAAGAATGATACAAAATAGATGAAGATTACTAAATTTGCTGTTATTTTTTGGATGAAAACTCTTGTATTTTGAAAAAAATTAATTAAAATCTGAAATTATTTAATTATTTCTTTCAGTTATTCATGGGTCCTTTCATGACAATTTTAAAACACTCGGATGTGCAGTTGCTGCAACAACGATTAGATCATTTTTTCTCAAGGGTAAAGTTAACATCTAATTATGTTATATATTTAAATATAATAAATTAAAAGTACAACTTTTAATGCTCAAATATCATCAAAACTAATGTTTTACTCTATTAATTTGAATAATTTATGCACTTATTTTGGCAGTTTTCAGTAAATATCTTAAATGTAAAAATTATATTTTTGATATAATGATTGATAGAAAAAATAATTTAACATAAAAATTTTAAATGCTACTTAGTCTTAACAAGCTTTACAAGGAGAAATAAAGTAAAGTTTAAAGCATAAAGTATAAAATTTCAGTGTTGATTCATAAACATATATTAAGTGATGAGGAGATGGGAAATTGATGAAAAATTGAACTTTTTTTTAGATGTAAACTAATATTTTAATGATCTTTTAAGTTGTGAAACAGTATCCCTAAGACCTGTGTCTTTGGGAAAAAGGATATGAAAAATATGTGAAGAATTAAAACAAAACTGAAAAAAAGTTTTTAATAAAAAAGTATGATTCAGAAATTGCATATTGATGTAAATTATTTGAGTGAATCCAATAATTGAGTCTGGTTATTTAATCTACTACAGATAGAATATTGATTAAATTACTGAGTTCAGAAGTACAGTCCATTGAATAGGGTGTTTCTTTATATTTCTTTAAGATTCCATCCAAACCATCAATCAAAATCAAAAATTAAGTATCTGAATATGATTGGAGACTGTGTAAAGAGATTCTAGTAACACCATGATGATGGTGTGCTAAGAATGGGGAACTAGTTTTGCCATGCCTTTGTTTTTCAGACTGTATCAAGAAAGCCCTGTTAAAAAAGAAAAAAAAAGTAAATCCATAATAAATCCGTGAAACATCGATGCATCAAACCCTTAATAAATACTAGTTTTTACTAATAAAAATGACTTTTTTTTGTCTTATTTTAATGGATTGTCACTTTTTTATTTCATTTAAACATTGAAATTAAATGTACTTAAATCAGCCCTCTATTCTTCTAATAAGAAAATAGAAAATGAAGATGTTATGTGATAGAACCTTGAGCTAATGTGTGGTAAGCCTCCCACAATCTCCACTGAAAATTTAGAGCACAGTAATTTAAAATTGATAGGTAAAGTTAAATGGGATTATTTTAATTTCATTGGTTCTGCCATTACATTTCTTACCAAGGTTCTTACATTGCTATGTAATATGCAGTGATGTGATATAATTTTGTAAACATTCAGTTATTATCTTTGAAATGTATAAACAACTCAGGGCTATTACAGCGACTAAAAGTTTCCTGGTTATATATTGGTGATATATTTCCTTGTTATACCTTAATTTTAATTAGTTGTACTGTGTTCATTCATATTTAGTGATGGGTTTAACATTCATCATAAACTTAAATGCCTTCTCTCTTAATATATAATTGTCATTTGTTTCTCAGCTGTATAACATTAAGTTTATTCTTAATTAACTCACTAAATTACAATAAATTATCTATTATCTAGTGAACACAGCAGTCATAGGTAATAATAGCATGTTTAAGATTTATTGTAAATCTCTAGCAGATTTAACGTGAGATTTTTTTCTTTCAGTATCTGCTTACCATTAAACTGAACAGTGTTGATCTCCTTGATGTTTTTCAAGGAATCCAATTTCTACCTTTGGATAAAAATAGCTTTCTCAAGATCCAGTTTTTCATCAATCAACTAGAAGCCATTTTTTCTCAAATAAAATATGTGGCATTTCTATATAATGATCAACTTGTTTGGTAAATATTATTTCATTGTTAAAAGCTCCAATATTCAAATTTTTAGTAAATTAATTTAATTTGCACTATTTTATTTTATTTTATATTTCATGTGTATTTTTATAAAATAATCTTTATAATTTTATCTCAAGAGAGAAGTATTTCTTTTAAGGAAAACTAATCTTTAAGATATATGTAAAATAATTAAAGAAAAGTATATATTTGCAAAAGCCCTTGTTTGACTTTGCAGCCAAGAGAAGTATGTCTTTTAAGGAAAACTAATTTTTAAGATATACATAAAATAATTAAGTTAAAATAATTAAAGAAAAGTACTTTTTTGCAAAATCCCTTGTTTGCCTTTGCAGCATGAGTCTATTGCTTCCGTTAGTTGTTAATTTACTTCAATTTTTAACCTGCAAAAAGTTGAAGTTGATAGAAAACAAAATTAACTCACCTGAGTTCCAAAAAAAGTCATGATGTCTGGGATTAGGCACCTTGAACATTCTGTGGATCAATTCTAAGAAAAATAATTACTTTATTATACTTTCAGCTAATAAAAATCTTAATATTTTTCATCAAATGTTTATGTGAAGGCTTAAATGTAAAGCAAAAAATTCAAAGTGTAGTGACTTCATATTTGATGATTTGCAGTTGATAATTTTTAATTTAATGTTTTGGAATTTTCATTATTAAAAGTTGTTAGTTGATAAATATTTTCTATCATAATCTGTTTATTTTAATAAGTTAAGAATCATATCACAGTCTTCACAGCTCCTTCACTTTCATAAGATGAAGAAAACATTCATCTTTATTTAGATTATCTGGATCTACTTCACTGCCAATTCAAAAATTAGAGGCGCTGTAAAATGTTACCTAGAATTAATGCTTTTAAGAATGCAGTTATAATAAATAGATTTAAAAGGTGAAGTTAAAATCTCATTTCAATCCTCATTTCAGACTCATCGTCATTATAAACTTACTGATGAATTAAACTCCTTCTGTGATATTCTGATGCTTTGTTGTTCACACATTTCATTGCTTCTTCCATCCATTTCCTCTACCCAATTCCAATATCAAAGTAAAATTTCTAATGGTCATTTAGAAGAGTTTAATGTGAAAACTTTTGAAATAACCTTTAGCTTCCGAATTCCTTTAGCTTTATCAAACATGGATTTTGTTTCATGTTTTGTTTCCTTTCCTCAGCCCTGCATCATATATTTATTGGCACTTAATGATGAGAATTCTCTACAGAAACAGCATTTCCATCAATTAAAAATTCTTATAATAATGCATTCTTTCAATTTATGAAGGGTTGATTCACGTTTATTCTGTCGATTTCGAGGGTGCACGCTATCTCGTACGTGCACGTGACACAGCATTGTTGCATTCGAATCAGAGGTCATAAGCCTATAGTTAATTATCTGGTAGCTGGAATTGTGTTGCATGCTAAATATGCCACCAAAAATCCCAAATTGGTGGTGTGGGGGGGGGGTACATAGTTGCCCTTTCCGATGCTAAATATGCCACTTCAAAAATTGTAGACATGAGCAAACGCCGAAATTTTCATGTTTGCAAGTCCACCGTCAACCAGGTAATAGCAGAAAGTCATATGAAGCCCATTAGCCAAGAACGAGGTAAAGCCACAGGCCTGAATGGCAGTTGCCAGGCTGTAGGAGTTTCTCAAACTGCGTTTGTCCTACGTAGCCAGAGGGACTCTGATTACATGAGATCCAATATACTGAGTTGGAAGTATTATTTTACACTACATTGAAAAACAAATGTTCTCTATTCACCGCTCACACATTAAGTTATATGGAAGATATGTTGATGATATCATCATCCTTACGACACAAAAACATATCACACAGATACAAGATCATCTAAACTCCATAAATCCAATCCTACAATTTGAACTTGAAACTCCTTCCAACAAACACATAAACTATCTAGATGTTTCAATTGCATATAATAACTCCATAAACACCACTGTTTGAGCAGAAAATCAACCTGCTCAAACAGATACATACATTTACAACTCCCACACACCCTACACATACAAAATCAACAAAGTAGACTTTCTCACTCACAACATGCTCCACTAAACTTGCCTTACACACTGAGCTCCACACCATTTATGGCATACTCAACCTTTATAACTACCTCTTTCACTTCAATATCCTAAAACACAATCCCCAAACCCCTATCAAATATATCCCTTTTCCCTACTATCCACCCCTTGAAAGTTTTGTAAAAAAATTCCTTGACCCATACCAATATGCCCCTGCCTTCAGATCACCCAACATAAACATCAAACACACGCACCAAGAAACAAAATAATACTTCCAACTCAGTATATTGGATCCCATGAAATCAGAGCCCCTCTGGCTACGTAGGACAAACATCCAAACCCTTATTCACATGCATCAAAGAACACAAACAAGCCTTCACAAACATGGACCCCACACATTCTTATACAGTAACACACTATAATGAGACCGAACACCCCCTCCCCTTCCCAACTTCTGTGCTACCAAACCCCTCTTTCACCACAATAAACTATCCCACTGATTCCTAGCTGAATCTTTCTACATTATCCAGCTTAAGGTATACACCCCTTCTCCGGCTGGCAAAACGCCCATCACTATTGCTAAACCTCCCTAATCCCTTCACTTCCCTCACTCCCACTATGTATTCCCACCTCGTGTCGTTGTAAGTGTTTTTTGATGTCCTATATGTTTGTGCCATCCCTGATGATGGAATACACCCAGTATTCCGAAACTGTTGGTTAATTACCATCTTTTTTATCCTGTTTATTCTTTTTTTACAAGTGCATTTTATTTTCAATTTCTCTTTATTTGATTGCTCATTATCGGAGATTGCATCTCTCCTGGTGTTAGGAACATCAAAACTGAACCTCTGAAGAGTGGAGCCAAGTCGTGTGATAAGATGAATCCTGTTATCAATTGTACCAGTCTGACAGAAGGGTGCAGGTGTAGCATTGACAGCCTCAGGCCTTGGTCCCTTCCTGCTATCAGTTCTGTGATGGTTTAGAGAGTTTTCTAATGGACACATTAGTCCCCTTACTGTGTCTGGAGGTGACTGGAGGGGTCTTTAAACACTCCAAGCTACCAGAATTTGTATCCTTTCATGGCTTTTGTGCATCCTGCAGCCAATGCTGTGTTTTAACAGGATAATATTTTGCTCCATCAGGCCACTATCACCCAGGATTGGTTCTAGGAAAACTCATCTGAATTGGGATCATCCATTGGCCTGCAATGTCCCCGATTTAAACCCTGTCGAACATCAAGGACGAAATAGAATCTGTTACCTGTTGTTTGAATTTAATTTTTAAAGAATAATTACTTTATCTTATTTTATTCATGAGTATGACATGGTTCTGGAATAAAAACTGGATTAGTTCTATTATTATTATTTCGAAAAAGTTTCAAACCATGGGTTTCCCCAGCTAAGGTCAAGGACCAAAGCACATATTGCCAAGTGTAAAAAAAGAAAAAGTTATTATTATTATTATTATTATTATAAATTTCAATTTTACCACCATTATTTTGTTTAAAAATATTTATTTATATTTTGTTAAAATTGCATTTTTTACTTATAGAAAAATCATCCTTTTTTTTTCTTTCAATTTTTTTCACAGGAGTGGATTAGAACAGGAGGATATGCAAATAATGTATAAATATTTGATTACAAGTTTGTTTCCAGCGTTTATAGAATCAGAATTACAAACTGGAACAGCATCTCCTTCACGGAATTCTCAATTATCTTTTCAAGTTTCGCATAATGGAAGGTCAGTTTATATTTATTTCCATTTTATTTTATTTCATTCCACGCACGTTAAGCCTATTTAATATTTACTTTTGAAAACTAAGTTTTTAAGTAATGGTTTGATTTTTATTTCAAGTTGATATTCAATGAACAGATAAGAGCATTTTTATCTTTATATAGATCTGCTTGAAGTGTTACTTCTTATCAGCTATCCCAGAAAAATTGTGAACTCTCTCCCAGAAGTCAAGATAACAGAGTTAAACCACATTATGACTTCTGGAGGTTTCACTCTTTTAGTATCATGTGGTGATTTAATCATTCTATTGAGCTATCCTAATTGGTGATATTCTGAAAACAAGTTTTCTTAAGATACTAAAAAGATTGGAAACAATTTTTTTTTAAATTGTAAATATAAAGAATCAGTTCCTTAAAGTTTATTAATAAGATTTTAATGTATTTTTAACAGTACATGATAAAAATAGTAATGTTAAAGAAGCTTATATGCTTTTGGCTGGTATATATCTATATCTATTGAAGTTAAATTAAATTAATTTAGCTCTAATTTATTGATTAAATTTTATATAATTTTTTTAACTGATTTATTTGAAAAATAGATTAAATTAGAATACGCTTTATTGGATGATTTGGTGAGAATTACCTAGTGTAAAATTCACTGTTATAGTAATTTCTTGATATTTTATGTCTCCTCTATTCAATTTTTAGCAAATTTTTACATTCCAAGTATTTAAATCTTAAGTTTCAATATTACAAATTATTCAACTTCTGTATTATTTCATGTAAACATATATAAACAAATGTCAATATATCTTATTGTCATTTCTTCTGAGTAGTGTAGCCTAGCAAAAAAAAAAAAACCTTTAATGAAACATCTACCTTCAACAAAAGAATTTGATAGCTTTAATAGACAAGTGTCGAAGCATTGTTTATTTTATTGCTTATTTGATCGTCTATCCATCTGTTCCCCCTCCCCCTTTTTTTCCTTCCAAATTTAAAAGAAAAAAGTCATCCTGAAAGATAATCTCAGGAACATTGTCCATCCTTTCCTGTTTCTAGTAGGACTCAAACAAACATGGCTAAAACTTATCAACTACACTCCATTTAGAATACTGAGACTGTTGGTAGATGAGTAACTATGTTTAGAATTAAAGTTTCCTTCCATGAAATAAAGAAATAACAAAGTTTATATTTCATTTGTCATTATTGGACGTTTGCAGCTTTATTAGGCACTTAACAGTAGTTTATTTAAGAAAGCTCACAAAGTGGTTTAATGTGTACATACTTTTCTAGTAATTTGTTTTTTTTTTCTTTTTTATACATCCTGCAGGATTACATTCTATTTGTAGAATTATTTGTTTGTAATTGAATTTTATTAAAATTTACATTTCCTTTCCTTCATTTCTGAATTTCATGTAAGGTTTTAATAGTTATTATTGTTTATGTTTTATTTTATACTATTGATTTGAATTTTTTTTTTAACTTTTTAACTTGCTTTTTTCGTGATTATGAAAGTTAGTATTAAATAATAATATATATTTATTTTTATTTGATTCCTAGGTTTATTACTGGTCCACCCAATTTAAATGATCCAACTAACCCAGGAAAAGTACCCAGGCTCTTTTTAAATACTGATCTAAGTTGTGAAGAATGCCATCTCCTTGTTTTCAGAGCTTTAAATGCTAGTGTTTGCTTAATGATTGATGGTAACATGCTTTAATATAAATTTATATAAATAATTGGATTTTTTAACCTTCCCAAATTAAAAAATATGAATATAATTATTGATAAGACCTAGTTTTAAAGGAAAAATTATAAAAAGAATGAAAAGAATTAATTTTCTTAGGTGATTTCTGAGTGATTATTCTATGATATCATACAGTAGCTAACCATGTGAAACCTTTTCTGTTTTTTAATGAAATTAATATCAGAACAATACAGTTAAGCAGAGATAAAAATTGAAGAAAAACTTATGCCTTTTCTTCTTACAGCTGAATTATAATAACATTATGTACTTTTCTTTCCTTGAGTTTTTTTTCCAAAATGTTTAAATATATTGCATTTCTATAGATGTAGGAAAAAGATTCTTTCAAGAGTGATCTGAAATGATAAGTTTCTGAACAATTCACACACTGATGAAGTAATAATATAAAAAAATCTATCCTTTAGCATTGGACCCATCTGTCAAAGTTCAGTGTTTCTGACTGTCTTTGATACCATAATCACATTTTTTTTCTTTTTCTGCATGGACATCATTCACAACTCTATGCATCCCTGTGTAATTCTTCTATCAAACTCCAGTGTTCACTGTATCCTCTGACAATGTGGCAATTGTTTGTATTAATTGTTTGAACATAGTCCACATCTGTAGTGTCCCAGCCTCCAACTTATGTTTTGTTTTTATTTAACACTATGATATTTCTTGTTGTTTATGTGCTGATTTCAGAATTTTTTGAGATCAGCTTTTATGGGCTTTCTTAACCCTTTTCTAATTCCCAGCCTGGGCATTCATCTGAAATGCTTCCACTTTTTTTGTTATTCCAGATAGACTTTCTCTCTTCCTTCAAGTGCTTATTTCTATGTAAGTCTTTCTATTTGTCAGACACTTTCTCCTATTTGTTACAGTCACTGGCCAACAGTGACTGGTCCCTACACCTCTTCTTTAAAGTGTTATTTTGGTTTCATTTATCAACAAATTGTAATTCCTTATTATTCCTCAAAACTGAGACTTGTGGGTGAGAGTAATGAGAATTCTACAGCAGCACTGTGATTGTACAAATGAGAACTATATTGAGCAATTACCTTGGGTTTCTTCAAATTACTTTAAAAAGAAAAGCATTAAAAAAAGCTGCTTTTTTTTTTTCTTATTTTATAGAAGATTCCCCATCATAGATATTTTTTTTTTTTTTTAATGTTCCTCAGTCCTATTAGGCGTGCTTATACAAATGCACATCTGTAATATAGTTTAATTTAAATATATTACAAAAAAAAATAATTTAAATTAGATTAATAATTGTAATAAATTGCTTAATTGAATAAAATAATAGTAAGAAAAGGCTAATTAAAAGTACAAAGAAAGAAATTTAATCTTTATATTAATATTATCTTATAATAATTCAATAATTATTATAGTAATTACTTTAACATATTATTGAACTTAGTTGTAAATAAAATCAAAAAAAAAAAGAAAACAATAATATAATATTTTATTTCACTTAAAATATAATAACTTTTCCCTTTCATTGTAATATCATTTACTATGATATATTACTCATGTAAAGGTTTTTACAGTTATTAATTCCTCATTATTTTACTTGTAGGGTGACACTGATAGAAATTAACCAATGTACTGATTTATATCCCATTATATGAATATAGAAAATTAATGACTGCAGAATTAGCCATTGTAAAAATTTATCTGTTTCTTGTTGATTTTCCCAAGATCTTTTCTGAATTGATTTTTTTCCCTCTTAACAGCTTCCTTTCAATTAAACTTTGACTTCTATAAGAAACTAGATAGTTTCTTGGGTCAAAATCTTTCAACCTTGGCATCAGAAATAGGAGAACAGTATAACAAAAGAAGTAGTAGGTAGGTAACTGATTTTTAACAAAGAAAAAAAAAACTGAACCATCTGAAAAGAAATGTAAAATTACTGTATTTTAATTGTGGTGATAGAATGAAAGAGGATGTTGTTATTTAACTTATAGCTGATACGGGATAATTCAAAAAGTAAAGGCAATTTTATTTTTACTCACGTAACATATAAGGTTGTGCAAATTTAATAATTTACTTTTCAATATAGTCTTCCAATACCCTCAACATACTTTTTATAGCGATCCAGAAGCTTCAGGATTCCCTCAGAGAAAAAGTTTGATAGCTGGTCATTGATCCGATTGTGCACTGCCTCCTTGACCTCCTCTTCATTATCGAATCTTCTGCCACAACTTCAAGAAATTGATTCAAGTAATAAACAATGGAATGACCAGAATAAAAAATATGACCATGGAATAAAAATTTCAAGACCGAATGATCATCAGACAAGATCATAGCCTCTGTTCCTTAAACAAAAAGGGTATGATTTTTGTGGACTTTTTGAGCAGGATACTACAATAACCTCTCATTGCTACATTCAAACTAATGAAGCTGAAAGGTCATATTCTTCGAATTTATCCATTCACAAACCATGCTAACGTGCTTCTTCTGCAAATAAACATGCCTTACAACAGTGCACTCAACAGTTTAAAAAATCATAAAATTTATTTGCACAATCTTGCATTACATAGTGTGCAGTTCTGATCTTGTACCATCAGATTTGCCTCTCTCTGACCTACTTAAAAGAAAGTCTCCTCAGAAGATGATAAAGCACTGTGAGCTAAAGAAGAAGGATTGCAACTTTTACGATGCTGGCAAATTTTGCTTATTCAAAGATGGGAAAAACTGTATAAAAGAATGGTGACTTCATTGAAAAGGGAGTGTGCCTTCGTAATTTCCACTTATTTTCCAAATAACAAGTTTGGAAAACAAAATAGATAGCATTACTTTCTAACTGCCCCCTGCATTTCACTGCCTTCCTTAAACACATTTTTATGCTGTATTATCTACCATAAACTTTTATAACATTCAAATGGTGAAATGTGATGATTCAATTTCAAATTAATGTCTCCTGTATCTTTAATTCACATTAACAGTTCCATTCCTCAATAAAAAAATAAATTCAGCTACCACAGATATTCCTCAAGAACTAATTCCAGCATTCGTGGGACATATTAATGAAAACTAGTTGGCTTATCATATATCATTATAAGGACTGCTAGTGTTAATGAAAGAAATTATAAAAAAAACTCACTCACATTAAGATTGATTGGAATGGTTTCATTACTATTTTGAGTAATCTCCCACAATGCATTGTTTACTAGAACTTCCCATTACGATTCAAATATGAAGTGTAGGTTACTTGATGGTTGAGTAGATTTTAGATAATTAATAGAAATTTCTTTTATGTTCAAAAATATTATTTTTTTAAGTATCAGAATACTCTTAGATTTCAATTTATTTACAGTAGATTAATTCTGGAGAGACAGAGGGAGGGGAAGGCATTATCATTTGAAACCAAAGATTATTTAACTAAATTCTTGGGACACATTTCTTGATGGTTATTGTGTACATCACTTGTTAAACACCAGATTGTTAATAATCGATTAATTTTTATAAACCAATTTTTATTTCTTTTATTAGCACATTCGCTGATCCACAGTTTAAATATATTTATTTCAACCACATGAACCTTGCTCAGAAATCAACTATTCATCAAGATAGTAAACGGACTGGCAATGTTAATATAACACCTGAAATTATGAAATTGATGGCTGATATCAATGCTGATCTGTGCAGGTACTTTTTTTTTTAAATATTTGATCTTGGCTTTTTATTTAAATTTTAATACAGTTGTCCCTTATTTAATAAATAATTATTCAATCATTATTTATTTTAGAAATACAAATTGTGGAGAGACAATCGTAAAAACACTGTCAGATTGTTGGGTTGTTGGAAAGTTTTCTGATGAAAGAGAATTCTATGTTGTACTTAATCAGAAAAATGCAAATCTGATTGAAATTAATGGTAAGTAAAATATAAAATTTGCATAGTCATTGAATTATTTTAAAATAAATTTAAACTTTTGAAAAATGTAGTTCTTAGTGTTATTGTCTTGTTCTTATAACTTATGACATTCTATTTATATAATATAACATTACACCATTTTAAATCTTCTTCCTTCGATATTCTGGCGATATTTTGTGAAACTATATCGTTACAATAATTGAATATGTCAATAATGACTCAATAAAGTTTTTATAGTGTATTAAGTCACTTTTTTGGAACGGAGACTCAATAATAATTGAATATGTCAATAATAACTCAATAATGTGATTATAATGTTATAATGTGTTAGTATTAAGTTACTCAATAGTGTTATAGTGTATTAGTATTGAGTTACTTTATTGAAAAGGAAACTCAATAATGTTGGGATAGACTTGAAGTTATTTTTGAAGAAAAAGGCTTGAAAAAGCGATCGATATAGTTTCGTGAAATATCGCCAGAATATTACCAGAATATTGAAGGAAGAAGATTTAAAATGGTGTAATGTTATTGTCTTGTTATTTATCACGACTTTTGCAGAAATAGATGATTCTAAGAAAGATTTTTATATTCTGAAAAATTATGAATAAAAGATAAATCATGATTACAGTTAATTTGATTTTAATAAAAAGTCATTTTCTTTGTGAAAAGGAGCAATTGAAATTAACAGATTTCTCTACCTCCTGTGATGTTATTTGTAATTAAACTCAGTCAAAAAATACTTGATCTCCAGAGGCCAAAATGCTTTTAGAAAATGGCTGGAAAAAAGGCATTGCATAGTTTTACAAAATATACTTTATTTATATACATAAACGACTACTGATTTAGTCAGTTGAGAGATGAAAACAAGTGTGGAGCTTCTTAATTTTTGAATTTATTTGTGAATAGATTTATTGTTGGTGGTGGTAGAGGCAGCAGAAAGAAATTTGCAAAAGATGAGTAATTTAATTGCCTTTAATGTCATAAATTAACTCACTGCTCAAAAGAAAAATTGAAAAATAACAGTGTCATTAAAAAAATAAGTTGGGGATTATTGTACTTACTTATCTCTTTGAAATAGTAGTGTTTTTTACATTTTCTTGGGCCAGCATTGGATATTCTACAACCAGCTTTGACTTTTTAGTTACTAGGTGCTTTCAGTATCACAATTCTTAGAAGGAGAGGTCATGGCTTGTATATCACGAAAGTCTTTTGTGAGATTAGCAGGTTTGTGAAAATCAATGCCCTTTTGTGAGATGAAAGTACTCATGGAGTACTTCAAAAATATATATGGGTTGAGGGGCCAACTCTCAAGTGTTTTCGAGATATTTGACATTGTTTTCATTGATTTTTGAATATTAGATTATTAACTTCCTGTTCGTTTCCTAAGCAAGTGTTGTTGTGGTGCAGTGGGTTAAGGTGTTAGTCTGAAGATGTAAGGATCGTGCGTTCAATTCTCGTGGGGAACAAGAGTATTTTTTTTTCATTTTTTTCCCCTTTTGCTTTTTTTTCTTTCTTTAATGTAATATAGTTTTTTTCTTCCTGATTATGTTAGGAATATTAATTAATTAATAAGACACAAAAATATGCAACTTAACTTTTTTTTTTTTTTTTTTTTTACTTTTTTATCTTGTTCTTTCCTATACTAATGCACTTTTCTCCTGACATTTTGTTACTATCATTAATACTTGATAAAATACTTGATAATACTTGATACTTAGAGACAAAAATGTATTAGTGTAGGAAAAAAGAAGACAAGATTAAAAAAATTTTTTAGTTATATTATTTAAATTTTTATAAATATGTCTTATTTTATATTTAATAAATTAAAATATTTTAATAAAAAATAAGATAAGGAGAATATTATTTATTTATTTCTAATTATATATTACTTTTCCACCTAATATTTCTAACATAATCAGGGAAAAAAACCTACATTACATTAAAGAAAAAAAGAAAGCAAATGGGGAAAAATATTGAAAAAAAAAGAAAATAATCATTAAAAAATAAACAAAACACTTGTCCCCCATGAGAATCGAACGCACGATCCTTACATCTCCAGACCAATGCCTTAACCTACTGCACCACAGCAACACTTGCTTAGGAAACGAACAGGAAGTTAATAATCTAATACTCGAAAATCGATGAAAACAATGTCCTGCTAATCTAACAAATGAGAAAAAAAGATTTTAATCTCACAGGAGGTAGAGAAACCTGCTAATTTCAATTGCTCCTTTTCACAGGAGGTAGATGAAAACAATGTCAAATATCTCGAAAAAGCTTGAGAGTTGGTCCCTCAATCCATACATATTTTGGAAAGTATAGAGTATACAAATTTCATGGAAAGTACTCCATGAATACTTTCATCTCACAAAAGGGTATTGTTTTTTGCGATGTACAGGCCACGACCTCTCTTTGTTAATGAAATATAAATGGTTCCTTAAGTTTTATAACCATTTTTATTCTAAATATCATTTTAAATTCATGGATCTTTGACCTAAGTGTCCTTTGTTTATTAAAGTGAAATTCAATCCATGATCTCACATTTAGTTCATGAAAAATTTTCTTTCGACCCTGAAAGTCAATTGAAACATCTTTGGCTGTCTTTACTAATGTAGATAATAGAAGTAATAAGAATGCAATAGAAAATTATTTTAAAATTTATTACGTGCAAGATTGCATTGTTGAAGTTTCATCATACAAGTAATAGTATTCATAATCTGTAAGAGTGGCTTGTATTGTAGAAAATCATTGCATGGTTTGTCTTAAAATTTGAAGGAACAATGCAATAATTGCAATTATGATTCTGGATAGCATCAGCAGCCCATAGATGTTTTCATGGTAGTTGATCCTTCTACTTCAAAATGGAAGATTTTCAAAAACGATGTTATAGGCTAGAGTTATGATTAGTAACAACAAAGGTAACTTACCAGAATTTTCTTCTCTCATTAGTATTGTGATCATTAAGCCTGACTTCAGCAGATTTTTGTATGGAAAGTTATTTAAAATGCTGTTCTTGCAGAGAAGATCCTACCAACCATAAGTCCCTAAAGAATTAAAAAGAAATGCCATCATGAATGTGGCTTTAGTCCTAAATCTACTGTGAGGCCATGTTAAAAGCTGACATTGGATGTAATATTTTCTTTACTTTTATAAGCCCTTAAAATAAAAATGTATTTGTGTTTTTTTCTGGGTGATACCTTATGGACACATGGTGACTGTTTATCATCTAATTACTTGTTAAATATTATGAAAATGTTTTATCAGTCTTGATAAAATTGCAGCCACCATACATTAAACTGGCGTAAGTATAAAAGTGCTTTTCTCTGCTTTACATTTATATGTACAGTGGAGAGCCAATCACAGATTCTGTTATATCTGTATTTGAAAAAATAAAAATAAAAAAGGTGTAGATAGGAGGGGTTATCTGTTTTGGATCAAACTATTCACTTTGAAGATTAATTATTATTGTTATGACTAAAATTGTGATGCAGATTTTTATTTGTGTATTAATGGAGTCTCTTTTTTTTGTTTCTCCCTTTCCAGAGGAAGTGAAAAAACTTTGTGCCACACATTTCAATAACATATTTATTCTTGACTAGTATAACAGTATTTGGAAAGTGAAATGTTAGCATTTTGAATGAAGTAACTCCTCAGGTAAACAATTTTTAAGGGTTTTATTAAAAATAAAACTTTTTTTTTCATTAATTTGTTGAAGAACTGTGTTTTATAATATAAGCCTAGCAGTTTTTTTTAAATACATGATTGGGAAGTATCCTAATTTGGGAAAAGATTATTAGTAATTTTATTTGATGTCAAAAAGCTGTGATTGTTTATTTATTATTAAATGTTATTTTATTTGTATGTAATGTTTTTACCAACTTGTAATAATCATTTGATTTATCCTTTAAGCCCTAATAAGATGTTTTAATTTTATTTGATTCACATTCCATGTAATTTTTGGAGCTCCTTTCTTTTTTCTTATTAAAAATTTTTAATGATGTACTGTTAATAGAGATTGTCATTGTATTTGATGTTGTTTGTAAATATCTTAAGTATATTTATTGTTTTACTGGCCAATAATTAAATTTATAATAAATAATTTATTATTTTCATATTTGGCATTGAGGATTCATAATTTCATAGTCTAATTTGTTAAGTAATCGAATTCTTAAAAAAAATTAATTTAAGAAATTTTTAGACTGCTTTCTAATAAAGGATTTTTAATTATAAATATATTAGTGAAAACAGCAGAATTTTTAAATAAAGAATAACAATGGAACTACAGAAACTTGGTCTAATTTGAGTTGGTATATTTTATCTAGTATATTTCAGTTGTAAAATGTGATTATTTTGAGAATAAATATAGTTTTAATTAAATAAATTCTAATTAGCATAAAGCAACAATTATTAATAAATCCCAAGAATAACCATAATAGAATAAATTCACTGAATTTTTTTTTTTTTTTTTTTTTTTTGATAATGTAAAAGATATTTTTATAATTATCCTGTCTGACATAAAATAAGTGTCAGTATCCACCAATGCATTAAATCATATCTTTCTTCTCATATTTCATGGTCTTTGTGTTTCAGTCGTTCCATCACAAAAGCCCAAATACCAGGTTAGAAACTCTTGACAACAAGAAAATCACATATCCAAAGATTATCAAAGTACAGTAGGACATCGATTAACCGAAGTGGTCGGGACCGGACCTCTGTTGGTAAATCGAAAATTCCAGATCAAAGAGAGCACTTAAAATGACCGTCAGGAGACAGCAAAAATTTTAACAAGGGATTTTAAACACGTACACATGAACAAAATAACTAAATGTGATGTTTTTAATTATATTACTATAATTATAAACAATAAATTGTTCAATAGATGTCACACATGTCAGAAAATGCAATGTAAATGTTTTTAAGACATAAGATACATACTTTACATTGGCTTAAACGGAAGTTTGCTCTGCCGTAAGCATGACTGACGTCGTTTAGCCGCTCTGTCCCGAAGTTGTCTCAGTAGCATAAGTTCTGTAGAATCAGAGTCAGTCTGTTGCTCCAACCACATCAGTCTTTAGCAAAACATTCAAAAGCATCGGAGTTGCTTATTTTAGAAGTTTCACCTGCTTCAATTCTGCTCACAATTTGGAACTTCTGTTCCTTTGTTAATAAAACACTTTTTCGTTTAGTGAGCTCTACGGCATAAATGAATGTTCTACATTTCGGTAAAGCCAACACTTCTGAGTCAGACAGAAAGTAGCCAATAGAAAGGCAGATGGTCTTGGAGACGAATGGAATTTCTCTCAAACAATAGAATGGAATTTATGACAGGATGGGGGGGGGGGAGAAATTGTTTATTTACCAAAAGAAAAACAAACTTAAGGAAACCGACGTCAGTTAAACGAGGTTCCGGTTAAAATAGTTTCAGATAATCGAGGTTCTACTGTAATTAAAATGCTCAGTGTGTGTTCAAGCTCTCTGTTCATAATGCAGTTGCTTATATCCTGAATATTTCTTAATATTTAGATCCAAAGTAATAATTTCATCAGTTCAATATATTTCAACTGATTTTGTTTTGTTTTTTTTTTTTTGTTTTTTTTTTTTTTTTGTTTTTTATAAAATTGAAGAACTATGATCAGATCAGATTGAGACATTAACGTACACTTTAAAAAAGTCCTGTTTGAAATAATAATAATTAATAAAATAGAAATTTTCTCAATGAAATTTAAATATATTAACCCAAAATCTACTATTATTATATTATTTTTTTTTCCTATGAAATGTTATGTTTAATATTATTATTTACTAAGCAAATTCGTGGTTTGTAATCCAACTCCCCTTCTTAGTTATCAAACATTACATTAATTTTTTTCTTATTAATTAACTGGGATTGTTGGTATAAGACATCTCCACATTTTAGTAAATGGTTTTACATCCCATCTGAAATAATGAGTTAACTTGGATAAAATACCAATGCCAAAAATTGGATCTGAAGGTGGACCAGGTTATGTTCTTTAAAAGCAACTCTACAGAGTCTCGAATTCAGAATTTTCCTATTTCTGAAGAATTATCGCCAATATTTTGATTCTGTAGCCTCGAGTTGAATTATTCTCAGAATCCTGTTGACTCTGGCAGAACAGTTGAATTTTCATTTCAAATAGAGGTATTAAGATGGCTACAGAGATATTAATCTAGAGATTTCAAACTTCATTGTGAAGGGGGCCAAAATATTGATGATAATTTTTCTAGAATAGAAAAAAATCTCTCATTCACTCTGTATAGTTTAAAGTTGATGTACATACATATTAGATTTCATTTCTTTGACTGCTAAAATTTTATAACAGTTATAGAATTTTTCATTTATATTTGCCATCATTGGTTGTCTGTAGATCCAGCAAAGCCAGTATCTTCATTCTCGCACTGATAAAATGCAGTGAACCCCTAAATTCAACTTTGTGTCAATAAGATTTCCATAAGTTTGTTAGTCTATATCAATTCACTTGTCAGTTTTTAAAAAAATAATGTTTGTTTGAATGTATAAGGTGCTAAAAATATATAAGCTAAAACTTATCTTTTTAGAGCAGCTTCTGCTTAGACAATATGGAAGACTGTTGAGAATATGAAAACTTGAAAGAATTTGAAATTACATTACCCATTAATAAAGATCATACTGACTTCTATATATAGCATGTGCAAGTATTTGAGATTCTTGACGAGATTTTTTGTCTCGTCAAGTCTAAGAATGTCTAAAAAAAATGAAGCTGATTTTTGGAGAGGATATAGGAAAGCCCTTTCCAACATTGGAATGAATATTTTGTTAATTGTAGGACACTGCAATATAATGGAAGTAATATTTTCAAAGTCAACAGTTTGCAGTGTAATTGCTGAATTGAAGAGAACAGACCTTCCAAGCAAGTTTTCAGCAGAAAAACAGTGTAGAAATGCTGAAAGGTTCATAGGCTGCTACTGGATCTGTTTACAAAATAGTTTTCATTGAATCCTACTAACTTAAAAAAGTATTGCCGCAAAGATTTGGACTATCCACATCAATCACAAATTTAATCCTTCACACTGAATTTGTATGAAGAAAGTACACAAAGCTTGTGTCCATATCTTGACTGATCATCGTAGTTCAGAGTGGAAGACAACTTTACTAACACCTTTAAATGATCGCTTTGGACAAGGTCTAGGCTAGTTTTACCATATATGGTAAACCTTATGGCAATTTTCTACAGATCAAACAATGACATATCCAAGGTTAAATTCTTCAGAAAAAGGTTCCCAAAGGGCTTTATAGTGATAATTGGCTACTCTTAAAAGGTCATCTTAAAATCCAGAAATTAACTGGAATGTCATGATCAGGGAAGAACCTATCTATCAGGAAAACAAATTCCAGTATTGTACGATACAGACACAAACTTTCTTTTCTTCACCAAGACAAGGCAACCAATGTCGTTTAAAAGTCTATCTAGCCTATTTTGAATGCATTGAAATGTTCTCATATTCGAACATCCCAATTAAATCTCTTTATATCTCACCTTCTTCTATAGTTTGTTCTTAAACCAAACAAACAACACATACTTTTAATGGCTTTTGGAAAGCATTCCAGGAGGTCTGGAACCTAATCCTCCTCACCACTCTATAGAAGAGCTTACTTACTTTTTCATTGTAGGGCCAAGGAACATCTTACAGAATTTATTACTGATGGAAGAATGGGATTTCTTAGAGTTAGGAGTGGTTAAAAGTTATCTGAATGAAACAACTCTCCATAAGTAAAGTATATAATTTAGCTTTGATATTTTTAACAGTAGTTTTTGTTTGATTTATTGATTAAAGGCATTTCAATAAATTCACAAGAATTTCATTATAATTCATTTCACAAATTTATTTAGTGATAACTTACAATAAATATAAATAATAAATAAACATTCCCTCTATTCTATAATTAATAATATGAAATATTTGATAAACATTATATATTCAAATTTGTCATAAAATATTATTTTAAATGATTCCTAATATCCAAAACTCGCTCAATTACATCTTTAAAATTTCCCCTTTTGGTCCCCAACTGTAGTTAATGGAAAAATTATGACTAGAAGGAAGCTGGTTTTTTTTTTTATGAGAAATTAAGTAAATTTAGTGAAGATATCTTTGGTACATTATAAAGCTTGTTATTTTTGCATGAAATGTCATAGCCGAGTTTTGGATAAAGGCAAGAGTACGCATAGCAATCAAGTTATTGGAAAAGGAAACACATATTTCTGCTTTTTTTTTGGTTGCTGAACACCAGAAACAAAACAAATCGACATGAAACATTGTCTTTGTATTTAGAAAAAGGAAGAAGACACATTACTGGGAAGATAGTTCAGCCCCGTGTGCTTTTTGGAATGCAATCCAACTCCATCTGTTTCCTCGTCTGTCTTGAGATGCTGTTGCTACAATGACATCATTTCTGCCTGCTTACCAGGAACAGACGCAAAGTGGGTTGATTGGAGCACACTACATGATGACACACTTCCCCTTCTCTGCCCAGGGATTATTTTTCTTATCTGGCGCATGGATCAGGGGGTCATTACGCTCATTCTCTTCAACAAACTCTCGAAGCCTGGAAAAAAAAATTAAATATATATATGTATATAAACTCTTATCTTAAAATTATCTGTCTTTAATGAAATTGGCTTTTGATAATTAAGAAGCACGGTTTTATTTATATCAATGCTATTTTTAAATATTTTCTTGTAAGAAATTGATTACAATGTAAATTTACTATTTCAATATAGATTTTTTTTACAAGAAATAAGTGTGAGCTACCTTAATCATTATATTGGTAGTTGTTTACAATGAAATTTACTGTTTATTTAGAACTGCTGGAAATAGTTCTATTTATGTAGTCTGTGTTTATACTATTAAAATATTTAATATTTAGGTTATTGTTTGAATGACTACATTTAATGACACTGTGCAGAGTTTTGAAAAAAAGAAGAGAAAATCAGGTCCTTTCGTAAGGTGGCTAATGTAGAAACGACCAAGCAAAACACAAATCAGAAAAGAATCCAGATGATTGGTTAAAAGAAAAGAGCTAAGAGTTGCTGATAAAACAGACAAACTGTAGAAAATAGTGTGGTCTGAAATGGATAAATTTATTTATTACAAAATATTTTAACGTAATTAGTGTATCAATGAAATATAATAACAATTAAAAATATTGCAACATTAACCAATTTCAGTGATTTGTTGTGTTGAATAGTTGGCATTTACCACTTGGTTTGTTTTGCCAATGAAATTATATTTAGAATTGGATTGATAAATTTATCCATTCCATAAAATCTAAATATTGTGAATAAGGCTTCTACCTTCTACAGATGCAGAAATTGACATACAGTTGATTTCATTCCAATTCAATTTGAGATTCCATTCAGTAGAAATTGTTTAATTCTTAGGTCCTTATTAAATACATTAAATACAGAATTATTTTGGGATTACAAATCTTCATTGTTCTTTTAACTTGTCTTTGTTTTTGTTCCATTCTCTCTGAGGAAAGTTATAGAAAAAAATGTTGTAATTTGGACATTATTATACCTGATTGTAACATTTAAAGCTAATTACTTCTGTTTAGCATTCAAATATAGAAACCTTTCTCAAGTTATTATTATCTTCATTAACTTCCAGTCCTTTATTACTATTAATTTTACAGATATTTCTTCTAAATAAACTTTCATGATTGTCTTCAGTAAGATCTCATTTTCTGGATATAGAATAGTTGCCCTTTTATGTAAATGAAGTAATGATAATTACATCTTATCAGTCATTTCTGATTATTTCCAATTTGCTTCTTGTTTACACTATAGGTTCTTCAATTGATCAACCATTTTTTCCAAAATAAATACATTTTTGCATGTCTCACATACAATTCCCAAAATATCAGTAAACAACAAAGTAGATTATATTACATTAAATAATATAAACTGAAAAGTGTTGGAATGTTTTTATATCGTTGCATCCATTATTGAAGCTGAAACAAAACTCACTGGATAAATAGTGACTGAAAGAGGTTTTCACAAGAACTGATGTTAGGAGTATTTATTAAAAATTGCTGTGAAACTTACCAAGGCTTAAAAGGGAGGGAAATATTAAGAAAGATGTAAATGAGAAAATGATTGACTCATTGAATCTTTTTTAAAAAAAGATAATCCTGTATGAACTCTAAATCTATCAAATCTAAATTTGTTTGATATAAGAACAATAGGAACTGACTTAATAAAGCATAACAGAATAAGTTCATCCTCATCTTATTTTTTTTTTTTATTTTTTTTTTTGTCCATGTAATAAATAGTCACAAGAAGTTGGGTACTTTTGAATGACATGTGTGTTTATTTGTAGAGAGAACATTCAATGAAAATTATTCTAATAAAACTGTTACCTATCTCAGTCATTGAACTACCAATAAGCTAATCATGATGATGGCTGTAGACAGGCCACAATTGTGAGTGACAGATCATCAAACTTATGGGCAATTATTTCTAAGAAAACTTTCCAAAAAGGTAAAGGTTACTGATTTCTTTAAAAAAAAAATAAGAATCTCAGATGCTCAAATTTAATCAGTGATCAAACAGCAATGATATAGATTTCATACTGTTAAATTGATTTATTTTACTGTTCAAAATGATTGCTTATTGAAGTATAGTATACAGTTGATGTTAAAAAAAAATATCATTTTCTGTTTAATCATTGATTTATAAATAAAAGAGCAAACAAAGGATTTGTTCTTTTATTTGCTTTTGTAAGAACTTGACCCCCCCCCCCCCCCCAATGTTCATGAAGTTACACACTTACAAGACACACCCCCAATTTGCTGGTGTCAAACCATCACCCATCACAATAGAATAGCCTATCACCTCTTCTCCGCTTCATGCACTATAATCTGGCTCAAAACCTGTAATCTAATAAAGGGTGGGCAGTATGCTAACCACTGATGTTAGTCCTTCCCTGATTGTAACCATGTATTTTGTGTTGATCTATATGTTTGAGTCGTTTCCTGAAGATGAAACATGCTTAGTGTTCTGAAACTGTTCGATAATAAAAACCTCTGCTTCTCTTATATCAATAAGTAAGTGCATTTTACATTTTTAAATTTAGGATTCATTTATTATAATTTGATAATAATGATATCAAATCAGATGGAAGCAAACATAAAAATCTATTTCTGTATCGTTTTCAGTTCTTGTGTGCATCTTTTAAAGATCACCCTCCTATTCAAATGCAAAGTAGCTGTTATACGTGGAGGGTGAAAATGTTGCTTCTAAAATGGAAATGGATTGCTTCTTTTCCTTCTCTGAGTTTTTGTTATTTATTCAATTTGTTCTTCCTGTGCTTATTTTTCTTTTCCATAGCCAAAATAGCAGCATCACCACATAATAGCAACAAAGCCCATATCTGTTGTATTGTTAAGATTGACAATATTATCAATATATTGTAAAGTATCAGTAATTCCAAACTTTTAATTTACAATCGTAATTGTTGTTTGCAGTTAATTCCATGAAATCATTTTATTATTGCTAACTTTTCTATCATTTTTTACTTATCATTTACTACATTTAGAATTATATTTTTAATGTTGTTTCTGACTTGCAGTGTTTTTTGCAGAATTTTTTAATAAACC
Organism: Thereuonema tuberculata; assembly: GCA_023159025.1. Lineage (NCBI taxonomy): Eukaryota > Metazoa > Arthropoda > Chilopoda > Scutigeromorpha > Scutigeridae > Thereuonema > Thereuonema tuberculata. The sequence continues at coordinate 65,755,012 of JAFIDM010000004.1, forward strand.
AAATTAACAGCATTAAGTCCATACTGTTTGATCAGATGAAGAAACTGAATTAAAAAAACCTTGATATTAACCATTAGACTAAACAATATTTTGCAGTTCATAGGGGCTGCTGTTTCCTCTTTATTCTTTGTAACTTTTATTTGAAATTCAGAATTATAAAAAAAATGGTATTCAGAACAATTAAAAAAAAAAGGAAATAATAATAAGATTTTGTTTTGATGAACAACAGCTATCAGTAAGCAAAAACAGTCCTAGCTATTGATTAACCTATTTATTGATTGAAACATATCAGAAAGACAGTTTCCTGTTGTGACAACCAGGAATTAAAAAAAACCCAGTTACTTATTATTTAATATGATAGGAGATTGGACTTGTATAGATTTAAAACCCATTGAGAAATTGGGAAACATTTTGATTCTTTGAATAAAGATTCCAAATATTTATCATCAGTTGTATAGAAAGGAAAAAGTAAAAAAAAAACTATCCCACTATTTTAATCCCACTTTTGTAAGCATAGCTGCTGTAGAGTGGTATTTAAATAGTGATTTTTTAATTGATAAAAACTGCATATTTAATTAGAAATTAGATAACTAATGTGCTTTTTGTAAAGTTTTTAATTGTCATTAATTGTTCTCTAAATAAAAAATAAAAAGTGTGCATCTGCACATCGACTGAAATCATCATTTATAATTGATGTCTATTTATGCTTTAAATTGAAAGATCTTTTATTTCTCATCTTCTGTTTGTTGATTTAATAAACAATTTCAACTGATGAAACATAATCAGCTTGAAACAGTCACCATCCCATTCAACAGATAGATCTGCACAAGAGCCTTTGTACTTATTCTGTCATAGAATTATGTCTTTAAGAAAGATGAAATTTACATTTTAATTGTAAATTAAATTATTATTTAAAAAAAATAATCTTAATATTTTGTTTCATTTTAGCTTTGGGAAATTATACAATTTGGGAAATGTATATAAGAATCAGTATAAGCATTGATGAAGATTTTGTTTATTTATTTATTTATTTTTTCATTTTACTGTAAGTTATTAATTTTAATTAGCTTAAAAAATATGAAGGAAGAAAATAACCCTTTTATAAAATAAATTATTAAGTTTCTCTTTTTTTTTTATTTAGGCCTAATAAAACTCCAAATGAAAAATTAACTGCAATCTCACCAAAACTACTTTAAACCCTCAAATATTTTGCTTGATCCGTCTTATTTTTTTTCAAGTTGTTTACATCATTGTTAGTCATATAAGTAGTGGAGTAGCTAAAAGGAGGAATACACATTGTTTTAGTACTAATACTTTTGTGAGAAGTTTCGATGGTCTCTTGTTATTATGAGAGCAGGTCATGTTTCAAAAAGAAGGATATTCACTAAAGGAGCCGCATTTTCTTACTTTCTTGCGGAAAGTAGATTAAAAAGTAAATTTTTCATCTATTGAGGCGGATTCAGCAAAATATCTTCTAAATAAAAAATTTAATTTTAGCAACAGGAGAGCTGCCACATTTCTGCAATTGAAACCATTTAAAAAGAAACCTGAAAAGAACCAATGGATTACAAAGATAAGTGTATTACACCACAAAATTAACAATTACCGCTCCCTTCATTTAAATATCCCCAAAAATAGACATTGTTGCTCAGAGGGAGGGTTTGGAAGGTTGTAACTCCCTCATCCCATTTTGGACCTTTTTAACTTTACAGATAAAACGATAGCTTTCTATCCAATCATCTCCCACCTTCATCCGGAAAAAGGAAGTAGCTTTTTATTTTTATTTTTTTAATTTTTTTTTAATTGAAGACTATCGTAACCTCCTTTGTCAATCCAAATTCCTGGGCACGCCTCTATGTGACGTCACAACTCATCAACCAACCAGTCACATTGCTACCGAATATTAAATTGTAGCCAATATTTTTCTCATCTCTAGCAAGTTCAGTTCATAACTATTAATGAAGTATTAAATATCTTTTGGAGTTGTATAAACCTTTGCATCTATTACATTACCCCAATTATAATAAAAAATATTTATTAAAAAAAAAAAATCATTATTATGCAATTGAAGCGCTAATAGTGATTGTTAGATATTAGGAATGGTTAATTGTTCATATATCGATTTTTGAACTAGCACGTGATATTACTAGTATGGTTTATATTGACAGGAGGATTTCTTTGTTATATTGTAAATATTTATTCTAAGTCTCCTTCACTGGACATTTATTGATGACGAAGAATCATTATTTATTTTATTTATTTGTTCTTGAATAAAAAATCAAAATTAAAGAAACTGAAATTCATATTATCACAAGTGTTTGGGCATTTTTTTAACTCGGAAAATTTATAAATGTATATTAATAAATTTACTCTTTCTAAATTAAAAAAAAAAAAATAATCTTTCGTTTGTAAGAACTGTTATCAGATGAGATTAAACTATACACTGCAAGTACAATGGTACAAAAAGGGATTTCTTCTGCAAATGTACACTATGATTAATCTTCGTCACAAATGAAATAATTTCACCAACAACCTCCATGTTCTTATTACTTGATACAGATTATTTTGTAAATCTTTCCAAATGCCTTTCGATTAAACCTAAGGATTCTGGAAAGAAGTTAGTGAATTAGACGCGGGGAAAATTTCAGATGTTCTTCAGTGTTTCCTGATACATAATATTCAATTGCAAAGACCACAGAGAATGCCAGCCTTTATCAGTGAGGGAGAGTTGAATTTCACAGCAGATTAAAACTAACTCTGCTCATTTTTCAGTCTTAGTCTTAAAATTAAAAAGAAAAGCCTCAATAATAAACGTTTTGATTTAAATTCGTGTGAATCATGAAATTGCCTGTTTTCTGGAATAAGTTTGGTCGTCATCTAAGACATAAAACTTATTTCATCTCCAATAAACAGCCTATATTTTAACGGAAACAATTTTCTTACATTGTTTAGATTTCGCTGTATTTGATTAAAAACAAAACTTGTCTTTTTATTTAGGCAGAAAATAAAAAGGAAGCTAAAATTATTAATTTTTAAAAAATGATTACGATAAAAAAACTTTCAGCTCATTATATAATTTATTAAAACTAAATAACTGGAATCAATTGTGTATTTATGCTGAACTTAACTGAGTGTCATTGAAATAATCACTTTAATGAAAGTAAAAGTGGTTTCCAAAAAACAACCTCATTAGCAGAAAATTTATTAAATTATTATATCGCCTTCATTTAAAATAATTCATTTTAAATGAAATCAACATATGCGCACATTCACAGTGGTTACGATACAATGTTCGATAAAATATTGATTGTTTATCATCTCTGAGAACTAATTGTTTGTTTTATATACCACCCTCTATAGGAAACCACACTGAAAATGGTGTTAACAAATAACAGGTCTTCTCTTGTCATTAAATATGCTTTCCAAGTTACATGAAGATCGATTAAAAAGTTCAAAAGTTATTAGAGGGGAGACGCATAGACACTGATTCTATGAGGTTAATTGTCTTTAGCTAAAAATGGAGTAACTGGGGAAATAACAGAGAAGTATGCGGAGAAGCCCAACCACAGGAGGAGTTTTCAATCTTATTTATATCCATTTAAGTAATGAAAATGCTTGAATTTGAAAACTGATTTTTTAAATAATTAAAGATCTAGCTTTCAAATAATGTCTATTATTTTTATAACAAAATAATATTTTGAACAAAATCATTTATTTTATCATTCCGCGAATTCGGAAAATTATCTTATCAAAGCAATACTATCTATTTCGTAAATATATATATATGTATTACAGATTGCCATTAGCTGATTAACTGTACTATGATAAGTTATCTTATATAAATAGATATGGAATTTGCTAAATAATAATAAACACAATATTTTATTACTCCTACAGTTTGTTTCTCTTGGTTAGTTGAAATCGTGTCAAGTCACGAAATAAATACTAGCACGATAGGTTTATGTGACTCGGATTCGAACGTTATTAATAATGAAGTCAAGAGGATTAGTAGCTAAGGCAACGGCCTTTCAGTAGCTGCCGGATTTAATTTGGTTCTAAAAATAAGTCGGGAGAAGAAGCCGTCTTTAAAAAAAAGTGTTACGTATTACATCGTAATATAACCTCCATTTCTGCCTTAGTTTTGTAGAACGAGTGAGGATTGTCTATAGTTGATGAATTTTAATTCACACAATCATTCCTCATTTTTATTTTGTGTTGAATATATTTAAATTAAATTGAGTAATAATCGGTTATTAAAATTACAGATCATGAAAATGATTTTATTCTTTTAACATTTTATTAAAGCTGTAATAATTAGATAAAATACTATTATTGCAAGGCTAACAAAGATAAATGTTATTTCGAAAATTTCTTTATATATATAAATTAAATTCCAATATTAAAAATAAAATAAAATTAAACATGAAACATTAGTAAATTTCCTGATGTGAAGTCAAAATTTATAAAATGTTATAGTAATGAGAAATAAGTGGTTCTTGAATGGTTGCTTCTGTATTAAACAATTTTTTTAAAGAGCATTTAAATTGGATTAAACAAAAAAACAAAATTAGAAATTGAAAAATAAAAAAAATGATATTTTATCTGAGAATTTTTTATATAATAATTGTTTATTATGAAACAGTGACCCTCAACAATTACGTTACAATTATACATGTGAGTGTGTATGTAAATTACCAGAAGGAAGTTCTCCTGTCAGCAAATACTATTGATTTTTCCCTATTTTAAATCAGTTCAACTGTTCAAATATTTTAAAACAATTAAAACTTGAATTCAGAATTTAAAGGTTTTGTTATAAGAGAGAATTATGTTAAAATTTTTACCTGAAGTAGTATTACATATTTAAATGCTCGACTTACGTACAGTTACAAATAAAATTTATTGTTTAAAAAAAAATAACTATTTTTATGGTTAATAGGATAATATTTAAGATTTAAATAAGCAGTATTCCTTTCTGAAACACAATCACAAATCATTAGACCCTGCAAAGAGAAGGGTGGGGCCCCTGCGTCAGAGGGCCCTATTAAGGACCCTATTTAAAATTCTTCCACTTAAATTAAACGATGATGTTTTTAAATATTTGAGAGAGGAGGGGTGAATAAATTACAAATCCACTATCTCTGGCTACTTGAAGATTGTATGATTTCCCCATTTTGTTTTGCAAGGGAATTTTAATTAGAGGGTGGGTAATTTTTCATGATAATTAATTCTTAATTCTATTCTTATTATAAGAGTTACACAATATCCTACTGTTGTAAAAAAAGATAGTAAGCTTAGACCTACAATGTTGCTCTCCTTTCTTAAATAAAAATGTAATGGAGTGTTTTATTAGTCATTGCATTTCTACAATCTCGGTTGATGAGCATCGAAGAAGGTCTAATGCCCGACTGCAAGAGATGCTACAAAGCCCACTTGTTTCTCCTCCTAATTCTGAATAAAAAAAATACTTTCATCTAAACAGAAAGCAACAAATGGGAGTGCAAAAGACCTACTTACGCTTGTATTGACTTGGACAGGGGCCACCGTTCCATTTGTGCTTGGTATTTCATATTTTCTATCTGCTTTTTCAGGGTATCCTTGTCCATTTTGATCGAATCCTACGCGATGGCGGCCAAACTCAAGCAGCTTTATAAATAAGCTAGTTGAAGCTCCGCCCTTAGACAGCATCTCCTGTGACGTCATTCGTACTTAACCAATGGAAGAACAGAAAGAGAACGCTAGGACGTCAGTCAACAACATTGCACCGAGCAGATCGATGAGGGAGCCCAAAAATCAATAGAGAAACTAGAGACAGGTACTGTTTTATCGCATTGATTTTCTTTCAAATATATGAGAAAAGAAACACGATTTGAATCCCCCATTCAATAAAAATGAACCAATCCATTAGGAATTAAGGATGCAAATGGTAAAAATGACGAAGCCTTATATTTCAGACATGAAACGTAAAATTAAAGGGAAAATAAAATTGCCAATTAATGTCATTTGACAGACTGTTGCAAAGAAAAAGTTCCATAATTACAAATAACAATTTTAATTAAAGATTTTTATTGCTAATATTATTGTCTTATTATGTAACTTAACACACTTTCAAGTTTCATTTCTCAAAAATTAAATTAATATTTTTTAATTATTTTTTTCTCTGTGATTTTTTTTCCTTATAGCGTTTTTTTTTTTGTTTTTTTTGTTTTTGTTTTTTTTCCAGTGTTTTTCTATTTTTATTTTAAAATAAATATTTTTTCTATTATAAAAAATCTTAAAAAAAAAAATACTTTTAACATTGTCAGAACATGGTAGTGTCACTGTTAGCAGAGGATGCACAGTGGATAGTCTTTGTTTTTCTTGGTCTGTATCAAACTAACAACCTATAGTGAAGGCGACTAATGAGTTCCATATTTCGCTCAGAATCGATGCTAATTCACACCGTATAGTGATTCTAGATCTTTAAGACTATGGGAATTGTATTTATACATTTGTATCCTCAGATATATCGAGAGCCAAAGAAAAGAGACCAGGAAACAAAAAAAAGAAAAAAAATCATAATTGCAATAATAACCAATCCACGTCAACATTAGGAAATTTCACAGCTATTGCATTTATCCAATCAACGGAGTTTTTTACATCTTTATGTTTTTGTTTGAATATAGATACGTCAGAGTTTCTGAAATGGCGGAGAACTGTATATTTCTACGTCGTTTTCTAAGAACAAATACATGGACTTATGATAAATGAACTGTTGATTTTATAGGCCTTTCAGTAGTAGGTAGAGGAGAGGAGTCAGGACAACGGAAGAGAATAAAGCGGCTTTTTTTTTAAAAAAAAAGCCTCTGGCGGCCTTTGGATCATTCGCTCGGAGCACCAACTGTTGACATCAGAGAGATTGTTTAAATTCTTGAGTTTTTCGGAGTATTCATCAAAAATACACAAAGAGTGGTTCTAAACATAATGTCCTGTAATGTTTTCGTGCATGATAGAAATCTTCACTGAATAGACCTAGTTGCTTCTAATTGCACCAGAATGAATGACTGCCTACGAAATATTTCATAACGACGAATATTGTGAGCAATTCAAGATAGTCATAAGAACCTCCACTCGAAATTTTTCCATCTCTAACATTTCTTATAAGTACTGAGATATCTACGATTTAACATTAGCTTCTTTAACTATACGTTGAATTTCTAAGTAGCTGTTGGAGAGTATATTACTTGATCCAAAACAATTCCGTTAAATTGCTTTCCGATTATCATTTTGCAACAAAGATGATAGACAAAGCTTTTTAATGTTTGCTGTGTCAGTTGGATTTTTTTTATTGTTTGAGTAAATGATCCTATTCTGTCTCATGGCCCGAAGGCTTTTCTTATTAAAGAAAAGGGTCCTAGCCTATCTTCCAACTAAAGCAGACCCCTTTCGAGTGCCTTCTAGAGTCATTTTCAGATTCCCTTCCTACGCTGTTGTTCGATGGAGTAGCAGAACCTTAAGTTCTTTTATTTAAATACCTAGTTTTTTTTCTTTCTACATGTGAACACTTGAAAACTGTAAACTTCAGACAAGTTAAAAAGTTGAAGCTGTCCCCAAACAGGCCATACAAGCCTTCGGGTGCGCAGGAGGTAAGGCTCCCGACATTTCTTGACCAACGGGACTAGTATGGTCAGCCCGACGCCCGCCCGCCTTTAACTCCCGGGAAAGAAACCCGGTACCCATTCTACAGAGGGCTGGGTAGGCCCTAGGACCCGTTTGGAGGAGAATTGAGCGTCGAAAAATTCCCGCCCTCCCCCGAGGCCGGGAATCGAACCTGCCACTCTAACCCGCAAATAAGCGTCCTTACCCACTCGGCTTCCGAGCCCACGAATAATCCTTAATTGATGGTTGTGAACAGAACTTGTCGGCCTTCAAATATATTCACACTCGGATCCTGCTTTCAGAAGGAACATATTTCTCGGACGACATTCTCTGTTTAAGTCTCCGTGATCTATTATTAATATTTTCCCCTGCTTGATTATTAAGACCGTTCAGTTATTATTATTATTATTATGTTTGTATGTTTGTTTCAAACCTTGGGTTTCCCCAGCAAAAACAATAAGGCGGGTCAAGGACCAAAGCACATACTGCCAAGTGTAAAGACGTGTGCAAGAATGATTACGGATGTGTGGTTGTGTCCATAAATTTCTGTATCCTGTTAGTTGAGTACCTAACTTTGTAACAGTGAAGAAGTCGCGCATAAGATCCTGGTTCATCTGTGGTGACCATCGGATGCGCTGGCGTGGTTTCCCAGTCTTGGTGGTCGCCTGCTCTGACACAGACGAAACACTTCCGACTGTTCGGGCTGGATGGTGTTGCCCGGGCATTGTGGTAGCCATACTACAGGATGGGGTGCCACTTTCTCCACCACCACCTGCGGGAGACTGTAGTATATTTTTCGAACGGAGGCCTCTGCCTAACCCCCGAACGCGGGTGACTTTATCCTGCGCCACACCCGATGCAGCATGATCTATATTAGAACGAGTTCTCATCATAAATGGTTGGACCCTTTAGCCTATTATTATTATTATTATTATTATTATTATGTAAAAGTTTCAAACCTTGGGTTTCCCCAGCAAACACAACATGGCGGGTCAAGGACCAAAGCACATATTGCCAAGCAGTCTGCAAGAATGATTAAGGATATGTTGTTGTGTCCATAAATTTCCTAACTATGCGTGTTGTGTTGAGTATCACAGCCTTCTGGAGTTGTGCATAAGTGTTTTTGTGAAGTCCTAGTGTGCTGAGGCTGTGGTGCGATGTGCGAGGCCAGTGGAGGACAGGACGATGGATACAACACTTACTCGATCCTGCCTCCACTGCTTCTGGAGCTCGTGTGCTAGGTCTGTGTATTTACTGATCTTGTCTGCGTGAGTTTTATGCATGTTCTTGCTGACAAGCACTGCAATATCAATGAGATAGGTCTGTTTGTTGACCTTATCAACATTATTATTATTATTATTATTATTTTACATGGTTTATACATTCATAGTTCATTACATTGTATCAAAATACTGAAAAAATATTATAATACAAAAACAGAATATAAGCTCGTCATAAAAATTCCGGGTTATCATACATAGGTTCCTAATTGAACTTGTCGTGAGTAGTTTTAGGGGCCGTCCATTAATTACGTGAGGTGTTTTTTAAATAGTTTGGGCCCCCCCCCCCCCCTCCCCCTTGGTGAGATGTGGTGGGACGCTCCCCATCCCTTACGGGAGATTTAAAAAAGTAAAAAAAAAAATCAAAAAAGTTCAAAAAGTCAATATACAAAATGTTGTAATCTATTGTAATACGTATATTCTCTGAATGAAAAAGTTGACGTGAGATTTTCATTAACCCCCTCCCCCTTCTGACCTCACGTAATTAAAGGACGACCCCTTAGCGATACTGTAGCCTTTTCAACTGTTTTTGAAAAAATGCCATTTAATTCAAGATGGCAGCTTTCTTTTTAATCCTACAGAAAAAGTTTTAATACAATTTTTTTTATCTTTTACATTAACGTTTTTGATATCTTTCACCGTTTTTGAGTTATTAAAGGAAAACTGTATTTCGGACACAGCTTGTGTCTCGGTGATTTTTTGTACCCCATTCGTTACCATTTGTACTAAATTTCATGCTGGTATCAGAATAGCAATATTCTTCTGTTCTCATAGCACATTATAATGATGTGGATTATTATGATCAATTCAGGATTATTAAGAACTTTTGGAACTATATGGCAGTTTTCTAGGATTATATTCTTCTGTAAATTAGTAATAATATTTATAGTTATTTCCACGTTTTTAGGACTTAAATTATATTAAAGTGGTATTCCAATATAATTTATAATTTTCTTCTCCATTGTTTCCTGTATGTATTTGAAATGTGGTCGTAATTCGTTGTTCCGCAGCTGATATTGTTTTGCAAGCTCCTGACGAATTTCTTTAGCCACTGTATCATGTCTGTGAAGATAGTTTGCCCTGCTAGTATTAGACGTCCCGCTGCAATATGTAGTATGGTTTCTGTAGTTGGATTACATAGCCTGCATTGATCTCTAATGCTCTCTTTTATTATTATTATTATGAAAAGTTCCAAACCATGGGTTTCCCCAGCAAAGACAACATGGCGGGTCAAGGACCAAAGCACATATTGCTAAGTGTAAAAAAGTGGGCAAGGAGGGTTAGGGATGTGAAATTGTGTCCATAAATTTCCTACTTATGTGTGTAACTTCCATTCCTCTGCTTGACATGACTGAATCACCTTAACCTGAATTCTCTAATGTTTAGTGAAGCCTCGCTGACCTTTATTGCCCTGCGTTTCATTTCATTTCTGATCCATCTTTGTTACACCACAAGCAAACCTCAACATTCTCATTTCAATAGCATTTACCTTAGCCTGTTGCCAGGTCTCTGATCCATTCAGTGCTGTTCTTCTTATTAGCATTTACTTATCAGAAACCTTCCTCCAATTTCTCTACCCAGATTGAATTCAGCATCCATTTCCCCATCCGCTTCAACATAGGATCCCAAATATCTAAACCTTGTGACCAGCGTAACATTTACTTGGTCATGCTTTATGCCATCGTCAGCTTCCCCACATCTCATATCCTCTGATCTTCATACCAAAACTCTGCAATGCCCTTTTCCATTCTTCAAGTCTTTTCTCTGCCTGCTTCCTTGTTTCCGTACATACCACAAGATCGTCAGCAAAAATCATTGTCCTTGGAGCCGCTGTTCTCACATCCTCAGTCCAAACATCGATGATCAACACAAAAATAAAAGGACTCAAAGCAGATCCTTTATCCACTCCCATCTGGACCTCACTGGTACATCTAGCTCTTTATCTTGCTGCCTTCGTACATGTCTTGTACAAGCCTTATATACTTCTCATGGATTAATTTCTTTCTCATACACCTTCATATTTCACTCCTTGGCACTCTGTCAAAGGTCTTCTCCAGATCAATAAAGATGAATGAGAGTTTTTTATTGTCTTTCCGATACTTTTTCCTCCGACTATTTTTAAAGGCAAAGATGGTATCTGTTGTACTCTTTCCTGGCATAAACCCAAACTGTTGCTCACTAATATCTAAAATATCCTGTAATCGTTCCCAGTAACTCTTTCGCAGATCTTTAATGTGTGGCTTGTCAATTTTACTCCTCTATAATTAATACAGGCTTGTATATCACACTTATTTTTATATATAAGGATAATTATGCTTTCTCTCATTTTTCCGGCATTTTTTTCATTCTCCATAATGTCAGTAAACAAGGTAAGAGCAGCAATCCCAGTAGCGATCGCATAATGCCCCACGGCTTCTATTCAGAGCGAATGTTAAAATCCCTGAAACTTTACAACTTCAAACCCCATAAAAAAAAATAGAAGCTCTCAAAGATTTAGGAGATCTCATTATAATTTAAAGTTAAAAATAGACCAATCATTGTAAGATTTATTTCAAGAAGAAAACATGAAAATTGACTTCATGTAACTAATTCGTATAATAATTTTAGTTGAAGTCAATATGAAAAATGAAGAAATAAATTTTTATAATATATCAGATTTTAATAAAACTTATAAATGAAGATCAAAATCTAGAGAAGACCTTTAACTTGAGGATCACACAAGCTAGAAACGAGTTCTCAACGATTGTGAGCTAGTCTTGGCAAGATCTTTTAACGAGATATAGATCATGTCTCTAGCATCTGTCGTTCCTGAAATATGAATTTCTCATGGCTTCTTCTGCTAAGAGCTATGCTTTGTATAGAAACCTAAAAGGCATCTGTCAGTAGCGTTAGACCACGATTGTCCAAACATTTCAGCCTAATATTCTCAGATCCTACTACTTTGCCATTCTCCATTTTATTAAGGACTTCTTTCACCTCGAGAGTTGTGTTGCTTTCATTATTCTACTCATTCCTCCATCATTATTCAATAACTTTTGAATATATTCCTTCCATCTGTTAATTATCTCATTTTCTTGAAACAATAAAGTGCCATTCTCAACGTTGACTGATAAACATCTTTACTTCTGCGATCTCTTATTCTTGCTATTCTAAGGACCCTATTTATCCCTTCTCTACCATTTAGGTTCTCATAGAAATCTGAGCGTGCTTCCAATTTAACCTTAACCACTGCCCCTTTTGCTGTCTTCTTAGCTTCTCTTACGGATCCATCTTTATCCCACCTTTTCTTTCTCATTCTTTTCTCTTAAGCATCTTTGTACTTCTTCGTTCAAATCTCCTTTCCCTCCTTGATGTTTCCAGTTGTCCGACCAAAAATCTCATTTTTCAATATTTTATTATATAACAATAATAATAAGTCTACCTATAAGTAAGTAACTAGTATATTTTATGCGGTCTTTGAAAAACCTCGATCATCGCTGCGATACACGACTCGCAATGTGCCATCTTTGAAGAAAAAAAAAAACTGCCTCATTGTTGCTGTGATACTTTGTCAAATGTCAGATAGCCTCAAGTGTTATCAAACACATAAGTAGATACGAACTGTACAGTGAGAGGAATGGCTAAATCACATGTATACGATACCTAACATGCAACGTGCAATCAGTAAATATGTTACTGACAGAAACACATGTTAACAGGAATTAAGTTATTACGCTTTTATATTTTAATTCCTTCACTATCACGTTAATCAATAGGATACGGAGCTTCATCTTTTACCAAACTTACTTGTTTAAATTTAGTTAGTGTTCGGCCCCCCTCCCTTAGACCCGGCTCTGTAAGGTATTATGTTTAATATTCAGATAGTTGTGACCTGAGGGACTTCGGAATGATAACAGTAGTAGAGCTTATTAAAGATGTTCTAAAAGGCTTCATTCTGTTTTCATATCGTTTTAATTTCTTCAGCCAACAGTATACATTTGGGAATTTGTTTACATGAATAGTAACCGTTATTAGAAAAAAAATTCTTATTTTTTGATCTCCTAAGTGCACTATCTGATCTGTTGTTTCAGACTGTTCTATTTGCTACAACATCAACACCCCAATAGATTTTGTACAGTTTCCCCGCCACAATCTACGTGGTTCTAGAGCAGAAGCATTGGCTTTGATAATCAATATATTTTAAAATATTTCTCCATCACTCCTCGGTTCGTTTATTGGTGTTTGTCGCAATAAATTAGAAGCTTTCCTTTCTACTAATAAAGGAACTTAAAAGTGTTAGTGGAGAATTACTTCAGAACAAAACCTCTATAGTAAAATTTAAGTCTTCCTTTACTCTTGTAGAGTTCGTCTGTAAATCCCTCAGTTTTAAGGTACAATAATCCTTATTGCAACCACGCATTTTTTAGGTCGACATTTGGGGATTTAAAATATATGCATTCGTTATTTATGATGAAAGTCAATTGAAAACCGCTCGGAAACAATCATTTCTGTAAGAGGCAATGATTCAATTGAACACAATAATGTAACAAAGTAAAAACTATCTCCGAGAAACAAGCACTGTCTATACAAAAGAGACTTAAACCCAAACACTTCAACAATAAATGAAAAATTACTTTTTTTTTTTCTTTCATAGTAAAAACTTCTTGAGTTAAGATAATCTTAAAAACAAACTTCAATTTATATTAATAAATTTAGATAAATTAAGGTATTATAAGAGCTCTTTCACACGAAGCGACCATGGTCGCGCGTCCAGTAATTTTTGGCCGCAACGAAAATCGTGTCTCATGTGAAAAGCTCCATTGAAATCTATAGAACGTCCTGGCCGCGCTGTCATGGTCGCGTCGTGTGAAAGGACCCTAACTGAACCTAATATCGTACTATAATTCCCTGTAAATCTGCATATTATAACAATAATAATAATAATATCATAACATATCTATTGTTACGCAAATATTAATAATATTAAACGACTAACTTAAATACGGAATAATGGATTCAAAACAAAAACTATTACAACTTCACAATAATGCGAATTCAATTTTCATTTAATATCTGAATAATTTCGGTGTCAAATTTGCACAGTTTCTCTTTTGCTGCCTTTTTTTTTTTAACAAAACTTACGAATTAATAAATGTCAAAATTATTTTAAAAATGAAAATGATAAAATTAGTCAGATTTTTATCAATTCGCGATGTGCTCGATTTTAGTGTATATTCACACTGAATATTATAATTTATTTTATTACTAATCTTCTGATTTGTGGGTATTTTAATTACAATCATAATTCTTAGGTTAATTTACATCAGGAAATTAGTTCCAAATAATGAAAAAAAAAAAAAAAGCATTAATATATTTTCAGAAGAGAAAATCTATTTTATATGTATCTTATTAATGTTAGAATTGATTTATTATTCCTTTTTATTCCGTGAGTGGAACGTCAGAGTCTCTACAAGTGTTTTTAAAATTGTTTCCCCGATAACATATCGATTTTATGAGGAAATAGACCGTGAATGTTGTTTAAGTGATTTATCTTAAAAGTAAAAACAATATGTGACATAAAAGGAAAGAGAAAGAAAAGAATAAAGTATTATAATTAACATAGTTTAAATTGTGGTTCTGTAATTGCTGTTTATCACAATTGAAGACATTTTTTCCCTGTGTTGTAGGAATATCCAAAAAAATATAGCTTCAAAATTTAATTGAAATTAAATAGATAAGAAAAATAATCAATGTGATTTTCAGTGAATTTAAAACAAAAGACTCAGAACCCTCTCCATTAAAACCTATCTAACAATGAGATGTGGCTATAATTTGACACCAGACATCTCAAAGCTTCTGTCATCGCCTCTGCTATTGAGAAATTCCATTTGAAAATCTGTTTTCTTGTAAAATGAGTTGAGAAGACAGTCACTGCATCCATCAGGTTCTTTCGGGATAAGATCATTTTGATCAATCCTTCTGACAGGTAACTTATTCCAAAAATACGCGTCTACTATCGGCTTCTATTTACACAACCGATCACATGTGTAATGGATTCCACAAACGAATCAAAGACATTACTATTCTGTGCTCGATAGCTTTAACAGGATTTGTGGCTGTGACCAAAGCAAACGTCGCCTTCACTCAGATTTTATACATTTTGATAGAATCGTATGAAACAACGAAAACCTGAACCAATTGAATTCTCTATCGTAATATTAAAGCTAAGTAAACATTGTCCTTTTATCTGCTACCTAAAAGTTAAGATAGATGTTTGCACTAAGCGTTGTGTGAGACTAGGTTTCTTAAGTTCCTCCCAGTTGAAGCTAAGTCAAACACTTAGGATATCTATAAATAGGTTATCATTCTCCCAAAAAAAATGCTAATTTAATAAAATGAAAATGCTATTTTTGTTATTTCAGTTGAGGATGGCAAAGAGACGCAATGTCTAAGAAATAAGAGACTGAAAACAGCCAGTTTCTTAGGGTTAAAATTGCAAAACTATCACAGAGCTTTGAATTCGCAGATGTTGTCTATTTTCTGTTTTCAAATAACATTATTAACAGTTTGTTTTTAAAGTTTCTGCTTTTAAGCTGACAATACTTTAAATCATTTCTTTTTAAATCTATTTTCAAATTACGACCATCGTCCATGTTAACTTAAAATAGTTAATTAAAATTAACAGAAAATAAATATTTAACATCTCACGAATTTCATTATATCTTTATTAAATATAGTAAATTTTCAGAAAAGAATTTTTTCCTTCTTGAAGCAGTTATTACATTGATGATTAAACAATTAGTTTAATAATGAGAGAAATGATTTAATATAACTGATTATTATTACATTTACACAATAAATGAATATTCAATTCTATCTTTTAAAATTTGAATTCTAATTATTAAAAACAATATCTAAATATGAGAGTTACGATTTAAATAATACAAGTATTTAATACTCTCAATAAACAAGTTTATAAAATTCTACTGTTTTATAAGAATTTTTGAATTTGAAAAACTTGTTTATTGAGAATGTTAAATAATAATATCACTTGTTGTAATATTCAAATCGTAACTCTCATTATTAAAAACAATATCTAAATATAAGAATTAAAATTTTAAAAGATTGAATATTCGTTTATTGAGTGTACTAAAAGTATAAATGTAATAATAATAATCAGTTTTTATAATAATATTAAATCTCTCATTATTAAACTAATTGTTTAATCTTCAATGTAATAACGGCTTCAAGAAAGAAAAAAATTCTTTTCTGAAAATTTCTGTATTTAATGATACAATGCAATTCATGAGATGTTAAATATTTCTTTTAATAAATATGGAGAGAGAAGAGGTAAGACTAAAATATGGAAATAAATATTTAACATCCTCATAGTTTCAGTGCCTCTAATCTTCAGAAACCCTAGAAGAGGAAAAGCAGCTTAGAAAGGGAAGTTATCAAAGGCAACTTCAGTTTAGGTTTTTCAATTATTGGGAATGATAAACCATTGGCAAAAACATCACAGAAATGGAAATTTAATATCATCTTCACATTAATAAAAAAAAAATCGAAAATTGTTAATCTATTAGTTTTCTAAACTAATGCAGTAATTTTTTTACATGTTTCGTTCAGATAATACAAATTTAAAAACATATGTCGAGATTTTAAACAATAAGATACATATTAATTAAATGAAAACCATCGATGTTGAAAGAAAAAATAGTTACTAAATCCCATTTCGTCATCAACTTGTGATGATTCATTTAATTATCTTATAAAGAAAATACTTTTGAAAAATAACGTTTGTCTTGAAGGAGATTTTCTTTTATGGAATCATTTCTTTAGGGGAATTCCAAGTGACAAAGAGTTTCGTAACTATAATCATTTACGAAGGAGATTTTTTTTATTTCATTTTCCCGTTTCTTTATTAAGATTACAAAGGAATAAAACAACTTTTATTATCACTTCGGTAGTTAGATTGTATTCATTGAAGTGATTGGTAGGCCTTAATATCAAATATATTATTTTATTAATTCAAATGATAATGATTAAGACAAGGAATTTTCATTCGAGAGCTTACATAGGATGATAATTTTAAACTATTGTAAGTCATCAAAAAAGAAAAAGAAACAATCTGATAAATCATCCGAGTACATAATGACACTCTTTTCCTTTTGATTACAAAATTGTTTCTTTTATTTTATTTTTAACTTTTCCGTACTGTTGCAATTGTAAGTAATTATCCAAAAGATTCTACGGATGGATGACCATAAAAATAAACCAAGTGATTAATTTATAAAAAAATAATGTTGTTTAATAATTTTTGGAATGATACTTAGCCCCCTTCACTTAAATTTGCACTCAATTGTATAGTTATCAGACTTGTACTCCACCCCCACTTATAATAGGCAGAGGGGATTGATACTCCATGGATCCGTGTCAAATGAGTTTTCTTCTTGAATGTTGACCACTAAGAAAAAAACAATAAATTCTTTTCTGATGGATTTAACAATATTTCCCCTGTAATTAGGAAAAGCTATAATGTCAAATGTAAGGCTTCTTCCAACATTATTTCATTTAATTTTAGATTTATGAAAAAACAAAACTCACACCATACTTCATAGATAACCGAATTTTCGGCGATTTATTT
>JAFIDM010000004.1:65772952-65811832 GCA_023159025.1 Thereuonema tuberculata
AAATAAATCGCCGAAAATTCGGTTATCTATGAAGTATGGTGTGAGTTCTGTTTTTACATTTACCTAATATGGAAAATTTTACGTCGCTAAGAATAATTTTAGGTTTTTTCGATTTTAGAAATTCTTTTAATATTTATTTTATTCTTATGAAAAGAGTTTCGTGAAAATTTACAGCTTCTATTTAAGAAGCAGATTAGTTAATCATTTGTTTTTTAAAAAAAAAAAAAAAAAAAGAACTTCCTGAACGCAAGATACTGTGTTGCATCAGATTCTACACTTGTGTTACAATCGAGGAAATGTAAATTGTTACTCATAGGAAGTAATAGTCGCTATAAAGTATTGTTACGTTAAAAGATTTGAATTATTTGTTAATAATTTTTTTATTATTGATCAAGGAAAATAAGTTTCTTTCCAGTTTCCTGTAAGTCAATAACAGTGTCAGATGTTTAATGTGCTGCCCACTGTAAATGGATCGTTTAAGTGTGTCGTCACAATCTACGTCACATTTGAGAGAGTTCGTTACTAGAGTTTTAGCATTGGGAACAGTTACAGTCAAGCAAGTGGTTATCGTGGTTTTTCTTTGAAAAAAAGACCAAAAAAAATAATATCAGAACGTATTTCTAAGATTTCAAGAAAGACCACCTTAGGAATTTCCCCTCCTTATTTTTGAGGTTCGGACTGCCATAGATCACATTCGACCCGATGTCGAGAGCTTCTGATTGCTATTAGAGAGGGGTCGTCCATTAATTACGTGAGGTCAAAATGGGGGGGGGGGGGGTCAACGAAATTCTCACTTCAACTTCTTCATTCAGAGAATATATGTATTATAATAGCTTACAACATTTTGTAATATTGACTTTTTTTAACTTTTTTGATTTTTTGACTTTTTGAAATCTCACGATAGGGGGGTGGAGTCGTGCCACATCTCGCCAAGGGGGAGAGGAGGGGGGGTCCCAATTTTTTAGAAAACACCTCACGTAATTAATGGACGGCCCCAGAATGGCTTTTAAGTGAACCAAAGTACTGATCTGATATACTGAAACTCATTTCACAAGCTTTCAATACCCGGTGCAATATGGCCTAGGGAAGTCCAAACCTCAAAAATACAACTTTTTCTCCTTAAATTCTCAAAAATAAGGGGGGGGGGGGAAATCCCTAAGTTGGGCTTTCCCGAAGTCTTCAAAATGCCTTCTGATAAGTTTATTATTATTTTTTGGGGTCTTTTTCTTAAAGAACAACCTCAATAAACACCGTCCTCAGGACTGGATTGTGGTGTCTTGTGTGAAGGCCATCACTTCGCTAGCTAAATACTTAAAGAATACAACATGATTATGATGTTTTTCAAAATACCTAAAGGTGTTAATTGTTACTCTTTAATTAATCAGATTTTCTACAATAATGAATGAAAAGATAATACACATTAAGAAAAAAATAATTGTAATTTCGCTGGTTGATGACAAATGTTTTCCTTTTTTTTTTTAAATAAATAAAAAATTATTTATAAAGATCCAAAGAGATGTTACTGAAAATACATAAGATATTATTCAGTAATGATGATATTTTATTAAATCGAATTATACATCTTTTAAGTAATTTATAATTTGAAGCAATAGTGAATTTTCCACAATTTACACGATAATAAACATTAACTTAGAAATTACAATAATGTAGGATGAGACAGTGTCATCGGTTGGAAGTGATAGATAGATTCCTAGTGATCGTTATAGAATGCCACAAACTTCTGTGGAGAATGGATAAACAAAGGAATCGCACAGGCTCTGTTATCAGCTCAGCTGTCGAGTTAGTGAAGTTATGTTATCATTTCTGCTCTGCTGCTGTTGACGCTTGAAAGTTATGTGATTTTATTCAATAATAGTTATACATTCACAATGTTCGCAATTTGTTTTAATTGAATACGTAATCAACCTTTTGTTTATGTGGAGGTCACTCCTCACCATAAAATTGAAGGGGCAAGTGCAACATGACAACTTCTTTCCATTTTTCTCTTAGGCTAATTTCTCTCTCTCTCTCTCTTCAAGTAGTCTTTATTATTATTTCATCTATATTACGGTTGATTATTTACTTTCAGGCAATGGTATGAACATAGTACCAATGGTAGGTGAGGAAAAGCAACCGTAGTTGTAGAATAGTTATGATCCGTTTATTGTTAAAGGGCATTTTTGAGCTTCTAAAAATTGAAGAGTTAGGTCTTGCAAACAAGCCCCATAGGATATGGAACTTCTGGTGATCAAGTGATGACATTGTCATGGAGTCTTTACTCGCAGAAGAAACAGAAGAAGTTAAAGACTTGGAAAACAAAGAAATGATAGTGTTTATTTTATTTTATTAAAACTTACATCCTTAACAAGTCAGAGAAAGCAAGTGATTCACAGTTGCGATGGAGACCTCAACATCAACTTTGTGAGGAAATCAAGAGAAACTGTCACTGATACTAGGTTTATATATCCTGGAAGAGAGGACTGCTGCGAGATGAAAAAAATCAAATTCTTTACGTTCTGTCTCAGCCGACTTCAACTGTAGAAATAAACTATTTTTCCCACCTCATTCAAAAATTTCAATGTGCACTGACATTGATATTTTTCTTAAACCTTTTTTTTAATGTCTTTCATTAAGTTCCTGAGTTCTTTATTAATAAAACACTTGTTTTCTGTGAAACCAGGTTTTAAGTTAATTTCCCTTGCTCCTCTGTTAGACCTCTCAGTGCATTTCAAGAGTCATAATTTTGAACCAAAACAGCATTTTTTTTTAAAAAAAAAAAAATGCATTTTAAAGTGCAAGAATGGAATAATAACCTCTTGCTTCCATTTGTACAGTAAATGCAATGCTAGGGAAAAAAAAATGTCTGGGGTCACATTTGCCACATATGATGATGGGGCAATGGTGTTGATAAATATTTAAATTAAAAATTATTTTTACATGTGTTAAAACTTATTTACAATAAAACTATACAATTACACACTTAATTAAAAAATGACATATTTTTCAAATGGAGGCTTTCAAACCCTCATGGGGTTCATCATCATGCACTCAATGATGATGAGTGCAAACAGTGCATGATGATGAACCCCATGAGGGTTTGAAAGCCTCCATTTGTAAATATTTCATTTTTTAATTAAGTGTGTAATTGTAGTTTTATTGTAAAATTGATAAATATTTCTTAAAACTTAAGCCTGTGAATTATTTCAGCAAGTGTGTCAATACATCAATACAGGGTCTGAGAGTGCATGGTAAAAATTTGTTGAATTTACAAATCACTGACAGAGTAGGAACCACTTAAAAGTGAACTGTGATGATTTGAGTATGTGCTTGCCCCACCTCACCCTACATAATTTCATTTAATTAAAACAAATAAATAAGTTTCAACTTGTAAATACAATAAGCATTAGGATTACATATTTCTATTAATAGACATACATCATACATTAACTTCATAAGGACACCAGTAAATTTATGAATTTTTCTATTTTTACCACCACCAAAATTAGAAGGTTTCCTTTTTTGATTAACTACAACATTTCATTCATGTTTTTTTACAAATGTCCTTGATCACAGACATCTAGACACAAACAGACTATTGCTGCTTTTAAAACTTCTAAAGTGACACTACAGGCCACACTGCATTGATTTTAAACTCTTAGAAAATCTGCTTCTAATTTTTTAGATAACAGTTTACATAAAACTAGATAACTATAGATAATTATTAAACTAGCATCAGAACTGGGATATCTTAAACCCCCATGGTCTAAGCTTTTCATTAAAATAACATACTTTCTTTCAAAATATGAAATAGCTTTTCTGTTAATGGCATTATTATCACTTAGGATACCTATAACTTTAACACCAATATCTTCTGGATCTTCAATTAACTTTACTGAAATCTCATGTAATGAAGTGGCAGACAATGTTTTGACTGGAAGAATATGAACAACATCACGATACAATGACTTGATTATCTCAACCATAAGCTCTAGATACAGCTTTTTCAGAATTAAAGGCCATACCAGTAACATTGCCTCCCTTGTAATCTAAATATCGTTTCAGATGGATTTTTTTATCAATAATACTATATGCTTAACTGAATCACCAAAAACGTATATTTCCTTTTGAATATAACAAAAAATCATGGTCATTTTCTTCAGATTTAAGATTAATGTTATACAATAACAATTTGACTAATGTACAAGATTGGAGTAAAATAACTACACCATTATTTCTTAAAAACCTATAAGCATGAGGAGACAGAGTGTGTCATGCAACATAAAATCAGAAACTGATTACTGTAAAAGTAATGGTTTTACTGATAAGTAATCAAGAGAAATAGCATGTGACGAATATGAATTTTATAAATGTATTTATATTTACTTTAGTGTGTTTGGTCCCCTTTTTTAATTTAATCAAGAGAAACTTGCTTCAATATAAATTTAACCATATCCTGTTAATGTTCTTGAAAAAAAAAACTACCAAAACGTCAACAAATCATAAATTGTATCAGTGATTGTGTTCAAAGTTTGTGAATTTTTTTTCCTCCTTCCTCTAAGTTATCTTGCTTTCTATTGTGAATTAAATTCATATTAAAATAATTAATTTTAAAAGGTAAATCAAACTTACCTATCTTCTTAACAAGTTGTTGTTGATAAAAGTCTATTTGTTACAACAGACGAGATCAATGTCGAAGTAGGATTAAACAGAATTTTAATATGTAAAGCAATCTGCTGTTGACTGGCAACTCCAATTGTCTAGAATTTTTGATCTTTTAACATGTTCTGCAAGTTCATTTAAAAGGCAAAAACATTGTGGGTTTTTTTGTTTCTTTTTTTTATAATTCTGTTCAGACAATAAACTTTCAATTATAGCTGCTTCAATCTGAGCATGTTCAAGTCTGTCTCTTTTCTGGGATGGGATAGTTACAGTTGACAAATATTCAGGACAACCTGGAAATTTCTTTGGAACAGCACCGGGACGTAGCCTGGGTTGTGGAAGAGGGATGCCAATTTTTTTCCCAGTCTTTTCTTCAAAAAAAATTTGAGTTTCTTTCAATATCTGCATCTTGGAAATGAACTTCACGTGAAGTACCTGAATCAAATCAAAATATTAAAAAAAAAAAAATTATCTACAAATAAAAATCATAATAATTTAATTTCCCAAATGCAAATCATATACAATGAGTATAAATTAGTGCAAAGCCCTTCAACTGCTTTAATTGCCATCTAAATTTCTATTCTTTTTTTAATTATTATGAAATAAAAGATATTTAAAAGTTTTTAAAGTAAGATTAAAAGCAGAAGATATTGTATAAAAACTTTTGCTTATTTTCAAATTAAAAAAAAAAAAAACGTTTCCCTGTAGCTACCAGGTATTCATCCACCCACGCTTACTAATTTAAATATAAATATTTTGTAATTTTTAAAAATCTAGTTCTTTATTTTTTTTTTTAAACCTAAAAGACATTTTTTGGTTACAATTTAAATCATGTTACAAAAATAAATCCTTTGTTTAATGAAATTAAATTTATGTTAATATTAGACTGATCAGTTGTAGCTTATTAAGGATTAAAATTACTACAAAAAGATAATTCAAGCAATAATTAACCTTTCTCTTTAACTTTTTTTTTTTCTTTCTTTTCTAAAATTACTTTTTCATAGCAATTTTCAAATATCATGCCTTGAAAAAAAAAAATCATTAAAATAATTCACTTAGTAAAATAATTCTTTCTCAGTCTTAATCTACATTCATAAAAATAAAAAATCATAAAAATTCGCCTCCATATGATCATTACACAAATAAAACAACATTTATTAATCTTTACAAAGCATGATTTTTTTTTTTTTTTTTTTTTTTTACTTCCACTAACTATTCAAAACGTTATCTATTTCAACCTACATGAAAATAAAAATGTAAAAATATCAGTGTTAAAAAAAAGAAGACAAAGAATTTTATTCTTACCCTGGAATGTTTGGTCTTTCCTTGGAATAGCTGTAATCCGCTTTTTTATTTCAATCGTCTTCAAAAAACCTAAAATTGAAACCTTAGGCCCTTGATTGCAGTTTGCAATACAACATTTAAAAGTTAAAGTATTCACTACAGGCCTGAACAAGCTTTAGGGGTAGCGGGAGGTAAGGCTCCCCGACATTGCATGACCTAACGGGACTAGCTTGAGGTCGGGAGATCAGCCCAACGCTCGCCCGCCTTTAACTCCCGGGAAAGAAACCCGGTACCCATTCTAAAGAGGGCTGGGTATGCCCTAGGGCCCGTTTGGAGGAGAATGGAACGTGGAAAAATCCCCGCCCTCCACCGAGGCCGGGAATCGATCTCACCACCTCCATCCACAGCCAAGTGCCCCTTACCCATTCGGCTGCCGGGCCCACACAATACAACATTTGAAAGATATAATTGCAATCAAGTAATTTCTAAACTAATCACAAACTACCGAAACCAACGACAGCAACAGTATGATTTGTACAATGGAAAAAAAACTGGGCAATGAGGTGTCCAAATCTTTAACTCCTAGGCCTTCAACCATGACATCAGATGTTAATCCTTTCCCTAGTCCTGAGGCTTCGTAAAGTGTTGTCACAATGCTAAAACCCCTACCTAGCAATGGGCTGTATGAACTGTGACATAGGTTGTGACGACACACTTAAAGTAGTCCATACTGTCAATTTGGTCAGTCAGTTTTACAGAATAGCTTTTCATTAACAATGACTGAAAAGAACAATAGAAGAAACTGCTAATGCAATCCCCCTTAATACAAAATCTGTTAATGCCTCAATAAAAAAAAAATATACAGTAAAACATTGTTGTCTAACATTGATAATGTAATTGTGAGATATTAAATCAAGTAAGTTTTCATATACTGGTATACTTACTATAAAAGCTGAAAGTCCAAAAAAACGAGATGACTTATTTTACTGACAAATGTTAGGATTTACCAGAAGCATTTAGCAAAAGTCAGAATGTTTTTTAACAAGAGTTTCAAGTGAACAGAATTCAAAAATATGGAACAGAAGGTATAAATTTATTAACATTTCAGTAACTGAAAATTTTTAAATTTAAGTATTTTTTATTAAAGGCTGTGTAATTAGTTACAACTGCAGCAATGAGATCTTATGACGTTGAGATTTAAATACTGTAAGATTGAGTCAATATTTATTTTCTTTTATTTTTATTACTTCATCACTTGCATTTTTGGAATCGTTGTCTTCCAGTCATAGATGTTTCTTGACAAATTCTCAAACATTTACATCTTATTTTTTCAATTGAAAGGAATTATTCTTATTCTAGAAGTGATTTCATTATTTAGTATAATTACACAACAAAACCTTTTTCACACATTTTTTGCTTCTTTTGAAAAAGAAACACAAGCATAAATTTGCCATAATTGATCCAACAACTTGTACTTTGGTTTCCAATCCATTAACATTCCTGTTCTGCATCCACATGTTTCATGAATTACAGATCAGCATAGCAGATGCAATAACAAATTCATCTTTGCCAAAAATTGGTTCTCTTAATTTCTTACCACCTCTTATGCTTTGAACATTAGCACATTTTGACATGAACAGGTGCAAATGATTCACAAGGATGGTAACATAGCGGCTACCAGTCACAGAGATCTGCAGACATACACTGACTGCTCAATTGAAAGTGGACACCTGCCGTAGTGGAACAACTCGTGCAAATTCAGGCAATAATTTGAATATATTCGTTATAAAACAACACGATCATGTGTAGTTGGAGTCATTTGGTGTCCAACCGCGTGCTGAGGTAAAATGCCACCATCAAAGCAGCTGAGCGATTTTCAACGTGGAGTAGTCATAGGCTGCCACATTAGTGTGCGAGCCATAGGAGCGACACTGCACCTGCCAAAGTCGACCGTGGGTGCTATTATCACAAAGTGGAAAAATGACGTCATGGAGGTGGCCGAGTCCACATGCTGATCGATAGAAAATGGAAGACCCTGAAGCTGCTGGTACGACAGAACAGGGCTGTTCCAGCGGAGGCAGGATTTCCAGCAGGCAACAGGAACAACTGTCAGTACCATGACGATTCGTTGGGAGCTCCATGCCTTAGGATACACTGGTCAGGCTGCTGCCCACAAGACTAACATCACCCCTGTAGACGCCAGCATCATGGGGCCTGGTGTAAAGAGCGATGGTCTTGGTCGATGGACCGCTGGAAGAGCATTGTGTGGAGCGACGAATCACGCTTCACACTCTACTGACTGGATGGGCACACCTGGGTGTAGCATTTGCCAGGGGAGCGGCTGCTACCTGAATGTGTCGTCCCAACAGTAAAGTTTGGCGGTGATGGTGTGGTCATGTTTCTCCTGGTTTGAACGTGGTCTGTTGGTTGTGATTGAGGGAAACATGGCATCCTCACAGTATCTGGACGTTCTAGACAATTCCATGCTTCCTACATTTTGCTCGCAGTTCGGTGAAGGGCCATCTGTGTTCCAGCACGACAATGTACCGTGCATTAAGGCCCTTGTTGTCAGCGCCTGGTTTCCAGAGAATAATGTTCAGCCACAGCATGTGGATGCTGTGCTTAGGGTAAAAGGCCACAGTACACGCTATTAGACACGCTGTAAATAAAGCCTGTGTTCCTTACCACAGGTGTCCACTTTCAATTGAACAGGCAGTGCATGAGGGGTTGTAATGGGCATCATCTGAACACATCCCATACCGTAACAGCGTCACTGCTGCCCTGTATTGTCCCTTGTAGGCATGTGGGATGCAGGGCTATGTGGGGTTTTCCCTAAACTGGAGTTGCAGCTGTCTGTTAAGGGCTTTTTTTTTTTCAGCCAACCAATCTCACATGCTGGATGTTTTCCCTGATTTTGTGTAGTCCAACTGTAGTACCCTTGAATTTGTTGAACATGTGAATCCGAACTTCGCCATAATTTCCTACAATCATACATCTTGTGAAGACGCTTAAGTCCTGATAAGCTACCTAAATGATATTACTTGAAACTGCAGAAATATATGTTTGTAGGCTATTATATATGTTTGTAGGCGATTCCACTAACCGCAAAGGTGTGGTGGCATGAAATGGACATGGTAGTACCCTTCCCAATTTTTTTTTTGGCACTGCAGTGTGTAAACATCTGCCTATCAACAATTTTTAATTTTTATATTTAATTATGTATTAATTTAAAGGTAATCAGCTACAATTAAAATTTTTAATTTTTCGATTTTTGTTTTAATACTAATACAGCTGACAAGCAATAAAATAATGTTTTAAATATATTCAGCTTTTAATCTTTTAATTAATTAATACGGTACACATCGAAGTGCGAGCTTCGTAATTGAAGCATCGGTGTTCCAGGGAGCACTTGTGTCCCCAATATGGCGAACCCTTAGCAGACTCCCGAGAATTTTTAGGGAAAGATACTGATGTGGTTTCCCATTTGCCTTCCTCAGGACGCCATTAAGGAATGACGTCAGACCCGAAGCGAAAGTGAAGAGGCGGCTAACAAACACAGGAAAGGAAATTTCAAACATCCATGCTCTTGACCGGGATTTGAACCCGAGTACCGGTACACCGGCCTCACACAAACCGCAACCTTAGACCGCACGACCACGTCGACACGGCTTTAATCTTTTACAAAGCTGAATTTTTTTATAGTGATTTGGAAAAAAAAAAAATGTTAATTGAATTTTGTAGTTCAACGATTTATAATAATTTGATTACTATGTCTTGTATATGAAGAATGAATTGGTTTCACTTTCTCATTATGCCCAACAATTTTTTTTTTCCCCCAAAATGAATTTTACTATTTCATCTTCTCAGTTCATGCGTATAGTTCGACAGTGCCATTGCTGGGTCATCAGTGGTATCTGCTGCATAACCCTGACAATCACCAGTACCACATGCAATAGGATGATGTACATCGCCATGATTATTTGAGGGGTTTAGAAGTGGCTGCGACTTTAGTTTTGGAATAAAACTCTTATACCTTCTGTCAAATGCAAAGTAGATCAAAATTATCACAACTCTGAAGCAACTGTAAGTAAACATTACATCACAGAATGCATTCAACTGTTTCTCACTTTGTTGCTTGAAGAAAACTGTTGAGCTAATTCCAATAAAATCACTTGTCAGTTTCACAATGGCACAAACTAACCGAAAAGCATTATCTCCGAGATATTTACAATAAACATTTATGCCCGGTTGCACCATTGAAGTTCAGTAGCTGAACCAAGTTCAAACTGCTAGATGAACGGAGATCATTCTTAAACCTATTGCGCCAACAACGTTTTGTGATAATCTCGGTTCAAAAGCGTCGTCAACTTGAACTGCCGATTTCGGACGTTCAACGCGCTGAACTCGGTTCAAAACCGCTGTTCGGCGTTCGGCCTTTACTGATATTCGCTTGCGAATTGAGACCAAAGCATGTTTTCTCTCAGCTATCAGAAATAACTTTTAAAAATGACAACTTTACATTTATTTAATTCGTTGGACAGTGACTGTGAAGAGGAATTTCAGTTGTTAACAGAGTTGCATCATTTGTAACCAAAAGGCAGACTATTTCGCGATCAGTATATATTAGGGTAATCGTGGAGTTTAGCGTCCCAAATTAAATAACAATAAAAAACCTACAACAGTAAATGACAGTGATAAAATGTGAAATTTCACCCAAGTCTGCACGGATACCTAAGTGTCCCACCCCCCATCGACACCGGGCCTTTTTTCTCGGCACCGAAGTTTGCCGCTGTTGGTTCCATCTCTGCCGCCGATGGATCGCCCTGACCCGGAGGAGACCGGCGCAGAACGCCGGACTCCAGAACGCGGTGGCACGAAAACAGAGTTTACGAGTGCCCGTTCTCGGTCGGGGGTGGGACACTTACAGCCAGCCACCCACCAAAGTGTGATGAAATTTCACATTTTAGGACTGTGTGTTATTTACTGTTGTAGGTTTTTTATTGTTATTTAATTTGGGACGCTAAACTCCACGATTAGTAATATTCAGCATCGGTTTTTTTACATTCTAAAACGTGTTATGTACGATTCAATTATATCAATTAAAAGGATTTTTTTTTTTCGTCTCTGTGTAAATAGGGACTCGGCAGAATTCAGTTTTTTAATTCCTGAACTCCATTTTCATAATGAGATTGTTGACTGCTGAAAACAATCCATTGGGTTGATTTCCCGCAACGAAAGACGAATCTTGTAACCAATCAGGAATCAGCTTTGAACGCATGACGTACTTCCGCCGCCATGAACGCAGATCACAGAACGTCGGTTCAGTTGTGACTGTTGTAGCTTGGTGCAACAAGGCTGAATTTCAATTTGAGGTTCAAGCAGAACTCGGTTCATGGGAACCGTAGTTAAACGCTACTTTGGTGCAACCGGACATTAATACATTTTTTTTTTATTGCCTGTGTAAAGATAGCAAAACAATTAAGCAGGCAAGAATGAAGACATACTGTAAATGATATTAAGTGTATCATTTATGATGGTGTTATAACTTTATTGATCTTATTCAAAATATCAATAGATCTTAAGACTTGATACAAGTGTTTACTTAAGGGCTCTCTTCTTATGTGAGATGGCAAACAGTATTACAATTCTAACTTCTACAATACTGTCTCCATTAGCAGTTGCCAATTTTAGTCATTTACACAGACACAGAATGGCAGAACTCATAACCTATGCTTCAGTGGCGAATATAGAATATATATTTTTTTTTTTTGGGGGGGGGGGCAAGATTAATGTAAGGTTAAGTACTTTTAAGTAGACACCCCATGGAAACCTATCTGTTCAACCAAAAAAAAAAAAAAAACGTTGGGAGGACATTTTCATTATTTCGGGGGGGGGGGGGGGGGGCCATCGCCCCTCCCCCTTATATACGCCCTTGCTATGCTTATATGTTTCACATTGGAATTAATAAAAAAAGACTGAGCAAAATCCTGATATATAAAATCCCTGCGGTTTACTCCAATATATCTGAATTATTCAAAAAATAACATCAGATGCTGCTGAAGAAACAAGATTAAGGATTAATAATAAGCAAGGGTTAATCCAGAAATAATTCAAAAGATGGGTTATAAACATATTTAATCCAGATGCATATGTTTATAACCCATCTTTTGAATTATTTCTGGATTAATGAAAACAATGGGTTTCTTTAGTTATTTGAAATAAGCAAGGATTGGCAGAACTATCCTTTCAGAAACAGAAATAGGTTTTTAAAGTGGAATAAACACATTCCATGTTTCAGTCTGTTGACATTCTTGTATCTTGGTTTGATGTGAAGAATACTAATTGTGAGATTTCTTTTACAAATTCAAAAGATTTGAGAATCTTCATGACCAAAATAAAGCCATGAAATGGTCTTCTAGCTTTATTGTAATATTAATTTGGGGTACATTTAGTACTGTGACATATGTAATGCAAAGAGAAAATTAAAATGATGAAAAGACAACAGTTCAGTTGAATTAAGTTTATTTCTATTTACAATAGATTGGGGGAATTTTTGTAAATCGATACAATATTCCTCAATAATTATAGAAATTAACAAAGGTTGATAATGTTATCACAAACTTGTTCACTTATAGGCAGTGCTTCCGCTGTCCTGTAACATTTATTCTTAAACTAGACAAGTTTAACCTTCCTTTTCCGCATAATTTTTACAGTAAATTTTATAATAAAGTTTGAGTCTAAAAAAATAATGAGGCATAATTGTCGAAGAATGAAATCCTAATTTCCTGAGAAACTAGTTGGTATGATTGTGACCAGTTTCAAATGATGCAAATACTGTTTCTCCTACTGTATTATCTAATGAAATATTTACAAGAAGGGTAGCTTTATTTAAAAATTAAATAGAGGTCTAAAATGAACTGTTGAACCTTATAAACTGAGATTCATCACAACTACATGAAAATGCAGGAGAAGGTTTATACAGTGATTCATGGAAAGTGATTGATAGGAATGTGTATGATGATTATTCAGAACAAATTAGCTAGTTCATATCCTACCAATAAGTAGATGAAAATTGATGATAAATAAATAATAAAAATAACAATTTAAATATAAGAAATGAATGATTAAAAAACATTACTGAATTAATGAGAATTGTTTCTTTTCCAAATAAAAAATTAAAAAGAGTTAATACTGTTTCAACTTCATTAGTCAATGCTGCATAGCTTTGGATTATTCCGTATGAACATGATTTACTGAAGGTCTTGGAGACTTCAAATGAAATCTTTAATTTTCTAAATAATTTCACCTCTAGAAAAGTTCACCTGCTGCTATGCTTTCAATGTAACATAATATCATGATTTCCCACTTGGTCACAATTCATATTCAATCATTGGCACATTTTGTATTCTCAGGTTAAAAAACAACTTTGTAATTTCATCACTACTATGAAATTATGCTTATCTAAGTTACTGATATTCAATAGTGTACAGCTTAAAACACTTTCATCAAAAGCAACCATCAAACCCTTAATTACAAATTAATATAATTACAATAATCTTATATACAAGGGGAAAGAAGTAGCATGTTTCAGAATGCTTCAGGGCATTCACAAAGAGCAAACTTCATCTATGAATGCTGTAAGATTTTCTTCTAAAAATTACTGGTGATTTATAAACAAAGAAGATACAATTTTTTAGATATCTTGATTCTTGATATCTCCCTTACAATTCTTTTTTATAGACTAAGATTAAATTGTTTGAAAGAAGGTGTTAATTCACATACTTAATATGGACGACTGGATACATAACAGTGAAAAAAATCCACCATCTCAAATTCAGATTTTCAATAACTTGTTCTATTCAAATCAAGTAGGAACTTTATTAATCACTAAATTCCTGACATTCCTAGGTCTTTAAAATTGTTGAAAGATGAAAAGGGAAAGTATAAAGACGATTGTAAGTATAACAACACATAAGAATTATAAGCTATTACAAACTGAAGATGATTACCAAAATATTTGCTGGATAGAATTTAAAAAGATACTGCTATGGGCAAGTTTTTTCATATTTGTAAAAATAACAATTAATTTCCTTTAATTTTTGTCTTTCACATTTAAACTCCCATTTAACGACTAAAAAATATTTAAATCAAACAAGTTACACATTTAATTGTCTTTTAAGCTAAAAATTAGGATATTTTGAAAATTTATGAAAAATATTTTTTTGTTAAAAATTCAATGACAAAAATGTACACAGCAGTAAAACATTTTTTTTAAACTTAATAAATTTAAAATAAAATTTATGATTATTTACAAATATCTTTTTAAATTTAAAATTTTCAATCTTCCGTTTTGATTTGCATAGCAGTAAAAAATTAAAAAAGAACAATTAATTTAAAAAGATTCTGATTCATTTCTAAAATGCTAAAACTTTAAATTAATTTTAACAAATAAACAGTTTAAAAAAAAATAATCATGAAAATTATACTTTTTGAATAAAAATTAACCTTATGTTAATAATGGAAGATTTTACCATTAACCAGTGTATACTTGTAAGGGAGATATTCAGAAATAGTAGATATTTTTTTTGCACTTTTTTTTTAAAAATAATGATTCATATCTTTGTTGATTAAAGTTTGAGAATGAAAGAAACGTGTTTTGGAGAAACATCTGCATAAAATACCAAGGCTATGACTGCAGCCTCAAGCCCAGAAATCCAAAGATAGAAAATAGCTTGAAAGGATATTTCAGCACCATTCTCATTTTAAAAACTTCATAGCACTGTCGGGTATTATATGCTAGCCCTAAAATTTGGTGCATCCACAGTACTACAGATCTGGCTCCAGTAATGCATCACGGGGATTGTTTGTTTTTTTTTAAAATCTGCTGAAAAAAAACAAAAAGAACCACACCACACAACAGTAATGTAGGTGTACATAACAGCATCAGAAGGGAATTGACTTCTGCAAGTGGGTGCTTCACACTTAAATCAACAGATTTACAGCAGAACCTATAGTAACCAAACGTAAGCTTAGTATATAATATACACAGAGAACTTCTTTATGAAAAAGAAGCTTAATTAAAAGGAACAATATATTTAGCAACTCCTCTAAAATAAAAAAAAAAATCAAAGGAATGAATAGTGGTAGATTAGCTAATGTGTGCTTACATAAAATATTTTTGATTGACAAATGTAAGATTTTCAACAAATTGTCATGCTTAAATAAATGAGTTACATATCACAATTTAATTTATACTGAGCAAATAAACAGCGTCACTATCGTCTATATCTTAATGCTATACATATAAATAGGCTCAGATGATAAACAAAATATCTTTTAGTCAACAAAATGAAGGATACAATAACACTTTCTCATTGATTATTATCAAACATTGATAGAGAGAGACTTAGCATGAAATGAGCAAACAGCCTCCTGCATCCCAACGAACGATTTACTACATTTTCCAAGACTATTACAGTATGTTCTGAAAAAGTTCGTCAGCATTTCAATGTAGCCTAGTCTCAAATGGACAATTGATTTATTTTGCTACTTGATCATCTTTCTGCACAGTTCAGAAGTTGTCCAAATGAAGAAAATAAATAATTAGAAAGGGGTGTTTGTTTATAGAATATGTTGTTGATTAAGCATTATATCATTTAAGATTAAATTAAATAAAATTTTGTATTATTAAGGAGGATGTCAGTTATTATTGTAAATTTAAGTTTCAAATTTGTATTCCTAATGAATTACGAAGTCTTAAGAGGAAGGAGAAAGCTTTGCCTTTCCTCAAGTAAAACCTGAAGAAGTTTCTTGTTAAAAGAAATGAAATATTGTTAAGAATAATAAAGAAGATGTTTTTCAAGAAAACTGTTGTTCTGGTATAATATGTTTCAGAGTTTGAGGAAATGTGATTAACCTTGCTTGTTATTTATTTTTATACCAATTAAAACATTTTGTAAATTAATTATTAATAATGAAATGTATTAAGAACTATCATCTCTTATTATTTTATATTCATTAATATAGCTATCCAACAGCTATAAAAATAAGATATATTATTATTTTTACAAAAGGTAATGAAATTATGATAGTAAATTGTTACAACAAATAAACTGTTCAGAAAATAATCAATGCTATAAAAAAAAAAAAAATCGTTAAAAACCCTAAGAAATACTACGGTCAATGAAGCGTCAATGCATTCTATTCTCATGTTATTGACCAATTAATTATTCACAGCCACGATTAACAAAGTTCTAACTAAAAATCGTATAAATCTCCATTTCCTTGTACTACCATTTTTCATATACAATATTTAATTCAGAACGATTTCTGAATGAAATCTTGTATACATAAAGAGGTTGTACAAGGAAATGAAGAATAATAGGATTTTTATAGGAAGTAAAGATTGTTGAAAGTTTTAATCTTGAAAAGTTGCATTAACATAAAATGACTTGACAGTTATTATTGCAGTTTAATTATTTTAGAAGTTCTTTTTTATTTGCTAATAAAAACAGCAATGAAAAATGCTATGAAAAATAAATACGAAAAAAAAGGTTATGATCCCTTAAGGGAAAATGCTTTCCGACTTCTAGAAGTGACCTAATTGAAGATTTAGTGATGTGGAATTATAATTTCAATAAGGTATAAAACTTCAAAAAGAAAAGCAGCATTAATAAAGCAATTGTCCAGAATTCAGACTGCATCAATATGTCCTATTTCTTTTATGAGGACAGAAGGTTTCCAAAACACTGTCCTAAAAATTCTCAATATTGTGGATTGTTTTGTTTTTTAAAGTCAGGGTGCGATTTAAGAGCAGGCATTTATAATGCAAGATTTAATACTACTTTGCTTTGACTAATTAGTCAAAAAAGAAAATAAATAAATAAATAAAAACCATTCTGGTTAAAAGAGAGAGAGGAAAAAAATGTAAGACTTCTATGAATGGAAACCAACTGAATTATCCAAAACATACATAAAATAAAATTAAACAAAATCATTACATGGAAAATAAATACAGTTAAACCTCCTTTAACGGACACTCCAAATAGCGGACACCTCTAATTAGCGAACATTATTGCTGGTCCCAGTCCCTTAAAATAGGACATTCCATGTTATCCACTCCGAATAGCGGACACTCTGAATAGCGGACAGTTATTTTAACTGTAAAAATTTTTATTTTTTTTGATTAAAATTTCGACAAAAACATCATGTATTTACATCGGTGTCCCATACATATACATTGTATCGCTGTCCCATGATTCAATGCACGAATCTGAGGCCCTTTTTTTCACTGCAGTTGCTTTGTAAATATCAATCCCTCGTAAAGCTATCCTATAAACGTGTTGATTAAATTTAGTGCGAATTAAAATGGCGTCAAAAAAAGGAAGAGATTGGCACTGACAGAAAAAATTGATGTTCTTGAAGTTGCTGAAAAAAAAAAGCTGAGTATGCGTTGTCTTGCTGAACGTTTCAAAGTTGGAAAAACTCAGATAAGTGAACTTTTGAAGGACAAAGATAGGATTAGAAAAATGTGGATGGTGAATTCAAACGAAAATTCGAAGAATTTGAAGTTTCGTAAAACTGAAACAAGCAAAATCAACGAAGTGGTAATAAAATAGTTCAGCTCTGCTCCTGCAAAGAACATTCCTATAAGCGGTGTTTTCCTTCAAGAAAAAGCCAGAGAATTCGGTCAAACTTTAGGATTGGACACGTTAAGGCATCAAATGGATGGCTAGAAATTAATTTTCTATATACTGCAATTAATTTTATCATTATTTTAAGTAAGACAAACGGATTAGCACTCATTTAAAAAGGAATGTCGTAAATAATTTGCAATTGTTCATATTCTCTCATATCGCAATGATAATTATATAAATTTAATTAAGATTGTACGTAATTTTTCATTAAATGACATACTATAAGCTAAAAAATAAAAAAAAGACAGTCCTCCCCAATAGCGGACACCTCCCAATAACGGACGAAACTTCCGGTCCCGTGACTGTCCGTTATTCGGAGGTAACACTGTACTTCTAAAATATTTTTGGGTGGGCTTCCCTTGCAGAAATTTAATCTTTTCATGAAAGAGATACTCCATCTTATATATATGATTTGTTGGTCTAATTTTCATATTTAATGTAGTTCTTAAAAGTTGTCCTTAAAAGGCTTACAAAATAGGTATCGTCCATCTTGACTGCAGTGTTACATACAACTAGTATACAAAATTCATTTTCAAACCATGACAGAAAATTATTTTAAAATGAAACATAAGAAATTCAGGTTAAGATTTACTCAATAATTTTCCATCTTAAAATAATTTGCTGTCATGGTTTGAGAATTAATTTTGTATAGAATTACTAACATCATTAATTAATTGCCTTGGAAACATACATAAAAAAGTCCCCCCCACCCAAAAAAAAAAAACAAAAACAAAAACAAAACAAAAGAACGCAGCAGAAAGGAAATTTCTGAATGTAAGCAACAAATAAAAATTAAAATGTTAGAAAAGAATTAAATATGTTCTGATTAGCAGACAAAGTTTCCTTGCAAGAAAGAAAACTGTAAGAATAGAAAATTTCCTAGAGATTTTAATATATAGTAAAAATTGCAAATTGCAGAGTTGACTATGATTTAGAACAGCAGTCGGCAACCTTTTGTTGTAAGAGGGCCAAATATTTTACATGGGGATTAGTGCGGGTTGCACTTGCGCCATATGTCATTATAGTACTGCATACTGAGTAAACCTACAATATTTTAGTTTTAAAAATAAAATGCTAATTATATATTTTTACAACATTTATTGTACATAGTTCAAATGAAATAAAAACAAATAATATATCAACGATCTAAGATGCCTCGTGGACCGTGGGTTGCCGACCGGTGATTTAGAAGATAAATCCTGAAACTAAGAATACAAATTGCTGAATTCAGGATGGAGGAAGAAGATACATAGCATTCTGCAAATTGGCTTTAAATTATCACTTGTTTAAAAACCCTATCATCTAAATATCGAAGTGAACGAAAGATCTTCCCTATTCATTTCTATAAGTTTTTAAACCAAATGTTTTATTTTCAGTTTAATCCTTTTAATGACTCAAGGATTAGAGAATAATTTAGATGAAATTTTCTTAATGGAATGACCTTAATTTTTCATTTACAGAAAAGTGTCATCAAGACATTTTGCTGACAAAAATACTCAAACAATTAGTAAGACAGATCAAAGGATATCTTTTACTTTAAGATTATATCTAGAATAACCTCCGGAATTCAAAAATGGGTGACTAATGCTTCAATCTTAAAATGTAGAATTTCTATTATATGTGCTGAAAAGGTAAGAATTGCAATGTAAATCTATTTACAGAAAAAAATCATAATTATTTTAATGAAATGAACGCATAAAATAAGGTCAGTTCTGTCTTTCATTAACAATACTTAGTGTTTAACTCATCCTGGCATTCAGTTCTCAATGAATAATAACACAGTATCTTATTATTCTTAATTCTTTAAATAAATAAAAGGTACATAATTTGGGAGCCTATGGGTTGCTTTAATTATTGGCATGCTTGTATAAAAAGAAAAGCTCTTTTTTTCCTACTCACTGCAAGTAAAGCTCATTCATTATGACTAGATCTTTCAAATAAAAGTACTCAATTAGCTGCTTAACACTTTTTATGAGACTGAATTATCCAGGCACAGAAAATCTTTCCTCCCTTAAACTTCAAGGTATTAGTCTCAAATTGGCATCTTATAAAGCCTGGAACAAAAGAATAATAGTATACAAACTACAAAGAAGCATTAACCCTTGGTTGGTTTTAGATGATGCACTCAAAAGAATGCTTTTATAAATTCTTTTTTGATCACTGGTATTACAACTAATATTAATCCATCATCAACAGTGCTGTTCAGTTGCCAGACAACCCAGGCACTTGGGAAGGTTTAAGTAGTCAAACACAAATAAATTATAGGAAGTTTGACCCTGTGTTCATTGATGTCTGCTATGATACTAATTTATTGTTGTGATCTGAACCAGTGGATGACGATGATTTGCAGTTAAATTACACAGAAGTGAATATATATGTAATTACTCAAACTAAATGTCTGTAAATTCAGGATTCAAGACATTAATACCGGAAATCCTAATAAAAACTCCAAAACAATAGCAAAAGCAGATTTCTTTAAATATTATGATAATAATAATAATATTGCTTTAATAAGGGAAGCATCTTTAATATAAACAAAAAAATGCTTAAGTTTCCATCCTAGAATTGCCCTCCCCTCAGAGGCCTTTGAGTCTTCATCCACTGAGCAAGACCTGGCTAAGGAACAGCTGAAATATTAAAATATGATAAAGGCATGGTACAGTTAGTTTTCCCCTTAACTGTTTAATTTCATCATTTTTATGATGAGTTAAAATAAGCATTTATTAATTGAAAATTATGAATTATAATTATCAGCAGGACATACTGGACAGTGAAAAAGTCTTTTCTGAAAATTTCATAAAAATTGGAATGCATATTGATATTTTTCTCAATTTATAATTACTGCATTAATTTTTTTCTAATAATTAAAAAATTATTTAAATAAAATTTCAAAATCAAACCATTTGAATTTTTGAAAACTTATAAAAATATTCTGAATACCTTTTGAAGAGAATGATAACTTAATAAAATTCAATCAAATACAGCATTCAGCTTGACAGAGAAAGTATCCTTGTACCCAACTATACATTCATTTCTACCAAAACGATAGAAGTATACAACATGTTTTTAAAATTTTGTTGACTACATCTAGAAACTGAAAAGGCTAAAGAGAAAAAGGTACCATTTGCAGTTTGTGAAAGAAGGCCAGGACTTTTTCCAACTGCCAATCCACACCTTTCTTTAATAGGAACTGACAGTAAATTTAATGAGTACATTAAAAATTGTTGCTTGATGGAAACTGACCTAACATTTGATTAATGCCTTCATTGATGTACAGCTGTAGTTCCAAATATAACAGTATCTAACTAATGTCATCTATGTGGATCAAAGCTCTTAATTTACTTCATTACAATAACAGAGCAATAAATAATCCTTCAGAATCATTTAAAATTATAATTTCAATGGCATACTAGAGCAGTTCCACACTCGGACAGATGACAGTTATCTATTACAATCTGATCGTTTCAAATTACACTGTGTTTGGAATTTAGTATCGAAACTGCAGACGGCTTCTTTTTCTAGTCTAAAATCCTATGAAATTGATCCTCAGGGCTTAAATCATCTTGCATTAGCAAATCAAAGCTATTTTCACAGTCTTGTCCATTGCATGATTGTTTGATATCTTAACACAATACTTAATTACATAATATTTAAGCAATTATAAAATATGCAGTGATTTTTTTTCTTTTTCAGAAATGATTATTTTAAAATACCTCATTCTTATTTTTTTTTTTTTTTAAATATTGTATATGTATATTATATATAATATTCACAAATAATTTCAATTATAAAATTAGATATTGCGAACCTCAAAAGTTTAAAATGTTTACTTGAAGCTCCATTTCAAAATTGGAGAATAAACAAATCTGTCCACTTTTCAATTCGAACAAATTTAAATATCTCTATTTTATCGAACAATACCCTAAAAATAATAATTAAAAAAAAGCCAAATTTCCAAGATTAAAAAATACATTTCAACTCCTTTCTCTTTATGTTTTGCAAAAACAAAAGAACAGAAAGAAGAAGAAATAAAATTATCACTTGCTGGCAGACGTGATAAATGATACCGTACTTAAAAGCAGGAATAGTGTTTACGAAAATGAGCTCAATTATAATGAAAAATGGCAATGTTTGCATCTGGTACTGGAAACATTACAATCTCAAGTGATATGTTAAAAAGAATAGTCTCATGTATATACCAGAACACAATAAAGTAGGATGATATAAATAGTTGACAGTAACCAAATAGTTTTAAATACAAATAGAAAACCATGGATGTTTCTTTTTCTTCTTTGGATTATTTGCAGCTTATTCAACTGCAAATCCACATGTTTCTTCAACTGCCTGAGTGAGCTTCTCATATAACTTCTCATAAGTTTCATAAGGAGGAATGTCAATTCGATTGAAACTACATTTAGAAAAAGAAAGAAAAAAAATAAAGCAATCAGTAAAATTGAAAATTTTTATATAGAAACATAGGAGTACAACCTTAGTTCCTTTATTACAAGACTGATTAACTACATGAACTTTAGAAGCTAGACCTAATGAAAGTATGTTAAGCAAAGAGTCACCCAACATAGCAATCATTTTTCATTCCCTTCTGCCTGTATTATAATACATCCTTGTAAGTCTCTAAAATGAACACTAAATATGTTAATCAGGATCTTCATATTATGTTATTTAAACCTTTTAATCCTCTGAATTAAAAGGTTTAAATAACATAATACGAAGATCTGATGAAATATTGCCTTGGCTTCAGTATGAGGTGATGGCAATGACAGAAAAACACAATCCTTTCTAGAAATCGAAGCCAGATTCTAGTATCACTTAATTGAGCAGGACAGTACTCATCAAACCAAAATCAAAATGCACTTGTGTTTTAGGATTGATGTAAACAATTAATAAATTTTTCTGAACTGCGTTAATTAAAAGCAGTTAAAAAAACTGCAATAAAAGTTTTAAAAGGTTGCTAATGCAGTGGATATTCACAAAGCACTCACACCCCAGGCAAGTGTATGTCTTGGCATATTGTCTATTTATTCTCTTAATTTATTTTCAACTAACGAAAGATTAAGACAGCTAACAATGTAAAATACATTTACTTAAAACTGAAAATTAGTTCATTGTATTAGAGTAGTAATAAACAACTGCCTAAAATTTATTACAGATACCCTAAAAGACCCCCCTGTGGGATTGGTAGTCCTTCGTCAGATTGGGTAATGCTCACAAATTTTGGAGGGTACCATGGAAATAAAATAAAAACTAGCCCACTTGCATTGAAGCAGTGACAGAGCATTTCACTCACCGTGCTTGGGTTCTCTGGGCTAATCATCTGCAAACCTCAAAACTCATGGTTACAGAAACTTCAATGGAAAGACTGTTACAATGTTGTCAACTTGGAATTTGGAACATTGCAGTCAGCAGTTTTCATATTGAATGTTAGCTCCAATATGTTTTCAAAAGATTCAAAATCAACACCAATATGATAGCCGGCCTGTTTGCATGAGTAGAGTATAATGTTTTGTCAGAGCGCAATGAAGATACCCCAATGGACTGGAAACATCTAAGAAAGTGTAAAGCACTTCAACTTCACTGGACGAGATCCGATGGACAAATTTACTGGGAAGCCAGAAGACAAATGGCTTATGTTCCAAATGTCTGAGCATTAGATTAAATAAATAAATAAATAAATGTTTTGTCAGAGCAAAATTGATTAGACACAGAAATGCATTCTCATTATGCTTTTTTTATTGTACTCCCATTGTGATAAAACACTTTGCCTTGACCATTTTATTGATGAAAATGAGCCACTTTGTCACTCTGTATATTAGTCTCCTCAATATTTTTTCCCCTCATACAAGACTCTGTATTAGCTACATTGGCTCTAATTGTCTTTATTAAGGTTAAGTTTTTCATGAAACATGTATATCCTATCTGCCAAAGTTATTTACAAAACATTGCATTTTCTGATTCTGCACCCCCTAGAGGTGTTATGTCCATTTGCATAAATTCTCACTATGCTCATTGCTTTTCTCATCCCTGCAATAGGTGAAATATGAAGTAGAAAATATCAAGTAGAAACTTGATTTCAAATTGGAAACCTTCCCTTGTGAGACAAACAGATAGGCTCAAACAAGTTTGTGCAGAAGTGGATTATAAATTTGGCGTTTTTGTTTAAGTGGAAAGGCATTGGAGAAATCATCATTCAGAATGGTCAATCATCACTCCTATCTGCTCTGGAAACTGTCATGTGATATAGTGTCTTAATGTCATGATTCATGGACTACTACTAGAAGGCAGAGAGTCGTCTAATAGAGACAACATGATGTAAGCATACCATATGTCCATTATGTTCTTTTGTCCGATGTTCCAATAAATGTCTTCATCAGTCATGCCCAACAGTCCTTATTTCATGGAGTGGCCATATTCACAATAACACATGGTGTCAGGAGTAGGGTAGAAGAAGAGGTAGGGAAGAGATGAAGACTTCAGGTCACAATTCTAGTTAAGTCACACCAAGTGACCTTTCTTCTTTGTTGCTGGAAAAATAGGCCTATATCCTAAGCTTTAGAAGGAAAAATCAAAGTCGAACCTGTCACAAGCATGCCAATAGAGAGAACGTCAGAGCCAATAACATACCTAAAGCATGAAGGCTAAGGATCATGCAATTCAAAATATACATGAAAGAGTATAATTTTGAAAAAGAAAATGGCAGTCGCAAAGTCATCATTTAATTCCATCATTGGAGAAGACACTGTGCAGGTTTTCCACTCCTTTGATCTACATATGGATCAAGTTTCTTATGAGACAGTCATAGAAAATTTTAGAGCATTTTTCCAGCCTACAGTCACAGTCACGTTGAAATATCACAAGTTATTGAACACAATGTGATTCTGGTTCAATACGGAATACACTGTCCACGAAATTTTTAGTTTCAATCTTTATTCAGAAAATGAATTTATAAAAGACAAAGCTGTTAAATGAAAATTCACATAGCTCAATGAAGCTATTAAAACTGTGTAGGCAACAGCTGTCCCAACTACTTGGAGGAAACGATCGAAGTAAACAATGTTAGTAAAAAGACTCAAAGTTAAAAAAGTTGTCCAAGGAAACAGTCAAGGTCACATCAGTTGTTGTTTTAGTCATCCTGCAGTAGTGTGAGCAAATACTCCTGTTATTGGAGTTTCATGAAACAAATGGAAATAGAAAAACCACTTTGCAACAGTCTGTAAAAGTGCATCAAACAAATACAATCAGTGAAACTGAACCAAAAAAAACTCATTATTTATAGTTGCAGTTCATTCAAAAGCTGTCCAAAATTCTAAATCTAATATGTAGTCAATTTGTCAGTAGAAAAGCAGAATGTTTCATTTGTGATCGATACAGAAACAAATATATCATCCATTCGTATCTTTAAAAAATTAAATAAGTCTCATCTTTTAAATAAAAGTCAAAATGTTATATCAACTTTCAGTGAAGAAACTTTGCCCACTGTAGGTCAATGTGTTAGACATAGAATTCTAGATTCTAATTGTTAGCCTGTCAATTGTTTGGTAAACACCACAGAGTTTCAACTTGTTAAGAAAATAGATAAACTGTCTATCAGTCAACCCAAAATTTCTATTCCTATTATTGCAAGATTCAATGATGTCTTTGATGGTATAGGATGTATTAAACTCTATGAATGTCGCTTAAAATTGAAACCGGAACCACCATCTATAGATGCATGTCGTAAAATTCCTTTTAACTGGTTCTGTTAAAAAGGAACTAGAAAATATGGAAAAAAAAATGAATGTCATTACAAAGGTCAATTAACCTGCTGGAAGAGTAAATTTGGTTGTAACAATCAAAAAGAAAAATAACTATTAGGTTATGTCTATTTCAAAGAAAACTAAATAAGCCTATACTTATATGATCTTATTTCACTTTTCCAAACACTGATGAGGTAAAATTAAGACATTTAGAACTGAAAAATATTCAGCCCCTTAAAAAAGTCAGGTTTCTGAATGCTCAACCTATAGG
Source organism: Thereuonema tuberculata (assembly GCA_023159025.1). NCBI lineage: Eukaryota > Metazoa > Arthropoda > Chilopoda > Scutigeromorpha > Scutigeridae > Thereuonema > Thereuonema tuberculata. The sequence continues at coordinate 65,798,614 of JAFIDM010000004.1, forward strand.
AACAATCATCTAAGCTGTGTACATTCATTACACTGTTCGGACAATGTCATTTCTTAGACTGCAATTTGGAATAAAATGCAGCTCCAGAGATTTTTCAGAGAAATGGTCAAACAATTTGAAGGTACTGAAGGACTAAAAATATGTAAGTTTCTTATCTTTGGTTGTACAGAACATGATTCTTATTTACAGAAGTCTTAGAAACTAGGGAAATCTATCTAAAGTTGAATAAAGTCAAGAATAGCACTTCAAGAAGTCAAATATTTAGGATTTTTTTTTAGCCCATCAGGTGTGTCCATTGATCTGCCAAAACTAGAAACTATTTGTAAATTACCAAGGCCTACAAGAATTCAGAGGTTCTTAGATATGGTTAATTTTCTTAGTCCTTTTATTAAAAATAGTGCCAAAGAGTTAACTACCCTTAAGCAACTTCTATGTAAAAATACAGCCTGGTTATGGTCACATGCTCATGAAACGGAATTTAAAATTCCACTTCATTGTCTTTAGTTATCTTATAATCATAACTAAATCACCAGTCTTAACTTATTTTAATTGTATCAAAGTCTTAACAATGTCAGTTGACCCATCTAAAAGTGTAATGGGAACAGTTATTTCTCATAATAATAACTGAATAGCATATGCATCAGCATCACTAAAGAAAGCTCAAATAGAAAAAAGAATTCTTAGCAATCCAGTTTGGGTTTGTCAAGTTTCATCAATATATTTATGGTTAAAAAGTCCAAGTCGAAATAGACCATAAGCCTATGGTCAGTCTGTTCAGAAAACCCTTGTTTGAGGTCCTCCACATCTTTCAAAGAACTATGTTGAGACTTCAATCACATTACTTATCAGTAACTTACAAACCTGCTGAATACTTTTATGTTATAGACATTCTATCATGTTTTAACATGAAGACATTAAAACATACATTTGAACTTTTGCCATGGGTTAAAGTAGCAATTGATTTCTTTGAATTTGATAAACTTAACTCTTTGTTATCTACTATTATTCTAAAATATATAAAAGTTTCTTTGTTGGGTAATAGCTGTAGTGATGATAAGGTTGTCACAAACTTAAAGTCTTAGGATACTAATTTCAGATAATGGTCCACTGATGAATTTGAAACTGTTTCAGCAATTTATTTATGACAGGAACATAGAACATGTTACATCCAGTCTATATCTTAGTCAATCCAGTGGTTTGTACAAAGATCAGCTGGTATTGTAAAGAAAATGCTAAGTAAATGTCATGCAGATATAGCTGATCCTTATCTTGTCTTTTACAGTTAAGGATTACAACTGAGATGAATCTGTGTTCTCCTGCTTAAATTTTAATGCCTTGTATAGTTAGGACTCAAGTGTCAATCATGAAAAATTCACTAAAGCTTAAAGTAGATAATTATAAAGAGTTTCATTATGCCTTCAGAAACTAGCTGAAGACAACTTAGCATTACTATAAAAGTTGAAAGGGATTTGAAACCATTAAGTATTCATAGTAAAATTAGGTTCAAAAAGATGTTGTAGTCTTAAATCTTGGACACTGGGTATTATCAGTTAGGTCCTGTATCATCTCAATCCTGTATCTAGATTCTATATCAACTCAAGTCCTGAGGGTATGCTTGGACCTAACAGACAATTTATTTGTGTTGTTCTGATAAGGTAAAATCTTCAGATTGTAAAAGTAAAACGCCTGTCTGTCTTAGTACTCAACAGTCTTCTGCTATTATTAAACATGAAAAGTCACCTGATAAACAGCTACCAAAAATTCTTCATCTGCAAATGAACTAGATACATCAGGCAGATCTTTATGTTACGGCAGACATGTCAAGCTACCTATACATCTAGACTTTAAAATCATTTGTCTTAAAATCTGTAAATTTCCTAAATTTCCTATATAACTATATACATATATAAAAAGAAAAGTTCTGACTCACTCACTGACTCATCAACGCCCAGCCCAAAGCCTTGGACCTAGAAAGCCGAAATGTTGCACAGAGGTTCCCTTTATGATGTAGACAAGGAATAAGGCCGAATTTTTCGAAATTCCCACGGGATAGGGAATAAAGAGGATTTATATTTTCGCTTTAAAGTTACCTTATCGATATATAGGTGTGTGGCGCCAACCTGCAATACATCTGAGTTATCTGGAGAAGGACACAACAGGCTGGGAACTCGTATATTTTCTGATCTCGATATTATTTTGCTAAATAATTTTTTTTTTTTTTATGCCATTTATCTCTAGGGAGATGTATCATATCTATATACACACACTACTGTTCATAAAAAATAGAACATCTGAAAGAAGCCGAGCTACGACTGATTTTTACAGGATGTGTTCATTAGGAAATACAGAACAAATGATATTGCTATCATTTGTTATCATAGCTTGGTATCATAGGTTCATGTATATCACATCTAGGCAAATCAGATCGTGCAGTGTCACAAACCGTAAATCGACCGTCATTCTGTTTTGTAAGCGTTGTGTAGCTCGGTCGACATATCAGTGTTTGGTCAACAGTGAATAGGAATGCTTGTTGTTGAGAGCTCTTGATGTCTCACTTAAAACTGAGTTACAAATTTCCAAAGTAATGTAAAGGCAGTCCCAATTTGTGAGGGTGAGACATAGATTGTAACAAAGAAAATTATGAAAAACTTAAACATTTCATTAAAAGATGCACTAAGCAAATACTAAATGTAAATCTCTGGCAAAGAGCTGACAAAGAAGAATCTATTAATGTACAAATTAGCTGCAGAACGTGAAAGTGATCAGAGAAAACTTTTCTACTTAGAAAAGATAACTTAGCTAAAAGGAATCTTCAAAATGGAACTCACAAGGAACTAAAAAATAAGTTGATCCCTTAGCCTAAAATAATTCAATTTAATTTAATTCAGTTGTTGGTGGCTAACTAATTTGGTAAAAAAATCATTGGCCAGATGTTTTATCATTGTTGCACATAATGTTCAAGAACTAACAAAATAATTACAAATTGAGGACAAAAACTACAAAATAAATGCAGCAAGCAGCAACCAATAGTAAATGACATTTTAACTGCCTTCAACAAACAGAAATGGAATTCTGTGAGGGGTAACAAGATGGCCAAAGATGGATAATGAAAATTCTCAATAGCATTCTTAGGAATAACTAGATGTCAGAAAAATATCACCTGAGTGGATGGAGCAAATTAAATTTTATATTGCAGTTAACTGTACATATAATAGCATTCAAATGAATTGGGAAAAATTTAGAATGACTTTCATGCTTCGGTTGATTGAAAAAGTTTTAAAATAAATTTGTATCATCAGGATTAATGAAAAATAGTAATAAAAATAGTAATAGTCCACCAGATGTTCTAATTATCAAATCAAAATACAGAAGAAAAAATAATTGTAACTTGGAATTATTTTGAGACTATCATAACATTAAAAATTAACTTTAAATATTAAAAACAAAATTATTTACCATGTGTGAGCTTTAGGCAAATTATCAGTACTAGCATCCACTTGGTGGATAGTAAACAATCTCGGTCCTGCTACTCCAGTAGAACCTACAGGAATAATAATATTTAGAAGAAATTAAGTGAGAAGGAAAATACAGCTAAGTATAATGAAGGACACAAAGAATCTCAAGTCAGTATGAACAAAAAAATTCATGTAATTTAAATCTTCAATTAAAAAATATAATACAAATATATTAATTTTAATTTTTTTAATTTTTTTTAAAAAGTAATTTAGTACAAAGCTTTTTGAAACTATTAGTAAAGCTCATATACCGGGTGATTCATAAAATACTTGTGGTTTTCTTCGCCCCATATCTTTTAAACTAATTCTCATAAAAATCTGAAACTTTTTATATAAAATCGTCAAACATAGAAGAGTTACATTTTCTTGTTATTATTTATTCATTATTATTGAAATTCATTTTATTTGTGTTCAAACACCCTCAATATATCGAAATTATTATCCAAAACAATTATTGGACTGTCTCCCAAAAAAGTCATTTGTTGGAATGCATTTTAAAAAAAATACAGTTTTTTTTTTTAATTAAACAAAGGAATTAATGACAGAAGTGTTGAGATTAAATTTTCCTAATTAGCTTTCTGTATTATATGAATATTGGATTCAGACTTTTAGAGTTTAAACAACAGCACATCAGTTATTTAAATATACAATATATCTATAAAGTCTGTAACTTAAGCAAAATTATGTAATTTACAAAATATTTTGAATTAAAGGTAAGATTAGGTTGGAATTGCACTAGAATATATAAAAATAGAATAAGAAAATTTACTTTACGATTTCAATACTCCAAGGAGTGTCAATCTTAGAGGTTGGATGTTAAATGACAGTTGGGAGGGTAGGTTAGGGTGGGGGATTGTGGGTAGGGGAAAGGGCGAGTTCAAATGGACAACAAGGGAAGGGGAAGAGGGGGTTTAAAGACAGGTGAGGAAAGGGATTACACATTAAGGAGGAATGGGGAGGAAGTATTACAGTGGATGAAAGAAAGAATTAGAAAGTAGTGTTTTATATTTTTTTAAGCAAACTTATGTACATGAAAAAACAGATTGGGATAATAAATAATTAATAAATAAGTTGATAATAATAAACAAAAGACATAACTAAAATGAATAAATAAATTGGCATTATATAATACACATGAAAAAAAAGAAGAAAAAGGCAAGGTTCTAACGTAAAATAAATGTTGTAGTATATGACACAGGTCGCACACCAAACTTCAAAGATTCAAAATCTATTTCATTCATAACAACAATCACGAAAGGCTACTAGCAGAGGCCATAATTAAACAATTCCTACAATACAATCACAACCGGAAGTAACATCAAACATTATATATGAACACATCCGGCTGCATATTAAAAACCTCTCACTTTCACTTGTCTTTTAAAACTTCTTTCCCTTTTCATATACTACTACATTTATTTTACATTAGAACCTTGCCTTTTTCTTCTTTTTTTCATATGTATTAGATAATTTTATTTATTCATTTTAGTTATTTGTCTTTTGTTTATTAATATCAACTTATTTATTAATTATTTATTATCCCAATCTATTTTTTTATGTATATAAAGTTTGCTTAAATAAATATAAAACACTACTTTCTAATTCTTTCTTTCATCCACTATAATACTTTCTTCCTATCCCCATTCCTCCTTAATGTGTAATCCCTTTCCTCACCTGGCCTGTTTTTAAACCCCCCTCTTCCCTTTCCCCTATCCACAATCCCCCACCCTAATCTTCCCTCCCAACTATCATTTAACAAGCAACCCCTGAGAATGATACTTCATGGAGTATTGAAACTGTAAGGTAGATTTTCTTGTTCCTATTTTTTTTATATATCCTAGTGTAATCCCAACCTATTCTTACTTCTTGCACGGTAATCTGTCAAAATTTTTGAAGTAATTTTTAAGAAACAAAATGGAGCCAATTAAATTACATAAAAAAATATTCTTGATAACTTTTTTTTTAATGAAATGTAAGACCAACCTTGTAAAGCCTTGAATCCTTGCAAAGGAACACGGGAACTTCCCGTAACAAATTGAAGAAGGCGAGCTCGCATCTCCTCTTCATAACTTTCCACAGCTCTCCAGAACCATTTAACAATATTGCCATCTGGGGTGCAATGTTTTAAACGAGTATTTAGCTTCCAATCTTCTAAATCAATTTTTCCTAATCCACCTATAATTAACTAAATAGAAAAAAGAAAAACAAATGAATGTAGGAGGTAAATAATTTTCTTTTATCATTCATGCAGTAATTCAAATGACAATCTAATGTTAATCAGAATTGGATGATATAGATGCTTAGATACGTGAGCAAAGAAGTCTTTTAACATTCAGAGAAACATAGAATAAAATTATATCAAGCCTCAACAATGCAACTTCAAAATATACAAATACTTCTTTCTATATCATTAACATCAAAATACGTACAAGAAATAATAATTTACTCCAAATCTCATATCGATATTATAAAGAACCTTGAGGAAGTCGTGATGTTAAATTAAGACAAAATATCGGTATGAGATTTGGGGTAAATTATTATTTCTTGTACGTATTTTAAAGCAACTTTAAATTTAAATAAATATAAAATTTAATACATATTAGTGCATTAATGCATTTGCTAGTAAAGGATACCATCTTTGGATCCATTAGTAAATCAATTTCCATAGATAGTCAATATATGTTGAATGCATATTTGCACATTCATTCTCCTTGTGCTGAGGTTAATTGCTTGGTATCATAACACTAAGGAATTTCTTTGGGTTTTCCTATCAACAGGGAATCCACAGTATTCCTTTATGTCAATAGCCAAACCTTTGTTTTGTGTTCCTAGCAGACCACTGAACACTGGCCGATAATCATGTGATTACATTTCTCTCTTAATTGCTTTTTTTCGGAATTTAGCTGGAGTAGAGTCAGTAATAAACATAGGTCATATGCTATACAATGTACTGCTCTGGTTGGCTAAAGAAGATTGAAGACATCCTCATCACAGAAGGAGTTTGGGAAAACTTATGCAATTCATACTATCAAAAGACAGGTGCTTGTGGTCAATTTTCCAAGCAATATATCAATAACAAACAATATATTTTCAGGGACCGTTTGCTGCCACTTGCTAAAACATTCGTATTCCTAGAAGATCCAGTTCCTGATCCATCAACCTCTTTCAATGTTCCTTCCGAAGAAGAGAAATAAGTTGACACTGAATTAGCTTTGCATTACGAACACCAAACTAATAACAAGTTTATCCAACCTTTCCATACACCACCATGGTTCGCAGACGCTTAGGAACAGATTTCACAAGGTGTCACACATCCTTTATATCTAACTCAACCCATTTCTGATGCAGCAACTCTTGTCAGTTCATGCTTATTCTGTTGGGGAGGATAAGCAGTTCATACATCCCTTTCCAGATATCCCACACATTTTAATTGAGTGATAGTCAGGGGAGTATGGGGTCTAAGGCAATTTGGCGAATTCTTTGTAGTGTTCCTCCAATAGTTCTATAGTTCTATGAGCCTGGTGACAAGATGCATTGTCCTGTTTAAAGATAGCAGTATGGTCGGGTAAGACATGCAGATATGGATGGAGATGATCAGCTGACAGGTTTATGTAACATTCACCATTCAGTGTTTGTGGGATAATAATCAATGGGCCTAAGTTGTGCCAGGAAAAATCTGCCCAGACCAAAATACCACTTCCATAGGCTTGTTAACCCCAACTGTGCAACCAAAGATAGGGACCCATGCTGTTGATGCCAAATGCGAATCAGACCCTCAACATGGTCCAGCAAGAAATGGGATTCATCACTCCACACAACCTTCTTCCATTTGTCGAAGGTCCATTTGTAGAATGTTCCTTGATGCATGTTAGGCATTGTTTACGATTCATGCTTATCCCTGTTGTTCTCTAGCTGTAGAATCCCAGGTGAAGCAAGGTGTATGCATAATTAGGTTGAACTGCATTGCTGCTGTAATGGTGGAAGAAATATGTGATTTTTGTACTTTGTCAAGACAATGGACCCTCACCTCTAGGACTAACCATGAGCGCCTGACCAACGTGAGCCCTTCCACTGGATGTCTGTTCCCGTTATTCTAGTCCTGATATACTGTTGATACCATGGTAAGGGAACAGCCAACAAGTACAGCTTTTTCTGAAGTACTGGCACCTGCTCTCTGGGCCCCAACTATCTGCCCAAGGTCAAATTGATTTATGTCGCCACATTTCCCCATCATGTTTATCGATTACATAAAGGGGTTACAGTTGTCACACATGTACTTTGTTATTACTTTGAATATGGAAATGGAGGGTGGGGGGTCCTAATGCAAAGCTAACTCAGTGTATAATATTGTATGTTTTATTTGCATTCACGTTTTTTTTAAGTTAAATAAAAAAATAACTTTTATGAAAGTACATATTTTTCACTTCTCTGCAACACCACCATGCCATATTCCAAAACCTGAATATTCTGGGTCCTAAGCATACTAGATTAGCATAACTGTACCAAAATCTAAACAGTCATAAGTAGCATAAATTAAATCTTGAATTTTAAACATGAAATGAAATGTGAAGCATTTTTAAGATTTACTTTTAATATACCACAGGGTACCTTATAAAAGTAGCACGTAAAATGAGACTTAATCTTATCCTGCCTAGAAAATATGATTAAGTATAATCTTTGATGTTAATCAGTACTAACATCAAAGTAGTTAATTATTTCACTACTACAGTTATGACTAGACTTAATATTGAATGGTATTTAATAACCATTTTTAAAGTGATTATTTAAGTTAGTCGACAAACATCAAAATCTAATCAAATTTGGATAAAACAGCTAAATACAAAATTAATATGCTGAATATAATTCAGTACATTATTTTTTTTTAAAATTTTCATGCCACAAGTACTACAGAATATTCCAGAAAAATGAAAAACAAAAGGCAAATAAATGTGATTTGTTCTACAAAGCAATACTTTTTCAAACAATAAAATAAAAAGATAAAACTTTGAAATGAAAATCAAATTTTATAATGTTTTATGAAAGCCTTACTTCTAGTTCTCTTTCATCAAATGGTTTCAGTAAATGCTGAGGAATAAGTTCATTAAATCCCTTCTGCAAAGCTAGAAACTGCTGTTCAATGCCTTGCATAAAACGGTAGTTCACATAAAGCCTACATAATCAAAAACAAAATTATAGATTTTTACAACAAATAAACTAAATTGTTAATAATAAGTTATATATTATCAAAATTGATTACTTTAATAGGTTATTTAGATTTTTTTTTTTATTGCAAGTTTTATAAGGTTTTAAGAAGTAAATTAACAAGATATACAATCAGTCAATATTAGAAGTATTGAAAACACAATTATGAAAACTTCTGCATATTAATGTATTACTGCAAATATATATTTATTTACACTTACTAAATTTTAAATTTGACTAAATAATATAAAAGTAGATAATAGGTTTATTCAATTTCAGAAGGGTATATCAAGGTAAATAAATGTGTGTAGGGTGGGACCATCATGGTATTGTTCATTTCGAGCTATTAAATTGTAATGAAACAGTTACTGCAGACTTATAGGTCCAGCAGCTGCAGCATTTCCACACTAGTTAATTGCAGAAATGTTCTTCTCCATGATAACTCAAGAACCTATAAAGCAAGAGTAACACAAGAAAAAAATTTTGAAGTTCTACCTCCCCCACAATACTTATTGGACCTATTATCATCTTTTTACATCAATGCAAACTTTAATACGGAAAAAAAATCTCTTAATGAAGATCAGGTTCAAGAGTTTTTTTTTCACATCAAAAGTGGTAAAATTATAAGCCAAAGATACCAAAAGAGCTCCCTAATAATTGGCAACAACTTATTGCAAATAGTGGGACTATATAATAGATAAAAGTTGCAATTATAATTTTTTTAATGAAAAATAAAATTAATATATGAAAACGGAAGTTTTTTTATGACCCAACCCAATACATTTTAATAGAATCGTCACTACATGTTATTTGAAAACCAGCGACTTAATCAGCTGATTAAGGAATCATTTTTTTAGAAATGTTCAATAATCTCACGTTACGATAGGGGGAAGAGACAGTTTTGTTTTCATATGCAACTAAAAGAAAAGATATCCACATTCATTATCAAGGACAAGGGTTTTCTTACTTTACATATTCCTTCTTGTTTTCCTCAGAAATAGCAACATCTGCTCCCCCAGGCTTCAATTCTTGTACATGGAGTTCACCAAATGCACTATGTTCTACAGCAAATGTAGTATCTATGATTCCTGAGATTTTGTTTTCTCTACAAAAAAAAGTTGTAAAATTATAAATTATATTTAGTACATTTTATCTTTAAAAATTAAATTCAATCAAACTTTGTTTTTTTTTTGAAGTAATTGTAATATTCTTACAATATCCATGTTAGACTTCGATGTAGCTCAGGATCTACCCCTTCAATGTCATCTAATACTATTGGCTTATTAAGCAACATTTTATAGAAAGGCATTGTAAATCCCCCATCAATATAATGACCATGAAAAACAGCCAAGCCAATGATGCGCCCAACAAAATGGAAGTAGGATAGATGCTCCTAATAAAGAAGAAAAACACAAAGTCAAATTCAAAGGCTCAAATATAGGAAAGAAATGAATAAAAAGTAATGATTTCATTAAAAAAACAAAAATAAAACTAAATAATGAATGATTAAATTAAAACAAAAAAGTCAAGATAACCATTTAACTCTTATCATTTGGGAATAACTTTCATAAAGAACAAGAACATATTTTAAAACTGATTTCAAGTCACATCATCACATAATAACAGCCAATTGAACACTTAATAAAATGCATTTGTTTTAATATCATGACATCAGGATCTACACATTGAGATTTGGTTCTCTGAACGGAAAACTCAGTCCATCTTTAAAACAAAACAAATAAATAAAAATCTTTAAAAGGGTTCCCTATGCTTTTATTGCTGTTAAATAAAGAGAAAAGTGCTTATTTAGATTGAACAATTACTACTCAATCTGTTGTTTACTTATGAAATATTACATTTACAATGTAATATTTCTGTGATTTAAAGTAAATTATGTTTTTCCAAGGAAAATATAATTTTAAATCATACAATTTTAAAATTCCTTTTTGAGCACAGCTTAAGGTGAACTCTATTTATCAAATTCACTAAATCACTAAAACAGAAAATACTCACTGATACAATGTACTACCGTATTGGCCAGAATGTAGCACGACCCCCAATTTTTCGAAATGATTTCAAAAAATCATTTCAAGCGCTATTTAAAATGCAAAACTGCAAAAATAACGCGAGTGCTGGTTTTGAGATTGTATTTTCGGAAAAAAACCTTGCGTTATATTCGGGCCAATATGGTATTTTATTGTGAGAGAAGAAATAAGGAGTGGAAGCAAAGGAGTACAATTGCTAAGTTAAAAATAGATTTCTAAATGAAAAAAATCTGGAGATAATAAATTATGAAGTCTCAATGAGGGATATTCCAGTGATGTAACAAGATCTTTCTAGAGCCTCCTTGAGGCACCTTCTCCATTACAAAGTGTTCTCTTTACAGCAGTTACTTCCAATGATCCAAAACTACATTTCTCAAAACTGTTCAATAAAAATGTCAATAACTACACATTAAATAAAAACATTACCAGAATGCAGAAAAAAAAAAATCTGAAATCAGCAAATTCACAAATAAAAAAAAAAAGTAGTAGTAGTAGTAGATTGTTGGATGAAGATTCTTCAAGTGGAGATCAGGGCTCTTCTGCCTTGGTTAGACTGACCTCTAAGTGTTGTTCTTAACATTAGCTGAAGCTCTACTTCTTTTGTGGGGCTTCAAAGGAACCCTTTAACCTTTGGACACAATGAAAGATAATGAAGTTGGAGGAAGAGACTGCTGTAAACCATAAAACTGAATTTTTCTTTTTCTTTGTTATAGAACTTATTAAACTCCTTTGAATGTGATTACTTGCAAGCAAGTCAGAAAGCTACAAGGAAAACAATGGGAGAGAGAATTCATCTACAACAACCACACGACTGCCCTTTTGGGGAAGCTTTAAAGATGGTTTTGTATAGAAGGTCAGAAGATCATGTCTCCAAGTTATCTATCTTTAGTCAAATTACATTTACTAGATTCTAAATTTCACAAAAACTTGTCAACTTTTTGGTAAATAAGCACAATAATTTAAAAACTTTCAATTTTCTTCAAATTAAGAATCAATTAAATTAAGGAAATTCATGAAGATCCAAGATACTGTATATTTTATTGTGTGTTTAAGAGAAGAACAAAAATACTATAAATGTCAGTAAAAATCCAATTGTAATGTTTATAATATCTTTTCAGTGCTGAGGAAGTCCAATAAAACTTTCAATAAAAAAAAAAAAAAAAGCAATTGGTTTCAGTTGCAGTTCCTTACTCAAAATATGAACTAGCTCCCATTCAGTTCAAGAAAAAAAAGAAAAAAAAAAAAAAAAAAACTTCTAGAGTGAGTTACTGTTCAGTTTTGTTTTGTAACAATAAAAAAAAAAAATACACAATAGTGATAATGAACAATGTTTTGCTAAAAAATGTAAAATATTAAAATTTTTAAATCAGCTTTTTTTTTTCCCCCTTTAAAAAGCAAACAATTTATAGATCTCTCACAATAGGGTTGACTTCTAAAGTCATATTCTGTTGTTGGTTCCTAACAATGAGACCAATTCAGCTTTGATTTAAGATTTCTTAGAACTATAAAATATCAATAAAATGTTTCAGGAAAGAAACTTGGGAAAAAAATGTAGAAATCAGTTAACATTTTGCAAAAAAGGAATTTAGTTCCAAAGTAGCCCCACAGGAGAAAATGAAAGTGTTCACTTTTAGAAAAGGAATGAGTTGCTTTGGTTCCTTCTTAACACTTTGTATCATTTTTTTTTATCTACATTTAAAATGAATGAAAACTTTTTAAGTTAGAGATTAAAAGCTGATTTTTATTCCTTCCCATATTAATCCTTCATTTCCATGTTTTGAAAACATAACGCCAATTGTTTTTTTTTTGTTTTGTTTTTTCTTGATTTCTGGAAATTATTACAGAGTCAAAAATTCTCTAACATTATCCTTCTTAGCTTTATTTTTCTGTAATGCTACAATATCAACATAAACACAGTTTCACTTTCTTTTATTGAAAGTTTTAATACTGAATATAATTTCAAAGTTTTCATAACTAAGATGGTGTATCAGCACACATCCAGGAAACAGTTCAATCCCCAGAAGAGGACAGATTATTTATTTATTTTATTTTGGAGATTCACTGCTCTGTCATGATTTCTAGAATGCATCCAACTATGTATCAAATGGGTGCTTTCCAAAGAACAGCAGCAGACAGTTGCCAAGCCAGCCCTTTAAGTTCTACTATGTACCATTTGGGCTAATGTTTATAGTCTATATCTCCAACATACTATATATACTTGCAAGTCCTATAATGGGTTGTGATTTTCTTTCTCTTTCTTTAAATATCTAATAACCAGGGCAAGGATTCTGATGACATGTCATCTTTTAAATGGTTCACCACAGACATTGCTAACTTATATACAAATCCTGTTTATGGCCCCCACATTACAGAAATGCATATTTATTAAGTCATTTTTTCGTCATTTTTCTTAGTATTTTATTTTTAGGTCATTTTCTCGCTTTTCGCGTCATTATT